>CM052713.1:50564231-50623753 GCA_028551405.1 Uromys caudimaculatus | reverse complement strand
TAGGCCAACCAGGGGGAGGGTCAGGCCCATTGACGCCTATTTCAATTTTAAAGGGCATGTATACAATACTTAGAAGTACCGATATGCTGCTAGGCACCATGGATGTCATGGTATACCAGATATCCTTTCCTACTGTGGAACTTTAATCTGTGTATGAAATATAGAAAATGAACTTATCATCTCTCTCTTTCTCTCTCTCTCTTTCTCTCTCTCTCTTTCTCTCTCTCTTTCTCTCTCTCTCTTTCTCTCTCTCTCTTTCTCTCTCTCTCTTTCTCTCTCTCTCTTTCTCTCTCTGCGTGTGTGTGTGTGTGTGTGTGTGTGTGTGTGTGTGTGTGTGTGTGGTTTTAGTGAGCGTGAAACAGGAAGAAAGAAAAATCCATGAGAGAAGATGGAGAGGTGGATACACAAAGCAGACATTGTTTTAAATGTTGACAAGGATGGCTTACTGCTACTGAATTTTGAGGAAAGACCTGAAAGCAGACAAAAGCTACTGTGTGTGTGAAGTCCTTAAGACAAGAAGATGATGATGCAGTACTGGAGGGAAAGCAAGGAGTGAGGTTGAAGGAAGATAGGATATAGTGGGAGATTCCAAAGGTAAAAAGATTAACAGAGGAAGACTGGAATTTATACCACTGTCAGGAACTACACTAGAGAACACACCAGGAACAGTGTCCAACTTTTTAATGACCCAGGAAACCTCACAAAGTTCTTATTTGCCACAGGCCCTTGAGCCCTGACCTACTTCTAACAGCCCATTTCCAACCTCCGTGTTGTTTTTGTCTCTTAATAAACTGTCTTGTTTTTTCCTGTTACTAATCAAATGTCTCTGCCTGAATCATAGTTCAGAGGCAGAAGGATCTGGAAATCTCCATGAATGTCTTCAGGACTCTGATTCTAACTAACGCAGTATGGCTGACATGGCAATATGGCAGAAAGCAAGAAGAAGAGAGGTGTGGACCAGGGCATCCTGTGTGTTGCTTACTCTTGTACAGTTTGTGAGTCAGAAATGAATTTTGCTTAAATATAATTTAAAAACCTTATTTTACAACCGTACATGTATTCCAGATTAACATACCTTAAATGGGATTTTTTAAACAAAAAACAGTGTTCAATTCATCATACCAAAATGCTTTATTACAAGTCCTTTAAAAGTTTGTAAGTCTTTTACATACAGCAGGCTTGACTCAGTCTAGTGCTAAAGCACACTAGAGAAATCTGACCACAGAATCATTTTTTCTTACCTTCTAAGATAAGAAAGTCACAGGATTCATTAACTGAAACTTGAATTTCAGTTTAAAGTATGTTTAAGAGAAAGAGATCACATCTTTTGGAAAGCCTTGCTTTAGGCTCCACCCAGTTAAAATAACAGTTCATACCTTAATTAAGGAATCTACGTCTGCAAGACTCAATACAAAAATCTTCTTCAGAAACTCCCTGTATTTGTTACAGAAGAAGTGATCAGCAGGGTACAGAGAGCTCTTTAAAGTCAGTCAATTTCTTAATGCAACTTTAGATCTTCAAGTGCTCAAAGCAAAGCTAAGAACCTTTAATATACTAACTACCATTCAATAATATCCTCACTACCGGAGCCATGGCTAATCTTCTCTTCGTTGAGGTCTGACTCATCTCAGATTCTTCAAATATCTTGCCACAATATTTCTGATTACAACTAACAATTCATTTTCGTGTTTAGTATTTAAATTTGCACTGTCTGACTAGTATGTGGCATCTGCTCTTTCTTTTTCTCCCCATAATTTCTCCTCAGTACCCCACCATATTGACTTTCTCAATCTTTTTTCTTTTCCCTCGAGTCTTTCCATTGTTAATGCAATAATCAGGACATTTTTCTCCCCATTAAGTGCGCCATAAGGTCCACATGCCTTCCCTCATACCCTTTTTCTCTAGGGTATCCACCAAACCAACATTTCGAGCACAGTGTTAATGTCAAGTGGTGCGCTAATCAATTTTTAATAGAACTAACACATGTGCATTGCGTATGTATACATTTACTTAATCATCACAATTCAGTTGCATACTTAGTGACTGCTCACAATGAGTCACACAGAGGTTAGCGGCCAAAGGTCACCCTTTAGTGAGCAGAAGAGCTGGAATTTGAACAGAATGCCTGTGGTTCCAGAGTTCACACTCATAACATGAATGTTAGTCTGTTCTTCGTGTTTAGGTTTTGAATACATACATGTGCTTCTTCCACTTCATACACTAAAACTTGTGACCAGATAATGCCAGGTAACTCAAACTGTATTGAATAAAACTTTTCCTAATCACTACAAGGCATGCAACTGATTTGCACAGCACTGTACAAAATAAAAAAGACGAGGAAGAGAGAAATATGATGAGGCTATATAAATAATATATTTGCTAGGTTTTCTTTAGGAAATTAATCATCTCCTTTCAGAGTTGTCTACTGCCTCCAGTCATTCCTGAAAGATTAATATTCCACTCACTCCAACTGGATCACTTGTTTTGTCAGAGGTGTGTGTGGATTCTAATTTTCATTTTAGGTTGAGAGGGTATTCCCAACTTAAATCATGTGTGGCTGTTAATTGTGTAATATTACATGCATGCATTATCATTTGGGAATAATGCTGTCCTCTTTCCTCACACGAACTAATTAAAAGTGATCGAAGTACAAGAATGAAATTCTAATTTCTTCCAAGTAAATTTCTTCTGATACAAAATAACCTTCTCTTTCCACAGAGCTGAAAAGCTAAGCCTAACATGTAGGAAGGATGTAATCTTGTCGTGTTGGTACAATGGCAAGTCATAAGAAATTATATGTTAATCTTCCTCTAAAGAAAGTTATATATGCTGTTCTCTTTCTCTCCTCCCCCTCCTCTTCCTCCCCCTCCTTCTCCTCCTCCTCTTCCTCCTCTTCCTCCTCCTTCTCCCCTTTCTTCACTGCCTCTGACTCTGTAAGTTAAGAATACACATCAAGGGACCCATGGTTCAGACCACATATGTGGCAGAAGAGGACCTTGTTGGCCATCAGGGGGAGGAGAGGCCCTTAGGCCTGATGGTGTTAGAGGCCCCAGTAAAGGGGAATGTCAAGGTGGGAATATGGGAGTGGGTGGGTGGGTGGGTGGGAGGGGGAATACCCTCATAGAGGTGGGGGAGGGGGAGGGGATGGGGACTTCCAAAGAGGAGACCTAGAAAGGGGGAAACATTGGAAATGTAAATAAAGTATCAAAAAAAAAAAAAGAGAGGTTAATAAAAATGTAAAAAGAAATCTTATTAATGTATAAAATGTTTATTCTATGGTTTGATTTATAAATGAATAGCCAACAAAGTAGATACTGTTCTAGCTCTATCTGGTATTATTATATCTTCCTATTTAGAATAAAATGGATTTCAGTTTAACAAAATGATTGCAGGTAAATTAATTGTAAGTGTGCACTTATTTAAATATGTCAGATCACATTGAGGGAGCTTTTTATTTTCCTTATTTTTCTGTCATATCTTTAACTTTATTTATTTGTTAAGATTTTTATTTATTATATGCAAGTGCCTGTGAGTGCAGTTTCCATAGAAAACAGAAAAGGGCATTAAATCCCATTGCCTGAGTTAAATTCAGTTATGAGCCTCCATCCATGGATGCTGAGAACTGAGCTTGGGTCCTCTGTAGTACACATCATTAATCACTGAGCCATCTATCAAGGTCACTATTGAAAGTTTTTAAAGCACTGCTTCACTAAATTTAAAGGAAGAGCAAGAACTCATAGAGTTATAGAACTAACAGGTTAAGAGACAAATGCAGTAACTCACAGAATTACAGAGCTTACTAGTCAGCAGATAAGTAGTGAGTTAAGATCTTGATTAATTAAAAGATCACAAGTGCTATTCTTTATTCTGCAGCCAATAATTTTGCACTTACCAGGAAATAGGCCAGCTATCCCTCCACTATAGACTTCTTATAGGAGTCCATGTGATTTGGTTGCCAAGAATAGATTTCTGTATCTGCTTAACATACTTTGAAGAAATGATACATTTTCAAAGTAAAGCAATCAATTTCTTAAGAACCACTCTTAGCTTAACAGAACAAGACATCACATTTAACCAAGATTTAAAAACACTTTTAAAGGATGCTTTGAGAGTATGTTTTATCTACAACTTAAATGAGCATCAAATGCTATATCTGAATTGAGAAAATTAAAAAAAAAAGTCTCTCTCTGAGTGTGAGATTAAATCATTGATAAAATACACACAAGCTTCCTGCTTGAGAGGATTCCGAGCACAGGAAGAAAATCGCTCAGCCAACTTTTACCACCCAGTGATACAGATAGACTGCGATTATCTTTAAGACAAACCCACACTGTGCATTCACACAGCCGTTGCCATAGAAAGTCTCCAGTAAGACAAAGAACATATTAATCTCAATGCCAATCAGACTGATGTTAGTCATCCACAAAGACACCACTGTAGCCTTCCTTAATTGTTCCTTTAACTTGTTTTTTGCTTTCCCCAAATCTCATAACTGATACTCTTGATTCCAGCAAGTTAAATTAGAAACCTGACATTCAGGCATCCATGAAAGATACTATAACCATAACCAGATCCCCAAATTTAATTATGTATGAAATGAAAACTAAAATGGGAAGAGTTGTGTAATCAATTAACAATGGCAACCATTAAATTGATTCAATGGACATTATACTTAAAATGTCTCAAAACTTAACAGGCACATAGTGCATGTGTAGTCATTTACTTTGCAAAACACATCCGAGTCATGGATGATTCAAAACCAAAGACTAGGAGGACGTTTCTTCCCACACAAATACATCATTGATAATAATACATAGCTCCATTAATTAGGAAGCTAAGCCAGTGCCAGACTAATAACATGCATCCAGTAGACAGTTGCCCGCCATTAACCAGAGCTGCTCATTTCTTATTGCTCTAGGCTTAACACACCAAGGAAACTTTCTCATCATTCAGATGTTTTTCTAGTTTAAGATATTTTCCATTTTGTTCCAAATATTTATAGGGCAAATGACTTTCAAACAGGTTTTGGTTAGTTATCAATTTTAATATGTGCATCAAATAAACAGAAGTTTTAAATGCAAAAGTTTGAACCACATGTAACAACATCAAGTCAAAAATCATCAATAGGAATGTATAATGTAGTATTGGGTGATGATAAAGAAGAAAGCTCTGCAGCAGAGTGTCTGTGGCCAAGTCATTCAGTATAATTTGCCAAGATTTTTGCTGAGCAACTGAGCTTTTCTGAATCTCAAATGCCTCAACTGCAAAGAGGGATTAATTTTAAAATCATCATGAGTTTAAGTGAATGAATATAATTATGTAAAACCATTAAATATAGACTCATTATCATTGTTATGCTTCATATTTAGAGTTTCTCAGAAGACATTTGGATTGTAAATCACTCTAACTATGCTCTGTATCTCCAAAACAAACAAACAAACAAACAAACAACAACAACAAAAAACGTGCCACACATCCTCAAACCCATTTGCCTCCCCTGGGAAGAGGCTACATGCACTCATAACTGGTTTAGGTGACTTCAAAAGTATTAGAATTGTTGGATGTAGAGGAATTTTAATCCAGCAAGATGGCTACTCTGACTGGAATACAGATATACCCTTAGTTCACACCTTTATTGCAAAATAATGTAGATAAAGTTGGTTTATAGAAGGAATGGCCATGTTGGAAAGTGATTACTAATTGAGAGAGAGAAGGCAAGTTTTACTGAAACAGTTCTACAGAAGTAGGTTGCGGGAGAAGATAGAATGAGCCAGAGGATGAGATGGAGCCAGAAGATTAGAACATATTGCCAAAGGTAATATGAGGCCAAGCAGAGCAATTTAGTCAGAAGCTAAGAGAAGCCAGTTTGAATCAGTCAGTTGAGAGAGATGTTTGGGCCAGAACAGCTGAGTTGAACTAGCCAGCAAGAGTTCAGAGAGAACTAGGAAGGGTGAGCTTATTCAGCATTAAGCCTCTGAGATGACAATTATATCTGGCAAATAAAAGTTACATTTACAGATGGGAAGTTTCCGAATTACTCTAAAGTTCAGGAAAGTTGAAGAACTACTTACTACTATCATTTCTTATTTAGATGCAGTGAATTGATGACTACTTATACTAAATCCAACATAGAAAAAAATAGCCTTTTGTCTTAGTTTTTCATTGCTGCGTGTGATGGTTTTTATATGCTCGACCCACAAAGTAGCACTATTAGAAGGAGTGGCCTTGTTGGAGTAAGTGTGTCACTGTGGGCATGCGCTTTAAGACCCTCATCCTAGCTGCCTGGAAGTCAGTATTCTGCTAACAGCCTTCAGAAGATGTAGAACTCTCAGTTCCTCCTGCACCATGCCTGGCTGGACGCTACCATGTTCCTGCCTTGATGATAATGGACTGAACCTCTGAACATGTAAACCAGTCACAATTAAATGTTGTCTTTATAAGACTTACCTTGGGACCTGGGATCAGCTCCAGTATGCTGCTTGGTTGGTAGCTCAGTGTCAGAGATCTCAGGTGTCTGGGTTGGTTGAGACTGCTGGTCTTCCTATGGGGTCGCCCTCCTCCTCAGCTTCTTCTAGCCTTTCCTTAATTCAACCACAGGGGTCCCCGGCTTCTGTCCATTGGTTGGGTCTAAGTATCTGCATCTGACTCTTTCAGCTGCCTGTTGGGCCTCTCAGAGGGCAGCCATGCTAGGCTCCTGTTTGTAAGCACACCATAGCAGCAGTAATAGCCTCAGACCTTGGAGCCTCCCCTTGAGCTGGATCCCAATTTGGGTCTGTCACTGGACCTCCTTTCCCTCAATCTCTTCTCCATTTTTGTCCCTGCAGTTCTTTCAGACAGGGACAATTCTGAGTCAGAGTTTTGACTGTGGGATGGCAACCCCATTCTTCCACTTGATGCCTGTCTTCCTGTTGGAGGTAGATTCTACAAGTTCCCTCTCCCCACTCTTTGGCCTGTAAAAACAATTTTGCACGTGAACTCTTAAAAAAGACCTTAAAGTTTAGATGGCTTTTTATTTTTTTTTTTTGAATCACAACCTCTGTGATGAGTCTTATATTTGTTTCAATAATTGCTATAAATGTCTCAGGTGGCACACATTTTTCACTTCCGTTTATACAGCAAGAAATCCCCTAACTTGTTAAAGGGCTTAGAGTCCTAACTCTGGGAGAAGCAATACTTTCTGATTGATCTGTCCGGAAGCACTCCAATTATGTAACTTGTAACTGGCCGTTAAACCCGCTCAACTTTTCATTCAGCCGAGTAAAGAAACATCAGCCTAAGAATATGAAGGATTTCCAGTTTTTACCGATTGCTAGAAGGCTTTACAGACAGGACTGAACTGTTACTACATGATAGAAAACAATTACAAGCAATAAATGATAATGATTCAGAAAGAATGAATTCTTATTCAAAGAACATTATGGACCACTTGTGAAAAATGCTGACGACTCCAAGTGGGGTGGAAGAACATTTGAAATAGAGATGCTTCTCTGAACAGGAGCTGTTCTGTGAATGCATGTGCTTAGTGCCATTATAAAATATCACTTCCGATGCCCCCACTCTATTTGCAGACGGCACACTCTTCAGTCACAAAGCTATGATTCATTTATATCAAGTCACTTAGCACCGCTGGCGAGTGTTTGCCAGTCTGAAACATAAAACAGAGAGGATAATAAAACCTTAACAAGCAGCAATAAAACTAATGAAATATAATCTCAAATATACTACCCTAATTCATCCAGAAAGGAAACACAATCATCCAGTCCTGAGGACGAGGAAATGGAGCCAGAGCTCCATAAAAACACACAGTCACCGTGCATGCATCATTTGAGAATTAGAACTCAGAGAATATTCAGACTCACTACAGATTGTAATTATCACGGCCAAACAGATGAAGAAGACAGGATAAATAAGCAACAGCCCACATATGCTTACTACCGCTCTGGATTGAAAGCAATTGGCATGAAAATGTTATTTTTAAGACAGGTGATCATTTGAGCCGCGTTTAAGAAGTCAGTTGTGAGACGGCACCAGGGACACACTCTGCTGTCGTGGGATTCTGTGTGGCTAGTCGGTTGTGGGATAGGGTTTCCAGGATCTTCTTGAGGCTCCTTGTTTAGCTCCACCAGCCTCTCCCAGAGCCTTTCTCCCCAGGGCAAGGGCTCCATCAAGAGTGGGCCCTACTCAGCTGAGGGCTGTAAACTGTCCTTTCCTTCTCTGTTCTCTGGCCCACTCTCATCATCTTCAATCTCTCCCTCCTGAACCGGCCCTGCCCCCGGGGAAAGTCTCCTCGCCCAGGCCTTGGCTCATCCATTTGTCACTGCCCTCACCTTCTCCGTTGTCATGCAAGTAATACTTCCTGCTCTTGGGTGTGTACTCTAGGTCCCCTTCTTCTTCCTGCCTTCTCTTTTGAAAATCATAGTTGCTGTCGTTATTGTTACCAGAAGAGTTTCCTCTGCCCCAACCTCTCCCTCTTGCTCAAAATTGAAAGGTTCCCCGTGCTCTGTTGCCTCTTTCATTCGGATCCACTACATCTTTGGTCCCCAATCTGGATTTGTCAGAACCTGTGGTGCTTCCTCGGGGTACTACTCTGCTTTGGATTCAATTCACAGCCCAAGAAGAAGGAAAACCAAAGTGTGGATGCTTCAGTGCTTCTTAGAAGGGGGAACAAAATACTCACAGGAGGAAATCCGGAGACAAAGTGTGGAGTAGAGACTGAAGGGAAGGTCATCCATAGACTGCCTTACCTGGAGATCCATCCTGTATACAGTCACCAAACCCAGACACTATTGTGGATGCCAAGAAGTGCTGGCTGACAGGAGCCTGATATAGCTGTCTCTTGAGAGGCTCTGCCAAAGCCTTACAAATACAGAGATGGATGCTCACAGCCAACCATTGGACTGAGCGTGCGCGGGGGGTGGGGGGGCTCCCCCAGTGGAGGAGTTAAAGAAAGGACTGAAGGAGCTGAGGGGGTTTGCAGCCCCATGGAGGGAGCAACAGTGTCAACTGGCCAGGTCAGACCCCCTGGAGCTCCTGGGGACTGTACCACCAACCAAAGAGTACACATGGAGGGACCCATGGCTCCAGGGGCCGCATATTTGGCAGAGGAGGGCTTTGTTGGATATCAGTGGGAGGAGCGGCCCTTGGGCCTGAGGGTGTTTGATGCTGCAATGTAGGGGAATGCCAGGGAGGGAAGACAGGAGTAAGTGGGTGAGTGTGGGAGCACCCTCACAGAGGCAGGGGGAGGGGAGATGGAATAGGAGGTTTCCGAAGGGAAGACCTGGAAAGGGGAAAACATTTGAAATGTAAATAAAGAAAATATCCCCCCCAAAAAAAGAAGAAGTCAATTGTGACTTCCAAGATCAATATGTAAGCAGGTCGCAAGTTTATTTACATATGGTTTACATGTGCCTGTAATAACCATGCAATCTAGCCCAAATCACTAAAGATTGGTGTCATTATGGTGTCCCTTGAGGCTGCAATTTGACAATAGCTCATTTCCCTATTGACTTTTTTCATTCTCATCTGTTCTGGAAACCCATCCATTCAAACAAATATTAAGGAAAAAGACGGAAGAAAATAAACATTGGGAGGAAAGCCAAGGAAAGGAGGGATGAGGAAGGAAGGCGGGGGAGGGATGAGGAAGGAAGGCGGACGATGGAAAGGCACAACTTGTTCTGAGCCCATCTCCGTGGCTTTGATGCTCTGTGCACACAAGTGTCAGGGGGGAGTGGAGAAAACAACTAACACCAGACTTATCCAAAGATGAAATCACAGCAGACAAGATTTCATGTTCTCTGAACAGACACCCACTGTAGTTTTGCATATGCTGAAGTTTGTGCAGCCAAGCAACGGCAAACAGATCAATGGCGGTCTGTTCTCAGAAGAGTCCACCAGACAACCAGAGGCTTTCGGCACGCTTTGCATGTCCAGAAGATATTTGCAAAAGTTTAAAAAATCCATACCAATGACCGTGTGCACCTCCCCCACTTATGCCCAGTGAAACTCAGAAAACATAGAAGTTCATGGAGGGCCAAACGATGAATGATAATGTTGTTAAAATAAAGAACACTAATGATGAAAAGTACTGCATATAGATTGGAAATCAAAATCAGAATTTATGTTATCCGCGAGAAACCAACGAACTAACAGAAACGTTTTCCAATTAAATGAACCCAAGGTCTGTGAACTTCCCTACTGTATGCTGCATAAACTAAAATATTTCTTAAACTCTTCACAGGTAATAAAGTGCTTGAAAAATATAACAATGAAAATAATGAGTCATTAAAAATGTATGAATAAATGGAATTATTTCCTTTTTTGTGCCTGTACTTTAAGAACAAATATGAGAGTTAGTACTCATATAAAGAATGAAACATATTTTATTTACTTTGTTTCCTCGTTTATGTTTTAAAATATTTATGCTCCTATCTATTGATTTTGTTTTCACTTGGTTGATACAAGCATTGACTTCAAAATTTCCCCCTTTAAAAAAAAAATGCTATTTTTCTACCTGCCCTGAAATGTCAGTGTCTTTTTAAGTCTGTCATTACACTGATATAATTCAGCATGATACCTTTCTGGGGTGTCCTGAATTAATTCTACAGTGAAAAGACTTCTTGTAGAATGGAAATAATGAATTTTACAAGAGTTTTCAGTAATTGAAGAGTTAATACAGTTTTTTTTTTCTGTTGAATATAAATAAATATCTAATCATGCTTTACTCTAAAAAGAAAACCAGACACCTTTAACTCGTACCTGCTTTTATCGCTCTACGGTGGAGTAATTCTCAATAGCATTGGAATAAATTCACAGTACTTTAATATGAAAAATGTCCTGTGAACTAGGAGAATGCATTCTTGTTCAAGTGCATAATTTGCATTGTTACAGGCTGAAACTTACAAGGAACTTTCATTTATACGGCATTCGTATACCGCCCCCTAGTGGTGGCCAAGCATGCTACAACAGATCCCATAAAGAAACCGCGTGGTTTTCTGTTTTGTTTTGTTCTGTATTCATCTCATGTCAGAAACCATAGAAACGAGCCTAGAAAGCAGGTTAGCTGTATTATTCTGATCCCATAGATCTAAGCTGAAGTACTTCTGTATAAGCAAGATCAAAGTGAGAGTTTCAAATCAGAGACAAGTTAACTTAACTGATAAGATCACAGGGAGAGAATAGCATTTCTCATGTTGTGGCGGTTTAATATTCTGAGTGCCTTCTACAAGAGGTCTCTCAGTTGTTCAAAGTTGCATTATTCCTAAAATGCACTTTCAAAGTCACAATTACAACCAATCTGCTGCTCCATAAACCATGACACCTGTATCATAAGCCAGAATCTGATTTCATGAAAGGCAAAGGATAAATAAATGCCTAAGACAGTGGTAGGCCAAAGGGAACAATATTAACCGGAGATTACCTAGATCATCTGAATATCTTTCCAAAAGCACACAAATGTTTGCCCAGCTTCCTTCAGTCAAAGATTTAAAAATTCCCCCAGACTTGTACTCACACAAATCTTGATCAGAATAAACTTAAATAAATGGATTGCTATCTCACAAGTCAAAGTCTTTATTCTAAGGTCAAAGCTGAGAAATCCAAGATTCCGTTTGATAATGGGATGATTGTGGATTTCACTGAAGAAGTTTTAATTTATGGAACCTTAAAATGTGTTTCCCTAAAAATAAAACATTTTGGAAATGTAATAAAAAACGGTCTATGGATGAAGTCCTGTTACTGACATCCCTCATCCTAAAAGGTGCTAAATGAAATGAAGTAACTTATATCTTAGCTGATGGAAAAGAGAGAAGAGGGGTTATTTCAACTCTTTACTATTTCAACATTTTATATACTGTGTCAAAAAAAAATGTTATTTTTAACACATTGGCTTATAATGTAAAATTTGAAAATGTGAGTGAACTCCAAAGGTCAAAATCCTAACTCATGGTTTTCTTTTCTTTTCCTCTTTGAACATCAATCACAGATTGTTTCTTAGATAACAGATGTAAGATCCTCAGCAGATATAAAATCAGCATGAACAAAAACTAAACCATAAATCTTTTATCTCAAAGTATCTCTAATCCTACAGCTTTCGTTTCATACGGTGACTTTCGAAAGCATATGTTCGGCTTTATAAACTTTGCATACAGGACCATGATTCTCGTCGATCTTTGGTAGAAATTAATATCTGAGTAGAAGAGGAAATGGAAGGAAAAAATACTGCCTAGTAAGTAAATCCATTTCACTAAAGAAAGAAAAAAGTGTGTTGCTCACAGGTGGTGGCTATGCGGCTAAAGATGAGGTGAGCCTGGTTAGTTTCGCTGCGAGTGTTTATTATGGAAAAGAAAACGCATTCTACCGATAGACAGAATTTAGTTAACATGACTTTATAATGGGGGGGAGTAAGGATACAAGGGAATCCAAGCCGCACATCAATTGCCTGTCAATTGCAGAACTTTTTCATTTAGTTCCCATTGGTGTTGGGGCAAGGATAGCTGTAAATGATAGCTCTCCAAAACAGAAGTGCCCTGATCCACCATCCTTGCGGAGGACATGGGGCACGTTCCGAGATCCGGCTCTGGGTTACCGAGGGCCGAGGGCCGGAAGTGTGGGCAGTCTGGCGGATACATCTATTGCTTAAGGAAGAGAAAGGGTGGAGACTTCCAGCCGAGAAACTCACCTGAGATGGCTTCAGCAGAGCTATTTGTTGTCTGCTTACAATTGCTTTGTGATAGTGAATAAGTGATTCCAAATACACAATGGGATTACATATAGACGTTGAAACAACACATTTTAAAAATCGCGACCGATTTGAAAGAGAATGTTTGTATTTTCTGCCTCTGTGATGAAATGGGCATGGGCCTTATTCTCATTTCTTATGGGCACTGTAATGAATTATCACAAACTTAGTTGACTAAAAACTGTAAGAGTTTATTTAGTCTTTCTGTGTTGAAAGTCACTGCCACCAACTTGTTTGATGGGGCTGGTGAAGCAGGAGCCAACATAATCAGAGAGCAGGAAATGTTTGGGGTTCACTACTGCCATGCTCCCTGCAAGATCCACAGTCATATTGCCAGGTCCGGCATGGCCTTGGTGGGAACAGAAAGACATAGTTCCTGCCTCTGGGAAAAGGACAGCTGACTTGGGCTCTAGAAGCGAGCATTGATAGCTACTGTGGATGTGAGGCTTGTTTGCACATATTTTACATTCCTCCTTTACATGTCTTCCCTCTTAATGTCTTTTTGATAATCAGATACAACAGGAGCCCAGGGAGGCAAAGGTGTAGCTAATGGCTTAGCAAAATGGTAAATGCTGAGACCTTCAGGACGGCCCTTACAGCTGTGAAAAAGAACTCTAAAAACATGGGTTTTAAAATATATAATTTCTTAACTCTGGAAAAAATAAGGATGCAATAATGAATTATATGAGGGGCTTCACAAATCTAAAGGAACAGAGGCAGCTGCACTATAAACCAGCTGTCAGAAAGATACAAAGGCAGGCAAGTACAAATGCAGGCACATTCCTGAGTTCAAGGTCAGCCTGGAACAGAGCAAGATTAGGCCCAGATATGGTAGAAATGGTAATTTCAGGACAGGATCCCACCCAACTATGTTATTCTCTGTGCTTAAAAGGCAGGCAGATCTCTAAAATGCTTTGCAAAGATAAAAGAAAATGTGTGCACGCTGTCTCCTAAGAACCAAAGAGCAGAGGTCACAGGATGCTGATTCATGGGATAATCAAAAGGGAACCTGGAATAAACAGCTGAATTGATGTGTAAATAAAAGGCGAGGCTTTTGGTTTGGATGAATCCAGCTAGCAAAAAATGACAGCAGTTAGTTTTTCCTTAGAATTTTCTCTAGCAAGAGAGGCTGAGCTATCTGGAGATCTCAGGAGAGCAAAATCAGCTCTTCTAGAATTTCTTTCTAACAAGATTTCTGATTTTAGTCAGAAAATCCATGGAGAACGAACATGGCTCTCTTAGAATTTTTCATCGCTCCTTTCAAATTTTTTTCTAACAGGATTCCTTGCTCAGAAACCCCAAGAATTACCCAGCTCTTTTAGAATGTCTTCTAGCCGCTATCCAGAGAAGACTGTCTGAAGAGCAAACACATCTATCTCTTTTAGAATTTTTTTCTGTAGTTGATTGGAAAACCCAAAAATTACTTTTAGAATTTTTCTAACAGGATTTCTGACTTGGTCAGAAGATCTAAAAAAAAAAATTTATAGCAGCTTTTCTGACTTAGTCAGAAAACCCGTGAGCAATCCAGAAAGCTTTTTGAATTTTTACTAACAGAGAGAGCTGTCTCAGCCAGAGAGTTTTTAGAATAGCAAGAAAAAGCCATTTAGAGCAGAACAGAAGAGGGGGGGGAGGGTCTGGAAAGCCATCTCAGCAGAATCACTAGCTTGGACCCACAATTTGACACATGGTAAAGTAAGTACACTAAGCAGTGTAGAATGACCTTAAATATCAATATTTTATGCCATATGAATTTTTCTCATAAAGATTGAGTCTTGGGAAAAGTGAGAGGCTGAGTCACACAGGCAAGGTTAGCGTGGGATGTTAGACAGAGAAGAAAAAAGGTAGTGATCTTCAAAGAACACGAGCATGTGCTTTGGTTCTGTCTGATTTACGGGCATGAAACAAAATGAAGGCTGAAGGATGAGTTTATTTTTAAAAGCAGCAGGGAGAGAAAGCAGGACCACAGGTAAAAATATAAAATGTACGAAACTATGGAGTTCAATCGTGACTTTTAAGTCAGAGAAAAGAAAATAGGTCTGGAAAATGTAAATAGTTCTGATTATTTTCCTTTGTGACACAGTAGAGTTCACTTCCGTTATTCCCAGGGATGTCAGCGCCATGATGAAACATAAAAGAGTCTTTGAAAATAATGACAGGTCCAGGCTGACATGAGTTGAGGATTCTCTTTGAGACAGCGCTGGCATGATTTGTGGGGGTGGGATGTTCTTCAGTAATATGAGTCATCTTTTTGCCCACGATGCAAAATTCCAAGAAAGAAAAGAAAAATGGGATGCATGGTTGCGTGTCGATATCTTCCTGGCTGGGTAATATCTCTTGAAAGTCCCATGTGTTTCCCTCAAAATCATCCGGTTATGGTCTTAAGCAAGGACAACTCTTTCCTTTTTGAAGAGAGAAGACAAGCACAGTCAACGTCCACGTCTTCCCTTTTCTCTGGGTAACGCTCTACTGTAAATGCTCAAAACGATTTCATTATTAAGATATTCTTCTAGGAAAAAAATGGTAGTGAGTTTCATGGCAAGTTTTTCTCAGCAAGCAAAAGAAGCATCTGCAAAAATTCAAGTCTCATTTCTTTTTACTTTATTCCTTGTTCTTCCTCTGATCTCTGCTTGTACCTCATAGTTCTGATGAGCCAAGATTTTCCATGAAGTCATCAGTATTTCAGTAGGCAAAGAGAGAGTCCAGAAATAGGTAGAGATTCCAAAAGAATACAGGAATCGATTTCCCCATCTTGAAGTGTTTGTAATCTAACTGGTCAGGAAGGAAGCAAGGGCACATACGTAATGGAATTTATTCCTTATTCAAAAATATGCACAGCTTTTTAAAAAGCTATTTACTAGAGTGCATAGAGTTTTCTTTCTTCCACTTAAAAACTATAATCTATGGAGAGAGTCATTGGGAAATAAGAGCACAGGACAGATTATGTACAAATGTTGTTAAGTGATACAAAGGAGAACGGAGACTTGAGGAAGAATCTAAATCATAGTAGATATGGTTCTCCTACTGGCATGAAAAAAATATATATAAAGCAAGTTGGGTGTTGTGACCATACTTACAATCTTGGTACTTGAGACAATCACAAGTTCAAGGCCAACCTGGGTTATATAAGATAGTGTCTCAAGCAAACACACAAATCATCTTAATAAGCACAAACTAAATAAATTAAGACAAGTGAAGTGAAGGATACCTGGTAAGAACTACAAAATAACTAATTTAATAAATCAAACCTCCTGGTCTAGGAAAGCAAGCAGGTATTCATCACCACAGTCCTTGGAAACCTGCCAGAGAGCTTGAATGTAAAGCAAAGTGATTGGTGGCCTGGCCGGGAAAACAATGAACTGCTCAAAGGGTTGGAGCGCAGGGTGTGCCCAGTTCTTTCTTGGGATGAGGACTTACCTTAGTGATGAGAGAAGCTTCCCAGTAAAGGTAAAGTAGGGCTTAAGGAAAACAACTGGGGGCATATAGCAGTATCTCGCATTTGTTTCTAGTTTCGTGGGTTTGACTTATGCAGCAAAATGAAGGAGTAAGTAGGGAGTAGATGGATATAAAGCAGTGCTTTAAGATCTAAGTTCTATTTCTCAAGATTCTTCACAGACCATAACCAATAGGAAATGATGACAGAGAAAGTTGGTGATAGATAGATGATAGATAGAAGTTAGATAGATGACAGATGATAGGTAGACATTTAAGTAGGTAGGTAGATGATAGATAGATAGATAGATAGATAGATAGATAGATAGATAGATAGATAGATGTATAAGTAACTAGGTAGATGATAGATAGATAGATCCATAGACAGACAGACAGATAGATAATGGACAGATAGATAGATTCTGAGAATTATTCCATGATAGATTCTGAGAATTATTCCATGAGATTAAGGAGTCTGAGGTGTTTCACTACAGACTCTCTGAGACCTGGAAAAAACAGTATTATAGCTTATCTCAAACCCAAAAGCCTTCAAACCAAGGAAGCCAATAAGGTAACTATCAGTCTGAGGTCAAAACTTTAGTACTTGAGTGTCACTGGTACAACTCCAGAATCCAAAGATCAGAAACTCAAAGTTCTGGCATCTAAGGGTCAGAGAAGACTGTCTCAGCTAAGGGAGAGAGAAAAACAAAAACACACTAATAAACAAATTGAAAAAAAAAAAAAAAACCCAAACTGCCCTTTGTTCTGCCCTTACCCTCATATGATCTGCATGTTCACTGCCCAGATTAGATGACAGCAAATTTTCCTTACTCAGTTCTACAAGTCTATGGGGGCCATCTTTACTCAAACCACCACACCTAGGTTCCTTCTCTTCTTTGTAATATAATTCATAAGCAAATCGGCATGTGTTTCTTTTGTTAAATTATGCTTTATAAAAGCTAATTAAAGATCTGGAGATTGGATCAGCAGTTAAGAACTCTTGTTGCTCTTACAGAGGACCAGAGTCTAATTCCCAGACTCATAACTCCCAACCATTTGTAACTCCAATCCCCCAGGATCCAATGTCCTATTATGACCTCCTCAAGAACCAGGCAGGCAAAACATTCACACACATAATAAATAAAATAAAATAAATAAATCTAAAAGAAATTAAGGCTAGTTAAACTTAAGCATTTTTAATCCCTCCTTTGTATCTGTCAGGTGTGTGTGTGTGTGTGTGTGTGTGTGTGTGTGTGTGTGTGTGTGTGTGTATTTAATGCCATCTTATAGTTTTATTAACTCACTCTGGAGGTAACAATTTCTCAAGCTAATATACACTTTAACCCAAATACTTTACAATACAAAACCTACCCAGATACCTCCACTGTCTAAATGTCCGTCAAGTTTTCTTCTACATTATTTTATGTGCTGCAAGAAAGCTGTTATCTACCAAATGTTCATTCTCCAAGTTTCATGTATTGAGAGAAAATCCTAGCCCTTAGTACCTCAGAATATGACAGACCACATTTGATGATTAGGTCCTTGTTAGCATTTTCTCTAAGCTCTGCCCCACAGTTATCTAGCACCAGCCAGGTATGCCTGACTCACTATAAAAGGGGCTGCTTGCTCCCTCCGCTATCTTGCTCTTGCCTTTGTGCTCCCTCTCTGTCCCCTTGCCCCTTTTCCCCTCTCTCTCCATTCCTCCCCCCCTTCTCTCCAAGTGCTCATGGCCAGCCTCTACTTCTCTGTCTCTCTCTGTGTGTCTCTTTGTGTCTCTCTCTGTCTCTCTTTGTCTCTGTCTGTCTCTCTCTCTGTCTCTCTTTGTCTGTCTCTGTCTGTCTCTCTCTCTGTGTCTGTCTGTCTCTCTCTCTCTGCCTTTCTCTGCCTCTACTACCCTCTCAACTTTCCTCCCTATGCCCTAAATAAACTCTATACTATACCTTAGTGTGGCTGGTCCCTCAGGGGAAAGAGATGCCTCAGCATGGGCCCCTCAGAGGCCCCCCCATCCCCCCATACCTTACCACACATCCACAAAATATATCCCCTCTCTCTTTATCTTTTTATAAACACAACAGTCCTTATAAATGCTATCAAGTTAACAAACATCGTTTGAACAGCACAGCGATGAGCCTATGAAGATTGAGAAAGTCCAGGTAATTACAAGCTGGAAGGAGAGACTTAAGAGTATTCCTCCCAGGGCTCAGAAGAATCAACCCCCACTCAGATAGCGATGTTAGATTTTGAACCGCCAGAAATCAGAGATAGTAAATTTTGTTGCTTAAGTCATCTCATGAATGGTTTTACATATTACACATGAAATAGAGCTTCTCTAATCCACACAAATTCATACCTGTACACTCACTGCCTTATCTCCTCTTTCATAGACATGGTTTCTTTCTCTTCCCTGGTCTTGATGTTAAAAGAATTTGTGTCTATTCTTCAAACTAGCATAACATGAACAGAGATAGAAACAAGTAACAGTCTGGAGTTCTAAAGCTTACTATGAAACCACCAAAATGTGCTTTAAATTGGAATACTTTACTTAAGGAACACATGGCATTGTAAGTTACTCATATATATTAAATTAGAAAACATGCTCTCAGTGGTCACTGACAACACCTATGATAAACTTTTGAAAGTGATCCATGTTTTTAAAACATAGAAAAGTAAAAATCAGTGAAAAATTTAAAAGTAAAGCATTGAGTTGTGTTTTTTGGAATGCAATAATAAAGTTTCCTAAAGGTGAATCATGAAAACAAATCCTACAAAACTCAAGAAAAATATTAGGATTATTATAATTTTCTGAAAACCTTGGCCAATTTAGTAAGTAAAATAAATGAGATACAGGTAACGAAAAATTACTAGTATCTTAATAATAGTGTGTTTCTTGGTCACCAAAGAAATTGAATGAATAATATTCCAATTAAATGGGACATACAGTAAGGTGGCAAATTACAACATAAATAGCGGAGGATAGCCAATATTTATGAGACAAAAAAAAAAAAAAAAAAAAAACCCTCTATAGCTTAAATAAGAAATGCAGGGGCTAGAGAGATGGCTCAGCGGTTAAGAGCACTGACTGCTCTTCCAGAGGTCCTGAGTTCAATTTCCAGCAACCACATGGTGGCTCACAACCATCTGTAATGTGATCCAATGCCCTCTTCTGGTGTGTCTAAAGACAGCGATGTACTCACAGAAAATAAATGAATAAATAAATCTTTAAAAAAAAAAAAGAGATGCAAAATATCTGAAAACAAGATATACAGGAAAAAGAAAAAAATCAAAATTCTGAAACTGGTGTACAAGTTCCTGCTTAAAACACACACCTGCACAATTTCCTCCTTCCTTCTATCCTTTTCTCTTTCCTTCCTTCTCCCTTCCCTCTTCCTTCCTTCTTTCTTCCTTCTTTTCAGATTCCTTTCATGTTTGTTTGGGTTTTGATTGTTTTTTGTTGGTTGGTTGGTTGGTTGGTTTTTTTGTTTGAGACATGGTTTCTCTGTGTAGCTTTGGCTATCCAGGAATTCACTCTGTAGACCAAAGAGGCCTCAAATTCAAAAAGATCCACCTGCCTCTGCCTCTTTAGTGGACTAAAGGCATGTGCCATCACGGCCAGGCATATTTATTTTTTAAATAGTGACACTCTACTTGGCCAAGGCTGGCCTTGAACTTCTGATTCTTTTACCTCTGCCTCCCTCTGGAGTCTAAAACCATGTGCCAACAGACCCTGAACACAAAAATTTTTGACTTACTACTTAGTTTTTTATTGTCAACTTGACACAACCTATAGTCACTTTGAGTAACTCAATTGAAGAACTGCCTAGTTCAGATTGGCCTTCAGGTCTGTCTGTGGGGTATTGTCTTGTTTCCTACCTGATGCAGGTGGGCTAAGCCTACTGTGGGCACCATCATTTCCTGAACAAGTGGTCCCGGGCTATAAAAGAAAGCTAGCTAAGCATGAGTCTGTGAGAAAGCAACTAGCATTTCTCCATGGTTCCTGCCTCCATGTTCCTGTTTTGAGTTCCCGCCTTAAATTCCATCAGGGATGAATTGTGACCAAGACATTTTAAGCCAAATCATCTTTTCTTCCTCGAAGTTGCTTTTGGCCATGTTGTTTTACCACAGCAAAAGAATAAAAATAAGATAAATATCAACACAAAATATTAATTTTTGATGCGTCAGATAGTTTACAGCTATTAAGAGAAAGTTATTTAAATTATCTATTATTATCAGGGCTATGTGTTGAAGGCTTATTCCCCAGTGTCTGAGTCAGGATTTCTATTCCTGCACAAACATCATGACTAAGAAGCAAGTTGGGGAGGAAAGGATTTATTCAGCTTACTCTTCCACATTGCTGTTCATCACCAAAGGAAGTCAGGACTGGAAATCAAGCAGGTCAGGAAGCAGGAGCTGATGCAGAGGCCATGGAGGGATGTTCCTTACTGGCTTGCTTCCCCTGGCTTGCTTTCTTATAGAACCCAAGACTACCAGCACAGGGATGGCACCACCCACAATGTGTCTTCCCATCCTTGGTCACTAATTGAGAAAATGCCTTACAACAGGATTTCATGGAGGCATTTCCTCAAGGGAGGCTCCTTTCTCTGTGATAACTCGAGCTTGTGTCAAGTTGACACAGAAAACCAGCCAGTACAGTCAGCCTGTGTCATTATTAGGAGTTGGTAGAACCTGTAGAAATTGGAACATGGTAAAAGGATGATATGTCATTGACTGGAGTCCTTGGAGAGCAGTATTGCCACCTCACAGGCCCCTCCCCCCCCAGCTTTTGTAAAATATACCACTTTTCTCCTTAAGTATTCCATCACAGGCAAACCCAAAAGCTAGAGTCCAATGAGCATAAATGGAAACCATAAACTAAATTAAAAGTCACATCTTTCTGAGTTATTTGTGTCACATATTTTGTGAAATGAAAACTGACTAATACATCTATAAAGAGTTTAAAAAGAACCACACCACTTTTCTCGTTTGAGTTGGGTCTCTAACATTCTTTTCATCTCCAAATCTAGCTATGTGTATATCGGTGATTTGCTCCATCTCACACTGCAGGTGTGCAAAGCAAGACAGAGTTTGTCACATTATGTAATCTCCACAGATACATGATAAATGCCTGAGTGTTTCTATTGTCCTCCATGCTTTTCCCATCTAGAAAGTGCTCAGGATCTGTGTTTGTGTTCGGAGAGAACTGGACAAGAGTGATGAACATGAGATGAACAAGAGATTTGAGACCAGTGGCTCAGTTGATTTCTATTGTTACACGGCTTAGGAATTTCAGCCCGAGGAATAAGTTATCTAGCAGCATCCACACAAGTCTTCACACAATGACATTTAGCCAAATAGCTTCCTGTCTTCTCTTACAGAGGAACACTGGGTGGAAATAGATGTATGATCTGTGATCTCTAGCAGCTATTTGGCCAGACGCTCCACCTCTAAGCCATTAAAGCATCATCTGCACAGGTCAACATCCTCACTGTAGATAAATTATCAGGGTATTACCCCCCCCACACTCTTCTCTCTTTCTCCATTGTCTATTTCTCTATTTTTTTTCTTTCTTTTTACTTTCTGTAGCAGGCCCAGAGATCTTTGTGTTCTGCTCACAGATAACACTAATTGAGGAATGATAAACATACTTCATTGGAAAAGACCTATTATCTGCTTTCTGCCAGAAGGCTGGGAATGGGTGTGGTTAACAGGCTCTTGACCTCCATCAGTATGGCTATGCCGGACCAAGTTCCCCCAGACTCTCTCGTATCTTTGGCATCCTCTTTTGACTCTTACCTTTGGCATTGTTTCTCAGTCAATCTACAGAATCCATCTTTATGGGAATGTCACATGTACTTTACCAAGGGAGCATCAGAGAAGACAGGTTGGTACGACAGGACTGGACTATGGGGAAATGTAATAGAAATTCACAAGTGTCTGCATTCAGTCAACAGCTCACTAACCTTTCATTGGGAATTCATTTCTCCCTCCTTATAATCCCCTGCAAAGATTGATTTCTCTGGGACCGACCTTACCAAACTCAGAGTCGTATTTGAATGACGTATGTGTGGATCAGTGCCCCTGGACTAAACACACTACAGCAGGAGTAAGATATTTTCTCTACTGTTTTTCTAGACAATCTCTAGCTCAAAGCTCAATGCACATAAGCGAGATAATGATACAATGTGCATAGTTCAATTAAGTATTATCACACCATCTTGGTTATATTAATATGTATCAAAGCCTCACTGGACTCTGGCACAGATAAGTTCACCTTCCTCTTATACTCTGAAAACACAAACACAAGGTAGGTTGACACTGATACTTCCATAGTCAATCCAGTTTTCAAAGATAAGGTCTCTGGAAGTTTGAACATTGCTGTATCAGGTAACCTATGTGAACGAACATCAAAGCAGTCTTGTTAAGGAGCAAAGGACTGATATGGGAGCCCTGAACAGAAGCTATACTGTTTTCATTTCCTAGGACAACTTGGAAAAAAAAAAACCGATTTGAAACTCCAGTGACAGGAAACTTGAGAGCTGTTTATCAAGCCCTGATAAGTGTCATTTCCTATCTAGATAAATGGAGTTCTCACTCCTTCTACCCCCAAGGATTCCTTAATACTAGACATTTCTATTCCAAACCAAATATCAAAATTCACAGCCAAATCAAATATTCTAACTGTAAGTCTAGACCTTTTCTCTCTAGGCTTGTGGTAGTGTATCTCAAAATATATGACATTAAAAATTTTTTTTGATCTCCTATATACCTTACTGTATATAGGAAGGTATTTGCTTCTGATATGAAATTTGGAACTGATCTCTAGCACTGCCTATATATATAGCATTATTAAGAGGGAAGCACGGAATCTCCAAAATGAGAATTTCTTGAGCCTTCATTTTATTAGCATATTTAAGTACTTATGCATAATTTTGCATTTTATTATAGTATTTCATGCATGTACATAAGGCGTTTTGATCATAATCACCTTATTCTTCCTCTGTGTTGAGTGCATATGTGTGTGCGTGGTGGGTGGGGGTCATGCCAATGTGGAGGCATTGAGTACCTTTCTTGATTGCTTACCATCTTGATTTTTGAGATACTATTTCTTACTGGACCTTGAGCTAATCTCTGCTGGATTGGCAGCCACTGATTCCCTATAATCTAGCTGTTTCTGCTTCCTCTCCACACCTAGTATTTCAAGAGCGACAAGAAGCCTAAGGCAATTTGTCCTCTTGATTGTACAACATGCACTTTATCCCCTTAGACACGTCTCAGTCCCATCCTTCTCTTTTACACCAGCATAATCAGCAGTCACCAGCTATTCTCCATCACCTATGGCATATATCTGGAGAAAAGTTACACCCCGCAGTGATCTACACAATGTCCGGCTGGCTAAAGGTACTCAGTATGTGTTTACTCTTGCTCTCCTTCCCTTTCTGAGCCCCACTCTACAACCAACATAAGCATTCACCAAGGATTTCCAAATTCCAGCCTTCCAGCCGGACGTCTATGCTACATGAAAACTTAGACGTGCGTTATTAATTTTAGGCTATGAGTTGTGTAAGTAAAGAAATTGCTCATATATTTTAAAAATATGTATCATTTTATTATGTTTTATGTGATGCAAAATATCTACAGAAAAATAAAATTCAATTTCTCAAATGGCAACGACGTGTCTGATGCAGCCCTGAAATGATCGATTCAGGAAGAAAAACCAAGCGGCCTGCCACTTGCAATGCACTGTCAGCAAATATTGGACAATCTTACCTCCGTACTTCTTTCATTACAAAGATAGAGCATGAAACAATATCCAGCATCCCTCTTATCATTATCCTTTTGCTAAAAATATACTCTACTTCTCGTCACTTTTTTAACTTCAACAATCACATTCCAGCCACCTATAGTAATTAAAACCCAGTGTGAAGGACAACTATGAATTTCCCAATGTGTTCACTCTCCTTGCCACCATTAAGGACGGCCGCCATTCTAACTGATCTCGTGTTGCACTAAACAGCCTAGTGTGAGTGATGTGTCCACCCAGTGTTCACACCCCTTACATCATAACCTCATGACTCTGATAAAAACCAATGCCTTTGAGACGACATGCATGGGCTGCTCCCATGAAAATCTGCCTTTGTTCTCTAATTCCGTGAAGGTGTTGGCTCAAGTGTAAAGTCAGGTAAAAGAAAAATGAAGCCTAAACAAGGTGCTCCCCACTCCAAGGAATTACTTTGGAATAAAGCTTTGAGACCGTCACGTGCAGTATGCTATCAGCTCTGCCGTTTTCAGGGGCAAAAAGCAACAACAAAAATACAGTGTCTCTCTGCAACTGTTTGCATTTAGTCGCATGAGCTTTTGTTTGGATTTAACTGATTCGTCTTCTGAGAAAAACAGGGCATTTAAATACTAGTGCCATGATGATGAGTCTTACTTTTAAAATAATAATAATAAAAAAACTAAAGTAGTGTCATTTAAAGGAAATAAATTGAAATTTAAATCTTCCTTGTGTTCTGTTATTTAACTTCTAGACAGCAATGAGTGGAAGACTTTTTAAAAAATGCGATTTCTGTAACAAAAATCTGAAGGACAAAGTACCACATCATATTTCAACACTGCACGTCACACCTGCCAGCTGGGGATAGGAACATGAGCATAATTACAACAAGAAAAGAGATATTATAAGCACAGAAAACAGACTCTAGAAGTTCTTCTGGATTTTCTTCACTGACGGACACGAGTGAGCTCTAATGTCATTATGTTTAGAAATGGCGTCATCCAGATCCAAGTGCACACCGTTGACGTTCACTTCCATGCAGCCAGTGTAAAAGGCGTTCACTGGTGTGGCGCTGAAGGGAATATCTGTGGAAACAGTGTCTGACGATTAGTCCAATGCCTCAGCATCTTACTTGTTTACAGTTAGAAGAATTACTCAGACTTCGCAATTCCAAACAAATCCCTGCAGGAAAAATGACTACATGGTTCTATTCAGCAAACATGCTATGCTGGGGGTGGAGCTCAGCATATCATGAGTTCTTCTGATTTCATAAATGCCATCAACCATCGCCAACCAAACTGAAGGAAAAGGTTCACACTTAAAGGGGAGGAAAGAGCATATGCATATGATATCCCACATTTACTATAAAATCATATATGTTGGTTTCTCTTTAAACCTGAGCGACATTTCTGCCTGACTAGATCACCTCTCCACCTGGAAATCTTGGTGTCTTAGAAATCCTTGTTAAATGTCATGGCAAACACACTTTTGTATAATTTCTGGAATAAAAACTGGTTTTTATATTTCCCAAGAAATAGTTTCTGGCTAAGCACAAAAGCAAATCATAATAAGGACTGAGTTTTATGTGATAATCCTGCCTACACAACAGCCTTTGGATTGTTCCTCAGTCATTTGAGGTCATTGGTGCCTGCGGGCTTTGCTGTCCTCGTTGTTTATGTAGCTTCCTTGTCTCCTGAGAACTACAGTCCAAGACACCTTCCTCTCTTTCGGCATTTCTTCCTCATGGATTTGGATTTCTGGTGAACATTCTCTTGTGCTTCCTTCTCAAAGCACATTATGCCAAAAATAAATACTTCAAAATTTCTATCTTCAGCTTTCCAAAACAGTGACAAAATCTGTATCTAGGAGCTAAATGCATAGTTTAGAAATCCTCTTCGAGTCTGGCCATAGTCACTGGCATTATATATACATTATTTTAACCACAATGCCATCACACATTATGACATTAATTTATCCCAAGTATATATAATAACTACATATTAATTATAAACAAAAATTAATTTTTTAAAAAGTTCTTTAAACTAAATTTTCCTCTTAATTTTCATTCATCAAAAGGAATTTAAACATGATTAATTTGTATATAAGACATTTATTCAAACATTGGTGGTACACAACTTTAATTCCAGCACTCAGGAGGTAAATGCAGGTGAATCTCTGAGATCAAAGTCAGTCTGGTCTACAGGATGAGTTCCAGCACAGCCAGGGTTACACAGAGAAACCCTGCCTCAAAAACCAAGTTTAAAATAATAGTAAGAAATTGATAGTTTATCTTCTTAGATATTTCAATTTTAGTCTCCTCTCAAGTTTACCTCATTCTTTCTTTAAATTCAACTACTGTTAGTGTTATTACAAATTTTGTATTTTTATGTCTTTTCAATAAATTCATTGTTTGATTTCCTAAAATTGCAGGCAGCTATTTTGTGAGTAACTCCCAATACAGCCTTCCTCAGCTCACCCAGTTTCACTGCTGTCATGCGTCCTCATAAGTAACCAGGCAGGTACCTTGAACTCTATGCCCCTTTTCTTCCAATAACGTTTGAAACCCCTTTCCCTCCATTCCCCAATATACCAGAAAGGAGCTCCATATGCGTGGCGTTAGCCTTGAGCATTTAGGGTGTAAAAATAAAGGTTATTACGATTCCTGACATCAAACTCAGAATTCTCCACAGGAGAATAATCTATGAAGAGGAAGGAGGGGGGAAAAAAAAGAAAGCAATACTAAGTAACTTTGTGGGTTTTTTGTTTTTTTTGTTTTTTTTGTTTTTTTGATATTTAAAGTAAAATGTTGACGCCAATGTCATAGGTACAATATTAAGTTAAGCATGGACTGGAGTTTCCTCAGTTTCCCCATTTTGAAAATGGAATCCTCCCACAAAACTATTAACGTCAGATGCCTAAGAGTTATCCTTTGCTTCTCTGTATTTTAATCATGAAACTATATTGACTTTACTTCTAGATCTTTACTGGGTTCACTGTATTCAATGAAGGATGCTGCCACCCTAGTCCAGCAGCTTCCTTATTGCCAAGTGAAGATAATAGTTTCCATGTCACTATTCTGAACAATAAAATAATTGAAACATTTGTGGACTGTAGTGGTTTGGATAGGTTTGGCCCCTATAGACTCATGTGTTTGAATGTTTGGCCCACGGGGAGTGACAATATTAGGAGGTGTGTCTTTGTTAGAATAGTGTGGCTTGTTTAGAGGAAGTGCGTCACTGTGTGGGTGGGCATTGAGGTCCTATTCTTAAGCTCCGCCCATGGCAGAAGAGATGCCTCCTCCTAACTGCCTGGGGAATACTCCCCTCCTGGCTGCCTTCTGCTCAAGATGTAGATCTCCCAGCTCCTTCCCCGGCTCCATGCTTGCCTGCACACTACCATGCTTTCTGCCACTGAACCTCTGAAACTGTACCCAAACCCTATTAAATGTTGTCATTTATAAAAGTTGCCTTGGTCATGGTGTCTCTTCCCAGCACTGAAAGCCAAACTAAGACAAGGACTCTGTATGGTGTTAAGACTACCATGCCCTGGTGGATGTGTTATGATACTGACATTGTTATTACAATGTCCCCAGACTATCCCGTAGCCTCCGAACTCAGCCTCTGCTTCTCCACCTCGTATATTTATTCATCCAGAATTAAAATTTGAAGTTATAATATTTATATGGTGCTATCCTGTTTTAAACCTTGCAGTGACACCCTAAGCCAAGTCTGTAAGTCACCCACTTAGACATTTTATAGACTCATCCTGCACTACCCCCGGGCTCAGTATACCTCATCCATGCTTCCATATTCATCTGTGCTTACACACTGGCCATTCTACCTATGTACACTGCCGTGCCCACCCATCTCTACCACCTAGTTAAATTTACTTAACTCTTTAGATGCCAGATAGATAGATAGAGAGTCTCTTATTTAGAGAGATTGTTCCTGGCCCGGTCCTCAGAACCAAGTCAAGTCCTTATTTTCATGCTCTAAACTTGATTTATAATTTTTCTTCATAGAATTCATTACAATTTTAATTATGTTGATACCTCCTTACTGGGTTGTTGCATGTCTGCCTCCTCAACCAAACATTAAAAGCCCCAGTTGCAGCAACTGTAACTCTCTGCTTATTTGTGTATATGTTCTTAATTGATGAATTAAATATAAACAAATACTGGATTAGTAATGAATAAACCCAACAAGTGCTGATCTTACAATATTATCATGAGACTGAAATTAAATGACATATTCTCTTTGGTATAGATCACCAAATGCAGCAAAAGTCTCACGTTACCATTAAAATTAAACACATTGATAAAATACTAGTATAAACCTCCAAAACAAGTATAAAGGATATTGGAAGTTTGTCTTCACTTTTAATGCCTTATTACTAAAATTCTGTGTTTAAGATATTATCAATTTGACCAGGCATGGTAGTAAATACCTTAAATCCCAGAACTCAGGTAGGTGGATCTCTGAGTTCAAGGCCAATCTGGTCTACATAGTGAGTTCCAGGGCAACCTGACTTATATACAAGATATTTGATTCAAAACATGTTTGTAGAACTGAAGAAAAATACCTGGAATGCCACCCAAGTAAGTGGCCATGGTTCCTTTCATTGCTTTGTCCAAGACGGCGAGTTGTCTTTGAAGATCTTTAGAGTAAATGACATCTTTTCTAAGTGGGGTCCACAGTTCCAGTCTATTTCTGTTGACATTACATATCAGTTGGGATTGCTGAGCCGAGCACAGAGTTATGGCCTCTAATCGAGCCGCCACTGAATTTTCAACAAATACCACAATATCCTAAACAGTAGAGCAAAGACTTCATATAAACAACACTGAGAGCAAAGCCACTTAGGAATGACTCTGTGCTTTTGAAACTCAAACCTAAATTTCAACAAGAGAAAAAAAAGATAGAGACTCTACATTTAAATGTAAAGTTGCTTAAATTTTTAACGATTAATTTTCAAACATTCATTAGTTTTACAAGCTCCAGGTTTAATTAAGATGCAGTATATACTGATTTCTGAAGATTCAGTTACATCAACTGAGTTGTGTGGGCAAGTAACATGATGTGCCTAAGTCATATTTATGTCTCCAAGTCTCCCTAATTTCAAAAGTTACATATGAAAAAGGAAGAATGACTTTGTGTTGGGAAAAATTCAAGTGCATTAGTATTCATCAAAGCAGAAAACCTCCTCTGTGCCATCCAAGTAACCACACAGAACAAGGACAATGTGGAGACAGAGGCTTGAGGAAGAGACTGGCATTGTCAACCACACTTACAGTAGGCAGATGAAGAGTCTCAAAAAAGAGAAGTGTTTTATTTTGCTGGAATTTTCAAAATATTCAACTTGTTAGGAGTGAGCTCTGCTGCTAACTTGAAAATGGTAAAGAGGAAATAGAAAATTAAACCAAAATAGAGAGAGATGCTATAATGCTTCCCACACAGCAGATGTGGTCTGAAATGACCTCTTAGGTTAAGATATTTATGGTGAGGGGAAAAGTCTATACTTCCTGACTGTGCATTACTTAAAGAAATCTTTAACTTTACAAATATTCATATCCATAAATCATTAAAAGAGAAAGCCAAGTCAGGCATTTGGTTAATTCCTTTAATCCCTGCACTCTGCAATCAAAAGCAAGTGGATTTCTCTGAGTCTGTGGCCAGCCTGATCTACATAATGAGTTCCAGGATAGCCAGGAATACATTGAAAGACTGGTGGGGTGGGTTGGCATGGAGGTTGTTACTCAACAGACACTCACTTCAAATTACACTCTAATTTGCAAAATGAATCCACTGTTTTTGTTGATTACAGTGCAACCAAGGAATCCAATTCTGGCATAAACTTAAGCTGTTTACAAAAAGTCGCTGTGATGCATACATGCAGGACATAAACAGGAAGCTATTAACTGTTAGCACTACTAGAAATTGGAATAGCATGGATCTCCTGAGAAAGTTCATATTTCTTTGTATCAAAGACATTCCTGTTCTCCCTAATTCCAAACTGGAGCTAACCAAAAGAAACCAAGTGGGATAGTGTAAGTCTTCTCTTCTTTTTTTCTGATTTACTCATACGATAAAAGATTAACAAGTGCAAAAGAGAACAATTACAACTGTATACTGCACAGCTTCGAGTGGCGTGTAATCACGTCCTTATTTTGTGTGCAGATGAATTCCCACATACTTCACAGATTCTGCATCTGGGTAGAGTTCTATGCACTTTGTCATGCCTCCAAACAGCTTGTGTATGAGTCTGCCTAGCCAAAGCTCCAGACACAAAGGTTTCTCAGTACCCCCAATATCTTCTTCTTCTTGGAAATCAGCCAACAAGTCGGGAATAACAGAGGTTCGTCTAAGTTGGAAATAAGATTACCTGAGAAGTTCCAGAGCCAGAAGCCACCAAGGACACGGCAAAGGGCACCGTGTTCCCAGAAACCAAGGCAAGCATGACTCCAGTGCCAGTGGACGGGCGAATATTCAAGGTCACATTCATTTGCCAACCCTCTGCATTAGTCACGTTGTCTATTCAAAATGATAAACAAAGTGGGACAGAACATGATTATTGAAATTACAATTGAGACAATAGTAATTATTAATTATTATAATTTGATTAATATTCAAAGGTACTTTCTGAAGCACTAAAGACTTTAATGCTTTCTCTCAATGGCATACATTACCAAAAGCAAAACAAAACATGTTTGGTTTATTTTTTTGTTAAATGCAAGTGTTAAATGCATTTCCATTCGTCCAAGAAAAAATTTCTGCACTGTGATAGAGTACTCCACACTTGGCATTTTCTCTTTAACAACTTTTCAGCTCATGCAATTTCACCAATGTTCAGACCTCAGAGCGGTCAGACCTTATAGGACAGATTTAGAAGGAAGTTTAATAGATTTCCTGTATTTTTTTCTGAGAAAATATTAAGAGTACAGAAGTCTTTGCACCCCATCATCACTAATTCTACAGCAATAGAAACAAAAAATATGTCTCAGAGAAATACCGTCAAGTCCACAGTTAATTTTCAAATTAGGTTGGGAACCTTTGCTCTGTGATAGTCTTGTTTTAATATTTTAATCTTTTAAATGACTTGGTTAGTTATCTACCAAAATGGAGTGCAGGCAATCGGACATACATATCTCTATCATTGTTTTTCAAAGGAGACAATAAATATTCACTGAATTTGTGTTCTTAAAGTACAGTTGTGTACCACATAATTATAATCTGGCCAAATGAAGACAGATATAAGTCTGTTCTGTGATGTTCACCAAACGATGAAACTGCTCAGTGATACTGTGATGGTTAGCTTTAATCATCACCTTGACATAACCTAGAATTAACTGGGAGAAAATTCTTAATGAGGGAATATCTACATTGGCTTGGCCTCTGGGCATGTCTGTCAAGGACAGACTGTCTTAACTAAGTTAATTGATGTAAGAAGACCCAGCCCACTACAGGTGCAACATTCCCTAGGCAGGTGGTCCTAAACTGTCTAAGAGTGAATATGTTGAACTGAGAATAAACAAGCAAGTATCATGCATGTATTCTTTTCTCTCTACTCTTGAATATGATGGAACTAGCTGTTTCAAGTCCCTGCCCCTGTGGCTTCCCTACTATGACCTGGCACTGTAAGGTGAAAGAAAACCCTTTCTCCTCTAAGTTGCTTTTGGAAATAAAACGAGGACCGTCACACTTTTCAGGACATAGTCACTCATTAAAGTTCACAAATAACTACCTAAATTAACATCAAGTAATTTTAAAAATTAATTTATAATATTAAGTCTTCCTCATTTATTGTGAAGCAATAAATATATAACAAATTTCATATACTACTTGGATATACTCCATACACTTTAAAACAGTAAACCAAATGAGAGAATGTTTTTCTCTTGGCCAAATATTCTTCCATTTAGCTACGTATAATGAGAATACACTTCTCACTGTAACTCTTACTCAGAAAGAATATATGGAATTATCATGAAATAAATTAAACCAAGTGTTTCAAATTTATATTAAAATGAATATTTAAATGTGTGCAAGTCATAACATTAAACATTAGTTAGTAAGTAAGTTGGTTTCAACTTATCCACAAAATAACTTTAGAAAGTAACTTTTAGCTACACTGTAACTTATTTAAATTTCTTTTTCTGGAAAATTTTCTTTAGCAAATCAGGTTGGGGGAAGAGGACCTCCAGGGATCATTTCTGCTTTCCTTTTTCCTTGTAAGGCCAAATGAGGAAACTGGAAGCCAGAACTCAGAGAAAGCCCTAGAGTTACAGTTAATGACAGTTAATGTTCTGCTCACACAAATGAGCCTGAAATGAAATGTAGGGACTGCCTACCTGTCCCCGGGGCATCAAGAAGGATAACGCTCTATTCAAACTGCACCTGGAATATAGCTTTTCTAACAATTACAAGGATAATTAAAAAAAGTCAATTAATGTCATTATTAATGTTAAAAATAAATTGAGCTCTCATTAGCAAGATTTCTAGTATTGGAGGATGGGCGATTTGACCTCTAGAGACTACAGTCTAGTTGGAAATTGCTGAGTTTTCCCTTATTACTCTCACTGCCTTGAACAAAAGGTCCGCCATGCCAAACGCCTGCCAGACTAACCGCATGCCAGCACTAGCTATTTAAAACACTCCATAGACACTTTTAGGATAATTACACAACAACTGAAGGTAATTGCTCAGCTCTCGATAGTAAGCCTCTCCTGCCAGAACTGTTTTGCTATCACAGCCTTCTGTAGATGACCCTTTGGATGACCCTTTAATGATTTCCACTTAGACCAGAGTAGGGGCACTGACCCTGGACTGCCTAGCAAAAAAATTTAGAAGGCGAGCACTAAAGAGCCAAACGCTGTGATTGGTGGGAAGGTGCCTACTGTGGCTATAAAACGCAGGCTGTTTGGTTCACTGTGCTACTTCCTCTGGTGTTGAAACACAAGGACTAACAAAAGGCTTTTCTGAAGTGGTCTTTTCTTGCCTACTTTTACCATCATGGGCTGAGCTGATAATATGAATAAAGAAGCTTTAAAAACTACATCAAGGTAGCCACGTAGACATTGTTCAACTACAGTGGCACAGGAACAGAACAGTTGCCAGCAGGCTTAGCTGGAATAGCCGCAGGGCAAGCAGCTGCCGGACAGCTGAAGAAGAAGTAGTTGAACAGTTAGGGAGTAGCTAGAGGAGGAACAGGAAGCAGCAGAAGCAGAGCAGGCGGAGAATTAAGGATGAAAATTAAAGGGTGTAAAGAGCCAGAAAAAAAGCCCTACAGGCCACCGTAACTGGAAAAGTTATAAAAGCTGTAATACCTTTAGGGACAACGGGTCTCAGATAGCCCAGAGCCAGGAACTACAGGATCAGCTGCTGTTAGGGGTTGTAGGATTGTGGAATTTCAACTTCCTGGGCTGTGATTACAGAACTAAGGATCCTAGTTCTCAAAGCTTGCAAAAAGGCTGTAAAGCAAGAGTGCTACCCGCTGCAGCTCTCACTGCCACCATTTACAACACTAAAGGATGAAAAGCTGCCAAGGATCAGAACCTGAGGAGCTTTTCATTGCTTACTCTTGATTTCTAGGCAGGTAGAGCAAAGATCTCAGCTAGTCTGTTGCTAACAGGATCTGCCTCTCGGATATCTGCTTTATACGAAGTAAAAGCTGAACAGGAATTACAGGCAAGAATCTTTCCTACACCAGTGGACCTATTCCTTTGTTCTGGGCGCTGCTGCTTGGATTACTGATGCTCAGAACTGCATCTTACATCCATCTCCAGCAGATATCCTGACCACAAAGCAGTGTCTGTACCCCTTAGTGTCCAGACTCCTACCGACTGTTCCTGGACCCAAGAACCTAATTAGATCGCATAGATAATCACTACTACATAAGAAAAAGTATTCAACTTAAGTAGAAATTAGGAAAGTAGTATTTAAAACTATAAAATTTAAATTTAATCAGATTGGGAAACTTATTTTGAACAGGAGCTTTCTGCTTTTAGTAATTCTTCCAATCTAAGAAGACTTTCGACTCTACTTATAGAAATAAAAATAAATACATCAATAAATAAAAATTTAATCTCTAGTAAAACAGCCCCAAACCAAACCAAACTTAAATTGTAGTTAGCACACTTTCCAAAGCTATTAAAAAATAATATGTGAAGCTAGGTGATATATTTTAAAAAGCAATGTATTTGGCTCACAGCTGTAGAGGCTGGACATCTAACTAACATGATGATGGCTCTGTGAGGCTTGGGTAGATAGAGGGCCCATTCCGTAGGGAAAGATCTCAGGAAGGGGAAGAATCTAGGGGGCCGGGTCCTTTGTGAAAGGCTTTGCTCTTTCATAAGACCCAACCCTCAGTAAATAATTCGACAAATGGCTCAAATCCTCACTAAATGAGTAATATCCCTCCACAGCCAAAGGAGAAGTGTGCCTATTTTCAGGCACAAGTAGTATTTATTTCAGTCTCTACTACTGCATGTAAAATTCCCACCCCTAAACCAAAACATTGCAGGACATACAAAGATACGTGAGAAAACAACATACAATAAGGAAACAACACGACCAAGCTCACATGAACACAGACCCTGCAAAAACAGACAGACAGATAGATAAAAATTTTTAAAAATAAATAAATTTATAGTTATGAGTATATCAAAGGTTCAGAGTGAGCTTACAACATGTGTAAATTCATAGGCAATCTCATCAGAGCCAGAAATTTTAACACAAATCAATGCAAATGATAGAAATGAAAAACCAATGCCTTCTATGCATTGATTAGTGAATTCAAACCAACTGCAAAAGCAGTGAACTTTAAAACTGGTCAACTGAATCTACCCCCAATGAAGCAGGCTATATGCCAGTAAACTTTAAATAATAAGCATATTAACAGTCCATATAGTTTCCCCTACAATATCTGAAAATTTTATAAATATTTAACCACACAAGTAAGACAATGCCTGTCATAACGGGTACTCACTGGATGATGCTAACGGAATAAATCATCACAGTTTGTCAAGGGATGTATTTAATGATTAATGAGAAGAGAGAAACCCAGCAGGAGTCACTTACTGTAGTCTATGTTGAACTGAGCAATTCCCGAACCAGGGTAGTAGGAGCCCTTCTCCACAGTGAGGAAGCAATGTTTATTTTGTTTTCCCTCAATTATTTCCTTTGCACCTAGAGCTCCTTGTTTCATCAAATTCCAGCCTCGTATACATCCATCCAGACGAGGATTAATCTAATGCAGCATGATATAAGTCAGGGAGTAGAGTTTAAACATATGCAGAAATGAAAAATGGTTTTAATTGATACTCAGTATAAGTTGCATTAGGACGGAAACCCATTTCTTTGATAGCTTATTAAAACACTTTTAATAGGATCTAATTTTTCCTTTCTGGTAGATAGTATTTGTCAGTAATATAGACCTATGGTTGAGTCCTGATGATATTTAAATCTAAGGTCCTATCTGCTTCTTGACTTCAGCCGGATCCGGCAGGAGTTCCTCTCTGCCTCTGGAGTGGCCCTGGGCTCTAAGCTGCTTCCTGTCTTTTCTGTGTGTGCATTTACAATATAGGTTCAAGTGGCCCGGGTAGATCTAATCTTCAGAAACAAAAGGCCCCGGTTCTTTAGGATTCACCAAATCATCCAGGCAGGCTCAAGATGCGTTGTTGCCATTTTATAAATGGTTGATTCTTTTTGAATAATTTGCTTTCTCATTAAAGTACTGTAATTCATCAATTTCAAAAATTTGGAATATTCATCCTGGCATGGTTTAGTTAATCCAATTTAATACTACATAGAAATCTATTAAAAGTTAAAGCAGCTACAAGTTGTGAAGACAGAAGGGGAGTTAGATATAAAGTAGTAAATATTTAAATTAGACCAAGCAGATCACCTGGCAGGACCATGAATTCAAGTGATTCTTCAAAGATGGTGATTAATTTCTTGAACTCTATTCAATGGTTATCTGAGAAGCACTGTATTCAGAACATTGTATTCATCTGTTGTAACTAATATTTCTTATAATGCGTTCAATCCACCCTATGTGCTAGCTACCCATAACCCCCAAATTTATGTCTTAAAACAAAGCTAAGAAAGATGTTTGGCTTCTACTAAATGTGCGTGCGTGTGTGTGTGTGTGTGTGTGTGAGAGAGAGAGAGAGAGAGAGAGAGAGAGAGAGAGAGAGAGATTAGACTGAGTGTACAATATTATAATGAACACTGAGCTGACAACTTGAGAATTTAACACACCCACTGCTTAATGAACAATGTGGCAATTTAAATGGACACAAAACCACAAGGGTCACTTTTTTTCCCTTCTATAATTTCTTATAATTTCTATAATGGTCTAAAGTTCTTTACCATGTTCAATACAAGTTGACACACTTGGTATGTTTAGCAAAATGACTTTCCATCAAGCGTCATGAAAACACATCTTCGAGCCTATGACAGGTAAAGGAATCCACCCAAGATGAGAGGGGCGAACAGCATCATTACCGGTTTAATGAGTGCACTTTCCACCTTCCGAGGTAAGCCTGCAAAGTATATTTTGGTGTCCAGAAATCCATCCGTAGGTTTAAAAAGGCTCCCGAATTTATTTATATTCATCACGGCCTCCTTAGCTATTTTAATGCTAACACTGTCATCTAATTCTTCCACAGACACCTACAATTAAAAAGACAAAGCAAGCATCAATGTATGAACACATGATATATTGGACTGAAAAAAATCACAGTATTCCATTAAGTAATTTTACATAACAATTAATTTAATATAATTTCTAATTTGTTCAAACTCACTTGGAGAGCATAATTGTGGTAAGTGTGATAAAACGCCTTTTAAGGTGATAGAACTTGATCTCAAATTAAAAGCACATTTTACTCAAAAAAAAAAAACCCTAGCATTCTTAATTATAATCTCATATGCAATAAGTAAACAGTTTCCAAAAGAAGCACGAACCTCTTTACCTGAGGAAAAATTTAAGTGCTCTTATTTTGCAACTGATGCATTTTACATACAAAATCAATGAAATAATAAGTTTGTAATATAAATCACAAGAAATCAGTAATGTCCAGCAATCTTAGTATCATATACAAATTGTGTTTTTTTTCAAAATAGAAAACTAGTCCTTAAAAATCAAATGCTTGTTTCCATTCATTTTCCTGGCCCTCTGGGCTTCTCTCCTATCTTCCCCTATATGTGGGGGACCTCTAGAAAGTCCCAGAGACCTTGAATGTGACAGACTTCTAATACTCAGTGGGAATGACCTTAGCCAAAATGTCCAACAGTGGGGATATGGAACCTGAAGAGACCACCTCCAGTAGATAGACAGGGCTCCCAATGGAGGAATGGGAACATCAACTCACCTTCAAAATTTTTGACCCAGAATTGTTCCTGTCTAAAAGAAATGCAGGGAAAAAAATGGGGCAGAGAATGAAGGAAAGGCCATCCAGTAACTGGCCCAACTTTGGATTCATCCCATGGGCGGCACCAAACTGTTACTGATGCTATGTCGTGCTTGTAGATGGGAGTCTAGAATGGCTGTCTTCTGAGGGGCGCTACCCAGCAGCTGCCTGAGACAGATGCAGATACTCATAGCCAACCATTGGATTGAGGTCAGGGACCCCTATGAAAGAGTTAGGGGGAGGATTGAAGGAGCTGAAGGAAATGGCAATCTTATGGGAAAACCAACAGTGTCCACTAACCTGGACCCCTGGGAGCTCCCAGAGACTGAGCCACCAACCAAAGAGCATACATGGGCCCTGACATCTGTGGCCCCTGGCACCTATATAGCAGAGGATTGTATTGTCTGGCCTCGGTGGGAAAGGATGTGCCTAATCCTGTAAAGACTTGGTGCCCCAGGGAACAGGGATGCCTGGGGGTTAGGGGGAGCACCCTCTCAGAGGCAAAGGGGAGAGGGGAGAGGGTGAAGAACTCTGAGAGGGAGGACTGAGGGGGGTCAACATTTGGAATGTAAATAAATAAAATAATTTTTAAGAAATCAAAAGCTTGTCTTAAAAATGGTTGGAAGTGACAGTAAGCATGAATAGTCAGCCTAGCCCATCTGTGATTGCTTCACATAAGACCGCCACACTCATGATGCAAAGACTTGCTAATCAATAACAGAAAACAAAGTACACAGTAAAACGTAAAATTGTTCTCATTCTCTTTAGCTTGGATTGATTTCTTGGGAATTAATTGCTAGCCTCTTGAGTCACACATCTCTGTTATAAGCAACTTTTGTTTTTTGAAGTGTGTCAACCACTTTAATATTTTCAGGATGCAATTTTACATTTCCGTGTTTTTGGTTGTGATCCTATCCTTTAATGGCTGAGCCATCTCTCCAGCCCGCATTTCTGTTTTTAAAAAGAAGTTGGGCTATATTCAAGACACATGCTTCTTTTTTTTTTTTTTTTTTTTTCTGGTTTTTTCGAGACAGGGTTTCTCTGTGTAGCCCTGGCTGTCCTGGAACTCACTCCGTAGACCAGGCTGGCCTCGAACTCGGAAATCCGCCTGCCTCTGCCTCCCGAGTGCTGGGATTAAAGGCGTGCGCCACCACCGCCCGGCAGACACATGCTTCTAATTCCTGTACCTGCACACGTGACCCCTGTGAGTAGAAATTTGCATGCATAAGCTGGGCTCACTTGTAACTCTAGTTATACACTGCTTATATCATGTTACTGAAATGAATATCAATTTAAAAACATGGACAGAATTTTAAATGAAGACTTGTAATAAAAAATGTCCCCAGAATGTGTCCCTTGTCCCCCACCCCATGATGAGCACCCCCAACCAAAGCTACAGTCTTTGCTCTGGGTAGCTGCAATGCTCTCCCAATCTCCCCCTACTCTCCACTGACTGGTTTTCAAAAAGCCATCAGATTTCGAACAGAGTCATTCTTTACAATGTAAATCACATTCTGTCACTATTCAAAACTATTGTAAAATGCAAATCTTCGCTGTGGTCCCCAGAGACCTTTATCTAGGTGGTCACATTATAGACCTCAGTTCTGACTTTGCGGTTTTTTAACTCTTCTTCTCTTCCATTCCAATGCAGCTACACTCATCTTTGTGCTGTTTGTCAAACACCCCAAACACATCCTCCCCCTTGAGCCTGGGAATTTGCTGTTTACATTGCACAGAATCATTTTAGAATCTCACCCATATTCCTCCTAGCTTGCTCTCTCAAGCCTCTTCCCAGATGTGACCTTATCAGGTCTGTACCTCTGAGTTCACAGGCTCACTGACTATGTGTACACTCAGTGTCGTACCACTGTCTTGTTTTGCTTTCCTCTTTCTTCATGTGCCAACAAGCACTTGGCATAGTTTATCTGTAGCTTGCTGCTCAGTGTTAGAATGTAAACTTCATGTGAACAATGACTGCTTCGTACATCATTGTAGGCTTACCAGATAAAATAAGGATTAGTAAATACAGGGCTCAATAGATACTCATTGAACGAGTTACAATACCAGTATTGGGATCATACAAAGTAGGTGACAAAATCACTTATAACATTATTTCCTTAAGTTCTAGCCATGATAATTGTTGAATCACTACACAGCCTATGCAGTTCTTACGAATCATAAAGTAATTCTGGATTGTGTGTCTTAATTTCAATTTATTTTTAAAATATATTTTGAAAAATTGAAATAATTTAAAATTGAAAAAGCAAATGTTGTAGAATAAATGTTCAGTTTATAGACTAATTTAAATAAATGTTTTCCAGATAAAGTGACACACAAGCATGAGGGCCTGAATTTGTTTCCCTAACTCTGCTGGTGACTATGATGAACAGCAATCAGTCCGGTGCCAGGGAGGGATGCAGGCAGATAACTAGAATCTGAGGACCAGTTAGTCTTGCCAAATCAGTGAGCTCCAAGTGAGAGATCCCCAACTCAAAAAATAAAGTGCAAAGCAAGAAGAAGACAACAGACTTCAGACTAAGCACATATGCACAGGTAGGCTAATATCCATGCTCATGTACACACACACACACACACACACACACACACACACACACATACACACACACACACACACACACACACACACACACACTCACATATTGTATAAAGCTTATATAGGGCTATTTAAATTAAAGCATGACTATATCACTAACTACCAGTTTAACAATGATCATAAATCTGAATATAAATCATGGAACTGAAGCTGCCCCCAGCATCTATATTCATATCTCCAAGAGCCCCACTTTGGTGGAGATTCATGAAAGAGCGGCAGAATGCAGAAAGAAGCTATGGCTCTCCTACCTTTCTTTCCCACTATCAAAAGGAGTATTTTTTTTTCTCCAAGAAAAGTCCCATTTTTAGTTAAACTGATTAAAAAGATTAACTCAATTATTAATAGAAAAGAAATTGATATTATGTGACAATGTTAAAGTGCTCTGGTTACTAAATCTCCTAAGTATATGCTATTTGTTCAACACTGGCTATTTATCTGTATACGTATACTTAACATTGAATTAACCTCTGGGTGCTGCTACTATATGCATTTCTCTAATTAAAACAATTCTCATGACAGTTAAGGGTGGTTTTCTTTGATCTGGCATGTCTTTATATTAAATATACCTGCTAATGATTCCTCACCTACAGGGGAGACCCAATAATTCACCCCCAAAAGAGCTTCTAAAAAGAGTAAAAATTTAAAAACAGTCAAGTTCAAATATATAAGATACAACAATTTCTAAAATCGCTACCAAGACTAAGTAGTGTGTAGATGCAAGGTATGACATTGGTTGACCCAACATATTTTGGTTTGCTCCCACTCGACAATCAAATTATAATTTTACAAAAAGTACAATTCAAATAAGGAGATTAATTCTGAAATCTCAAACATACCATATTCCATATACCATTGTTAATAACATTGCCTCCAGTTGTGATTTGGGTTGAAAACTCATTCTTAAATTGCACTTCAATCTTCCCGTCACGAAGTGCAATCAGGAGCCAATTTGAGTGATCGAGAGATTCTGCATACAGTATGATGCCCTCTGAGTCATATGTCCGAAAATCAAATTCAGCTGAAAACCTAAACAAAGAGACACTCTTCTTGTGAGAAGTTCAGAAGGTTCAATCGCTCTCCCAGCATACACACCTTGGACTGGCAAACAGTGCTATACTAAAAGAGAAAAAAAAATCCCTGAAATTTTGATTCTTTTAAAGAGACTTTTAAAAGCACCATTAAATTGTTCACAGGTTGTTTCTGGTTCCATACATATTTCAAAACTTGGTTATTTTGTTTTCTTCATTATTCTTGTAATCTTTTCCTCAATGAATCAACACTTTGCTAGTTTTTTTTTTATTCATAGTATGTCTTTTGAAGGCATGTTTCAGAACTAAAATTAATACATGTGTACAGGAATATTTATTCTCTCTATATGAAAGAGTGCGAGTGTGTACTAGTGTATGCGTGTGTGTACGTGTGTATGCGTGTGTGTACTAGTGTATGCGTGTGTGTACGTGTGTATGTGTGTGTGTACGTGTGTATGCGTGTGTGTACATGTGTATGCGTGTGTGTACGTGTGTATGCGTGTGTGTACCGAATCCATGAGTGACTAGTGAAAGATGTTACAATGACATTCTTGGTTTATCTAGCAAAAATCATATGTTCACTATGATTTCACATATGCCAGAAAAGAATCACTCAGAGGCTCCACAAGATAGCTTTTAAATGATTAAAAATATAAGTAACCTGTGATCGTTTGTATATGCTCGGCCCAGGGAGTGGTACTATTAGAAAGTGTGGCCCTGTTGGAGTAGGTGTGTCAATGTGGGTGTAGGTTATATGTCTTTCATTCTAGCTGCCTGGGAGTCAGTCTTCCACTAGCAGCCTTCAGAGGAAGATGTAGAACTCTCAGCTCTGCCTGCACCAGGCCCGCCTGGATGCTCCCATGCCTCCACCTTGATGACAATGGACTGAACCTCTGAACCTGTAAATGGATGTGGATCCCATATTGGGAGGATTAGTTATAACCTTGAAGTTGCCTTGGAGACCCCAGGATGTTTGAAATGGCAGAGCAGTGGGTTATCTGCTGAGGAAAGTTACTAACAGGGAGTGGAACCAGCCTAAGAGAAAGAAGTTTGTTACAGTCAACAAAGATGAAAAAGGAGTTAAAGATCTGAAGAGTGCTTTGACATCAGCTTTAGAGATGCAGACTTTGGAGATTGCCCAGCTGGTTTCCTGTCTTGCCTTGGGAATTACAGTTAAGTGATTGGATGAATCTCAGAAGAGACTTTGAACTTTGGACTTTTAACATTGTTGAGACTGCTATACACTATGGGGATTTTGGAAGTTAACTAAATGTATTTTGCATTATGTTATGCAGGGCCCCCCATAGACTCAGATGTTTGAACAAGCCTATGGGGGCCAGGGAGTGAAAAGTGTAAGCCGGATAAACCCTTTCCTCCCCAACTTGCTTCTTGGTCATGATGTTTGTGCAGGAATAGAAACACTGACTAAGACATAACCTTTTCTAAAATCATTAAAAAGGAGCACTGTGGCTCTGCTTTACCTCAGGACAGGCCTGTGAGCCTCAAGGGCTGACTAAAAAAAAAATATATGACCACAGAGAACCATTGTAGGTGCCTTGAACATTTACATAACACACCAAGTTCATGAGAGACGTGATTAGAGTGCTCTGTGCCTTTGTTCCTTCCAAGAAGTGTGCTGTTGTGTTGTGCAAGATTTCCAGAAACAAACAAAAAAGGCCATGACTTCATGAAGAAGAAGGTAAGAACATAGAGTGGTGTCAAATGGAAGCTAGAAGAGCTAAGTGAGGGCTTAGCCACCATGAGGAGAATGGCTGCGAGCAAAGTCTGAGCCCCCTCCTTCCAGGCACATAAAAAATTTCACAGAAAAGACAGGAAGGAATTGAAGGAGGGAAGGAGGATAAATGAAGGCAGAAAGGAAGAAAGAAAAGGGGAAAAGCGTTCCAAATGTTGTAATCGCATAAATCTCTCATGAGAATGAAACGTAATGAATATAGCCTAGCTAGATGTTGGAGGACAGTGTACTCTAATAATGCTTGCTGTTATCAAGACTCTGGGCATGTGTCCAGTACAGCTATTACAGGGAAGGACAACCCTAAGGGTTCTGTGTGTTCACGGACTGCCTGTCTTTAGTATGTGTTCTTGAGAATCAGCATGAAGGTCCCCAAGGCATTACCCAATAAAGAGAATTTTAAAACAAAGACAAATAGGAAAAGGAAAAAATAGCTATATAATTATTGATCATGTGAACTAAGTAAAAGAATTTGAGTTAAAGACTCAGGACTTCTAATTGTTCATTGCAAGTCAACAAAAAAAAATTAAATATTCCATCATCACATATCAATAGTCACAAAGGCAATATTTGTAATGAGAACAGGCCTTCCTCAAAGGAAACAAAGAAAAGAAGGCAGAACAAATATCCCCGTAGTTTGAATTTCCAAGAAAATATCTGAAAGAGATAGAATGTGAACTGTGTTGGATGCATAACCCTGAAAGAGGCATACACTGACTGTTTATATTTTTAAAAAGAAAAGAAAGAAAGAACTATTTCCTTTTAGCATAAGGACTTAAGTCCTTCCTCACAATCGTCAGAGCATTTGGCTGATGTTGAAAATGAACTATCTTGCCAAAAATTAAATCTGTGTTTGGTCACGATCTTCTAGAAGTTGATCCTATTATGGAGATAATTTCCTTTTCTTTGAAAAATAAAGCTAAATGGTATTTCAAAGAGTCGTGATCTGCATATGTTCTTTCTGGAATGCATCATCGCCTCCTGACTCATTACATTGGGGACCGATTCATTCTGTTTCAAAAGTATTGTAGAGTTGAAAAAAGAATTTGTCAACATTTGGCAGGGCAAAAGGAAGCAGTTGGTTATGGAAAACGGAGGTGAAGAGAAGAGATTTGCTTAAAGCAAATTTATAAATATTCATCAAGCTGTGGCTTTAATATGTAATGTATGAAAGATATTACACTTCTGAAAGTGCAAAGTAAATAAATCAATGAAGAAACTACGTTACTGGGGAAATTGTTTTGCTAATTCTGATCCAATGTTAGATATCAAGTCAGAATGAGTTGTCATAAAGAAATAAATAGTCTCAAAGTAAATACAGATATATTTCAGCAGTTTTTTTCCCTTACTCTTGTTTTAATCGCAAAGTAGGATTTCTAATAGTCTCAATCACTAGAAGTGATATTTATTTGGAAATGTTTGTGGTGAAATCAGATATTCAGAAAAACGAAATGTCCAGGAGACACACCCACTTAAGTGAATCTAGGAATAAGTTTTAATGCTCATTCATGTAAGACTTCTACACATCCAGTTAAATTGATTAGCGAGCAATAAATATTTAATGAAACTTAAACATGCATGATTATATAATTAGCACAATTTGAAATTTAAGCTCTAAACTCAACTTTAAATAATTTTATCTTCTCTTTATAACAACAAAATTCTAATTTATTGCTTCTAACTTGTACACGTACACATTGAGAAGCTAACGTATGCATTGACAAGTTAGAATCATGACTGAGAAGTAAACACAGAAGCACTCACCCTAACGTCAATATAACTACAAGAACAAACGTTGAGGCATACAAATTGCCTAAGTAACTATTTCTTTAGTCTATTACTCAAGCCATCTTGTTAATGTTTCTAATTACTTTTGAATGTAATGATACTCCAGCAATACACTGATTTTTCACTTATAATGTATAAAAGAAGAATGAACATTTCACAAGTGGGTTAAATCCCCTTTCCCAGCTTCTTAGTAAATATGTAATGGCTGGAAAATGGAAAATGACTGGATAAAATAAATTTGCATTGGCAAAGTCAGCCTGGGCAGATTTGAAAAGGCTTGAAAGTATGAACGTTGAACATGTGAAGATCATCTAAACAATAATATATCCAACTTATCACATTGATGATAAATCTGCCGCTGTCTGTCTTCCACCTTCCTTTTATCCTCGACTGTTTAACCTGTATGAATTCCCACTGACATTGGGTCCTCACCTGGTGATATCTGGCAATCGAAATTTCAGATATAAAACAACTCCTGCAAACTGCTCAGCCAAGTATAATAATTCATAATTTTTGCCAAGGTCCAAGGAAAGGCACAGTGGAATAGCCTAGAGAGAGCAAAAGATATGCATTAACATGTGCTGTTTGTCTTCTCTCTTTAGTTCTCAAAATAGTCTCTAAAACCCTCACACAATAGAACTTCTTTGCAAACAATGACTGTCTTAAATTTCCTTGTAAAACTAATGCACTTAGCCTCCAGAAATGCATGTGTTTGGCTTTAGATCATCTTTATTGTTTCTTTCACACACCTCAGTGCTAAACACAAACTTTTCATCAAGTTCCAGCAAGTATATCTTCAATAAACTGTACAAAGCCTTGCATTAATTATATCTACAAATTATTGATTTGGTTATTCAAAAACTACTGTTAGGGAAAATGGGCTATCTGGATACTCAAGAGAATACTGACAACTCAGGATGGAATAACACTGAGCTAGCATCTCATTCTCTAAGAAATTTACATGAAAATGACTTGAAGTCATATGATCTTTTATTAAGTATTCATTTCTTTTTTTTTCTTTTTCCTTTTTACTTAATACATTATTTACATTTCAAATGTTTTGCCCTTTCCAGGACTCCCCTTTGGAAACTCCCTATCTCATCTCCCCTTCCCCTGCCACTATGAGGGTATTCCCCCACCCACCCACCCACGCCAGACTTCCCTCCCTGGCATTCCCCTACACTGGGGCAACTAACACTCTCAGACCCAAGGGCCCCTCCTCCCACTGATGGCCAAAAAGGCCCTCCTCTGCCACATATGTGGCCAGCACCATCGGACCCTCCATATGCATTCTTTGGTTGGTGGTCCAGTCTCTTGGAACATCAGGGGCCTGACCAGTTGACACTGTTGCTCCCTCCCCATGGGGCTGCAAACTCCCTCAGTTCCTTTAGTCCCTTCTTCAACTCCTCCATCTGGGACCCCACACTCAGTCCAACAGTTGCTGTAAATTGATTCATGGGTGTTCCAAACTTTTGGACTAATATCCGATTATCAGTGAGTACATACCATGTTCGTTCTTTTGTGACTGAGTTACCTCGCTCAGGATGATATTTTCAAGTTCCATCCATTTGCCTGCAAATTTCATGAAGTCATTGTTTTTAATAGCTGAGTAGTATTCCATTGTGTAAATGTACCACATCTGTATCCATTCCTCTCCTGAAGGACATCTGGATTGTTTCCACCTTCTGGCTTTTATAAATATGGCTGCTATGAACATAGTGGAGCATGTATCTTTATTACATGTTGGAGCATCTTCTGGGTATATGCCCAGGAGTGGTATAGCTGGGTCCTCAGGTAGTATTATGTCCATTTTTCTGAGGGTCCCCCAAACTGATATCCAGAGTGGTTTTACCAGCTTGCAGTCTCACCAGCAATGGAAGAGTGTTCTTCTTTCTCCACATCCTCATCAGCATCTGCTGTCACCTGAGTTTTTGATCATAGCCATTCTAACTGGTGTGAGGTGGAATCTCAGGGTTGTTTTGATTTGCATTTCCCTGATGACTAAGGATGTTGAACATTTCTATAGGTGCTTCTCAGCCATTTGAGTTTCCTCAGTTGAGAATTCTCTGTTTAGCTCTGTTCCCCATTTTTTGATAGGGTTATTTGGTTCTCTGGAGTCTAACTTCTTGAGTTATTTGTATATATTGGATATTAGCCCTCTATCAGATGAAGGATTGGTAAAGACCTTTTCCCAATCTGTTGGTTACTGTTTTGTCCTATTGACAGTGTCCTTTGCCTTACAGAAGCTTTGCAATTTCATGAGGTCCCATTTGTCAATTCTTGATCTTAGAGGATAAGCCATTGTTGTTCTGTTTAGGAAATATTCCACTGTGCTCATGTGTTCGAGACTTTTCCCCACTTTCTGTTCTATTAGATTCAGTGTATCTGGTTTTTTTGTTTGTTTGTCTGTTTTTTGTTTTGTTTTCTTTTTTTGGTGTTTTCGAGACAGGGTTTCTCTGTGTAGCCCTGGCTGTCCTCGAACTCACTCTGTAGACCAGGCTGGCCTCGAACTCAGAAATCCACCTGCCTCTGCCTCCCAAGTGCTGGGATTAAAGGCATGTGCTACCGCTGCCCTGCTTCAGTGTATCTGATTTTATGTGGAGGTCCTTGATCCACTTGGACTTGAGCTTTGTCCAGGGAGATAAGAATGGATCAGTTTCCATTCTTTTACATGTTTAATGCCAGTTGAGCCAGGACCATTTTTTTGAAAATGCTGTCTTGTTTCCACTGGATGGTTTTAGCTCCTTTGTCAAAGGTCAAGTGACCGTAATTGTGTGGGTTCATTTCTGGGTCTTCAATTCTAGTCCATTGATCTACCTGCCTGTCACTGTACCAATACCATGCAGTTTTTATCACTACTGCTCAGTAGTACAGCTTGAGGTCAGGGATGCTGATTCCCCCAGAAGTTGTTTTATTGTTGAGAACAACTTTTGCTACCCTGGGTTTTTTGCTGTTCCAAATGAATTTGAGGGTTGCTATAAGTCTATGAAGAATTGAGTTGGAATTTTGATGGGGATTGCATTGAATCTGTAGATTGCTTTTGGCAAGATGGCCATTTTTACCCTATTAATCCTGCCAATCCATGAGCATGGGAGATCTTTCCATCTTCCGAGGTCTTCTTCGATTTCTTTCTTCAGAGACTTGAAGTTCTTGTCATACAGATCTTTCAGTTGTTTGGTTAGAGTGACACCAAGATACTTTATATTGTTAATGACAACTGTGAAGGGTGTCATTTCCCTAATTTCTTTATCAGTCTGTTTATCCTTTGAGTATAGGAAGGCTACTGATTTGTTTGAATTAATTTTATATCCGGCCACTTTGCTGAAGTTGTTTATCAGCTATAGCAGTTCTCTGGTGGAGTTTTTCGGGTCACTTAAGTATACGATCATATCATCTGCAAAGAGTGATATTTTGATTTCTTCCTTTCCAATTTGTATCCATTTGACCTCTTTTTGTTGTCTAATTGCTCTAGCTAGAACATCAAGTACTATAATGAATAGATAGGGAGAGAGTGGACAGCCTTGTCTAGTCCCATTTAAGTGGGAATGCTTCAAGTTTCTCCCCATTTAGTTTGATGTTGGCTACTGGTTTGCTGTTTATTGCTCTTACTATGTTTGGGTATGGGCCTTGAATTCCTGATCTTTCCAAGACTTTTATCATGAAGGCATGTTGAATTTTGTCAAATGCTTTTTCAGCATCTAATGAAATGACCATGTGGATTTTTTTCTTTGAGTTTGTTTATGTAGTGGATTACATTGATGGATTTCCGGGTATTGAACCATCGCTGCATCCCTGGAATGAAGCCTACTTGATCATGATGAATGATCGTTTTGATGTGTTCTTGGATTCGGTCTGCGCGAATTTTATTATTTTTACATCGATATTCATAAGGGAAATTGGTCTGTAGTTTCCTTTGTTTCTTGGGTCTTTGTGAGGTTTTGGTATCAGTGTAACTGTAGCCTCATAGAATGAACTAGGTAGTGTTCCTTCTGTTTCTATTTGTGGAATAGATTGAAGAGTATTGGTATTAGGTCTTCTTTGCAGGTTCAATAGAATTCTGCACTAAACTCATCTGGTCATGAGCTTTTTTGGATGGGAGACTTTTAATGACTGCTTCTATTCCTTTAGGGGTTATGAAACTGTTTAGATGGTTTATCTGATCATAACTTAACTTTGGTATTTGGTATCTGTCTAGAAAATTGTCCATTTCATCCAGATTTTCCAGCTTTGTTGAGTATAGGCTTTTGTAGTAGGATCTGATGATTATTTGAATTTCCTCAGATTCTGTAGTTATATCTCCCTTTTCATTTCTGATTTTGTTAATTTGGGTCCTGTCTCTGTGCCCTCTGGTTAGTCTGGCTAAGGGTTTATCTATCTTGTTGGTTTTCTCAAAGAACCAACTCCTGGTTTTGTTGATTCTTTGTATAGTTCTTTTTGTTTCTACTTGGTTGATTTCAGCCCTGAGTTTGACTATTTCTTGACTTCTACTCCTCTTGGGTATATTAGCTTCTTTTTGTTCTAGAGCTTTCAGGTGTGCTGTTAAGCTGCTGTGTATGCTCTCTCCAGTTTCTTTTTGGAGGCACTCAGAGCTATGAGTTTTCCTCTTAACACTGCTTTCTTTGTGTCCCATAAGTTTGGGTATGTTGTACTTTCATTTTCATTAAATTCAAGGAAGTCTTTGATTTCTTTCTTCATTTCTTCCTTGACCAAGTTGTCACTGAGTAGAGCATTGTTCAGCTTCCATGTGTATGTGGGCTTTCTGTTGTTTTTGTTGACATTGAAGACCAGCCTTAATCCGTAGTGATCTGATAGGGAAATATGGTCTTATTTCAGTCTTCTTATATCTGTTGAGATTTGTTTTGTGACCAATTTTATGGTCAATTTTGGAGAAGGCTCCATGAGATGCTGAGAAGAAAGTATATTCTTTTGATTTAGGATGAAATGTTCTATAGATATCTGTTAAATCCATTTGCTTCATAATTCCTGTTAGTTTCACTGTGTCTGTTGAGTTTGTGTTTCCACGATCTGTCCTTTGATGATAATGGGGTGTTGAAGTCTCCCACTATTATTTTGTAAGTTGCAATGTATGCTTTGTGATTTAGTAAAGTTTCTTTTAGGAATGTGGGTGCTCTTGCATTTGGAGCATAGATGTTTAGGTTCTTCTTGGTAGATTTTTCCTTTGATGAGTATGAAGTGTGCTTTCTTATCTTTTTTGATGACTTCTGGTTGAAAGTTGATTTTTTCCGATATTAGAATGGCTACTCCTGCCTGTTTCTTGGGACCATTTGCCTGGAAAATTGTTTTCCAGCCCTTTACTCTGAGGTAGTATTTGTCTTTAACCCTGAGGTTTCCTGTATGCAGCAAAATGCTGGGTCCTGTTTATATATCCAGTCTGTTAGTCTATGTCTTTTTATTGGGGAATTGAGTCCATTGATGTTAAGAGATATTAAGGAGTAGTTATTGTTGCTTCCTGTTATTTTTGATGTTATTTTTATGTTTGTGTGGCTATCTTCTTTTGAGTTTGTTAAAAGATTACTTTCTTGCTTTTTCTAAGGTATAGTTTCCCTCCTTGTGTTGGCATTTTCCCTCTATTATCCTTTGTAAGGCTGGATTTGTGGAAAGATATTGTGTAAATTTGGTTTTGTCATGGAATATCTTGTTTTCTTCATCTATTGTAATTGAGAGTTTTGCTGGGTATAGCATCCTGGGCTGACACTTGTGCTCTCTTAGGGTCTGTATGAGATCTGTCAAGGATCTTCTAGTTTTCATAGTCTCTGGTGAGAAGTCTGGTGTAATTCTGATAGGTCTGCCTTTATATGTTACTAGACCTTTTCCCCTTACTGCTTTTAATATTCTTTCCTTGTTTTGTGTGTTTGGTGTTTTGACTATTATGTGACGGGAGGTATTTCTTTTCTGGTCCAATCTATTTGGAGTTCTGTAGGTTTCTTGAATGTGTATGTTCATCTCTTTCTTTAGGTTAGGGAAGCTTTCTTCAATGATTTCATTGAAGATATTTACTGGCCCTTTAAGTTGGGAATCTTCACTCTCTTCTATACCTATTATCCCCAGATTTGGTCTTCTCATTGTGTCCTGGATTTCCTGGATGTTTTGGGTTAGAAGCTTTTTGCATTTTGCATTTTCTTTGACTGTTGTGTCAATGTTTTCTATGGTATCTTCTGCACCTGAGATTTTCTCTTCTATCTCTTGTATTCTGTTGGTGATGCTTGCATCTATGACTCCTGACCTCTTTCCTAGGGTTTCTATCTCCAGGGTTGTCTCCCTTTGTGATTTCTTTATTGTTTCTATTTCCATTTTTAGATCCTGGATGGTTTTGTTCATTTCCTTTGCCAGTTTGATTCTGTTTTCCTGTATTTCCTCTTTGAGGGCTTCTAGCTGTTTACCTGTGTTCTCTTGTATTTCTTTAAGGGAGTTATTTATTTCCTTCTTAAAGTCTTCTATCATCATCATGAAAAGTGATTTTAAATCTGAGTCTTGCTTTTCTGGTGTGTTGGTGTATCCAGGGCTTGCTGTGGTGGGAGAACAGGGTTCTGATGATGCCAAGTTGCCTTGGTTTCTTTTCCTTATATTCTTTCCCTTGCTTTTTGCCATCTGGTTATCTCTGGTGTTAGCTGGTCTTGCCCTCTCTGACTGTGGTTTGTACCTCCTGCAAGGCTTTTCGTCAGTACTCCTTGGAGACCAGCTCTCTCTGAGAGGAATTTGTGTTTGGAGAGCTGTGGTACAGGGTCAGCTCTGCGGTGCAGACAGAAACCAGAAAGATCCTGTCCCCAGCTCTTCCTTGGTTCCTGTGTCTTGATGGCTCTGCGAGGGTCCCTCTTGATTGAGGAATTTGAACAGAAGTGGTGGTCTTCCTGTGCTCAAAGGTGTGTCGGTACTCCTGGAAGACCATCTCTCTCCTGGCACTGAGTATGGAGCCCTGTGTCACGGGATCAGCTCCCCGGCCTCAGAAGGAGACCAGAAGGCCACTCCTCAGTCCCTGTGTCCTGAGGGTTCTGGACTGGTCTCTCTGAGCAGAGGTGCTGACCTTACCCCTGATCATAGGCTTGTCCACACTCCTGAGAAGGTAGCTCTTTCTCTCCACGATTTGGGTATGGAGCTGCGTGGCACAGACTCAAATGTAAACCGGAAGGCACCTGTCCCAGGTTGTTCCTCTGTCCCAGTGTTCTGCAGATTCCAGGTAGGTCCCTCTGAGCAGTGGTGCCCGTCTTACCTCCACTCACAGGCTTGTCCACACTTCCTGGATGCTAGCCTTCTCCTGGCACTATTTGGTTATGGAGCTCTGTGGCACAGACTGGCTAAGTATTTGTTTCTTAAAGCTTAACAGGAATATTAAAGTAGAAAGTTACCAAGAGATGAGATTTTGGCTATAAGGAAGGGCTTTTACAACTAATTCTGCATAGTTATTAAATAAAGTCCTCCCCGGGGGATTTCATACCCATTCCAATGTGGATAGTGTACATTCTACAGGACATATGGATATAAAAAGGGATTAAGCTATAAAATAAATCCTACTACATGGCCTTTCGAGTAGCCCCAGAATTACTACTTTTGTCCATGAACCTCCTGTCTTTCTCAATATTTCTTCACATGGGCAGTGTTTTGTTTTGTTTTTTAATTTATTTTTCTGAGCATATAGTGACTAATCTTGGTTGTATGTATATGTGTGAGTATGTGTGCATGTGCTCGTGTGTGTATATACATATAGTTATAGTTGGTTGTAGTTATACACAGTGAAATCATTATTTAGGTATTTTAAACAATTTGCCTTATAATCATTTATAATTTTACCTTTATACGTTTTAAAATGCAAGTAGAAAGAATCACTAGCATGTATGCCTTATTATTTCTAAAAGAAATAAAAAGGAGGGATATGAGGGGGGTCAAGTGTTGACTTATTTATTCAATAAGGAAAAAATTAAAATTTCCTGCCAATTGATTTCTTGGGTTTATTATGCATTAAATGTCAGTGTTGAAAAGTATGTTTGAGACCTCTGGTGAATGCAATTGGTCTCTTAAATTGTGATACATTTATTGTCACTATATCTTCTTGTGACAAGTTTGTTTCCACAGGAAGTTTATGAACACTTATGAACACAGAGAAGCAATGGGCACACTGGGCAGAGTGTGATACAGAAGGACACCATAAAATATTCTCACTAATTTCTATGTCATATCCTTTTAGTGGGATTAGAGGACACTGGAGATGGACACCTTCTTTATAATCAGCCTCTTGTAAAACCAGAGTCAAACTGCCAGACTTTAATTACTGGTCAGAGAAAATGAGACCTGAGTCCTATCTCTGGGACTGAGAGGAGACTGAGATGCAGAGAGGTCACTACTTGATAACTATCCAGAGTGTAAGTATTAGGATTCCAGGATCCTAACACTTCATAATGGATAACTATCTGGCTTCTGACAAAGGACAAAGGCATACCATTGCTCCCTCAAGTGAGAGTCAACCAGATAGGCCTGTCAATCATGTGGGCAGGAAAATGGCACTCAGGAGAGTTGTCTGTTCTAGATATTATATACGTCTTTTAAAAAGATATAGAAGAAGAGGAGGAGGAGGAAGAAAAGGAGGAGGAGGAGGAGGAAGAGGAGGAGGAGGAGGAAGACCAAACTACATAAGGGCACAATGTACTGTCTAGCCACTGTCCACTTTCACATTGTGAGAATGTTCTTCATTCTTATCCCTTGAGAGTCATCAGCTCTGCAATGTTTTCCCTGGCTACTTACCACTCTTACCCTCTGCGAGTTTGTTTCCCTGTTCTACAGAACTCGTCTCCCTTCCACATTGTGTTCAACTGAATTCTTTCAATGAAGATCACTAGGCCAAAGAACAGTGATCCTGGTAACACCTGGATCTCTCATTTCCGAAAACAGGGAAGACGTTTGGGGTTGTGTTCTTCTCACTTCTCTGTAGCCCTGGCTGTCCTGGAACTCACTCTGTAGACTAGGCTAGCTTCAGAGATCCTCCTGCCTCTGCCTCCCAGGTGCTAGGATTAAAAGCGTGCACCACCATCCCCAGCTTAGTAAGAAGTTTTGAATTTAGGTTTACCTCACAGCTCTTCTGATCCTGGGCAAGTCTGAATCCTTTCTTCCCATCACAGTAACAAGAGTAGCCTCCAGGATAATTGACACACAGTTGAGCACACATGTTCTCAGAGCATTCATCAACATCTAAGATGAAAAGAGAAGAACCCTTCATAGCTTCTAAATGTTCAACCCAATAGATATGGGTTCAGTTCCTTAGAAAACAGAATAGCCATGACAGCATATCTAAACATTTGACCTAGAAATGTCTTGGAGCTCCAAGTGCCATTTTTATGTATATTTTCCAAACAATTTTTTTATCATTTTCAATAATTAATAATAGTGTAGTAACTATGTTACCTTTCTGATTTTCAACTTAAAGAAAAATTATTTAGGGTCTTCACTGTCATTTGTGATTATAAGAATTTCATTAAAATCATCTGCCAATTCTTTGTTTTGAAAATAAGTAGTAACTGTAAAAGAGAAGACAGCAGGAGGATAAAGGGGAAGACATGAAAGGAGAGATAGTGAAGGGTGACCTTAGTGAGCGGAAAGTAAATCAGTGGATACACTCACAATATCAAAACATCTGACTTTTTCTAATAATATAATAAGGTAACAATTAATACTAGCCATATTGTTTTTTATTCAAAAGAGATAAAGGATTGTTTATTTCCTAATCAAATAGGAGTAATACTGTCCAAGTACACATCCTGACATGAGCCTAAATCCCAGGTTTCCAACATGGAAGCAATTTTATGAAATTTTTATAGTAAGAGAACAAAGAAATGTATAGGTCAAGGTTCTGGTTAAATGTACTAGTGAAAGCATTAAGGAGATAAAGCAAAGTGGATAGGCATCAGATGCTATCCTTTGTTTATCAAAAACTAGGGTTTGGTTAAGTTAATAAATTCCCAAGAGTGTTTATCTGTTAGTTAGTCACAGGATATTTAGTCTAACACGGAGGTGGCTCTTTAGAGAACTCGCCCAAGATAAAGTGTAATTAGGCTCTGGACCTGCAACAATTAGAACTCTCCATAAATTACAGTTTTAACCAATCTATCACCCTTTGTAGTTGCAGCTTCTTTCTAATAATTCAGATCCACAGAGCTATCTACCACACATAGCTAGACAGAATTCTCCACCCATTCATTTGCTATCTGGTCGTCCTCATGACCTTTGTCATTGACCTCTAACTTTCAGGTTCAGTGTCCTGCTACATAACTGATCAATGCATTGGCCTCATGAACTCATTTCCTCTTCCCTGGTGATTATGCTTTCTTAGCCAGCTTTTCCCAAATTCACTTCTCTTCATCCCCAAGATGCTTTGACAAAACCACCTCTACCTCTCTCAGAAGTCCTTCGTCTCCCAACAAATGAATATCTTTTGCTTTATGTTTTAGAGTGACTATATTGTACTCTCTCATCAATTCAGATCATAGATCATATCACATATTAATATGTGCTGATTTACTCTTGTGCCACCAGTTGGTATTTCTAAGTGGAGAGAGTGTGGATATTTGACTCCTCATCTTGTTTCCATTGTAGAGTATGACCATAAACAATGCTGAATAATGAATATTTTTCAGGGTCGTGTTGGATGATATTAAGAACTTGTGACCATAAATTTAATGACATATATTAATGTTCTTCGTGTTTTTCAAACTTCATTATGCTATTGCTTTCCAAAATTTGAAATATAACTCATCTGTTCCCAACTCTCCACTTTGCAATTATCTAAGCTAAAGACTATTCCAGGGCTACAGAAAGTCCTTGAAATTGCATTTGAAAAACCCTGTTATAAATTTATGAAATTCTTATTAATGCTATCATGTAATATATGCTCTTTTAAATACTTTACACTTCGAGTTAATCATACTTTACATGCATTAAAATTAAATGATATAATATTAAAATAAGATGTATATGTACTCATTTATGAAACATTTAAAAAAATCTGTCCTTTAGCAAATGAAACTATAATCTAGGCAATGAAACACCTAATAATAAAGATGAGAGCAGATCATAGAAGCTGCTCAGGCAGTTTGGTGACAAGGACATTGATCCTTATCCTTGGCCAGAGGCTGGAAATGTGCATGATCTTGTCATTGTTGGAGGCGCCAGAAATGCAAACAGTGTTTGGGAATTTTAGTTTTCAGTCTGATTTCTTGTTTTGCCTCTCCTTTTACCCAGCTGCCTAGAAGCGATATCTGAGGGTGTGACCAAAACTGTACCTCTGATACCTGAAATAGACATTGAGGCAGGTGATTAGACTGACACACACCTCCCATTCCTCAACACTTTCTCTTCAGTAAACCCCTAAACAAGCTGCTCAGTGGTAGCCCAATTCTGGAGTGGCTGCTAGCCCACAGAAGCTCTGCTCATTTGCATCCTCTTAAACACTACCTATGAGCTCATCATAAATTCCTTTCTCTGTGGTCCGTGAGATTCATCTTTGCTAGGGTTTGGGCTAGGGCTAGTGTTAGGGTTAGGGTTAATTAACATCTTTGCTAGGGTTTGGGCTAGGGCTAGTGTTAGGGTTAGGGTTAATTAACAAGACAAGGACCTGACTTGTTCTTGTCTGTGAATATAAACTAGCACCTTAATTCCTTCATTAAGCCCACCTGAATTTAGGGAGTCTGTTGTAATCAGGACCCTGCTTATCTCAGTTTCAGTGAATCAGAACTCCTAGGTTTCCTTCAGAAATTGCCATGAGGAATAGTGGAAAGCAGAAGTGTATGAGTGTGGGCAAAGAGTGAAGTAAAACATCAACATTTTAACAGCACTATAAACAATTAGAAAAAACCATATATTATAAAATCACTATCCATTTATATAAATTCCAAGACAGAAAGGCTTATTAGAGTAACAGATTGTCTGAAATAAGAAAACCATGAAGAGAGACCTCATGCTGTCTGCATCACAGTTTGTATTTGGGGTGATGAAAAAGTTTTGTATCACATGGAGGCTGCAGAGGCGTGTTGATTGATGAGAGCCACTGAGGTCTCCGATTTAAAATCATTACAAGCATACAGTGCATTCTATTATCATTGAGGTGATTAGTTTTAGACATGATGTTAATTTGATTTAAAATTTTAAAACATTTAAAGGGATATGTGAGATAATTCATAAACAAACTAAAGCAAAAGCATACATAATCCATTCAAGCTACCCAAGGCATTCAGGCTGGCGTCACTATGACGCCAAACAGAGCAGCATCTACAAGGGGCTGGTCAAGCCATAGGTCTTAGCATCACAGATCAATAATCCTCAGCTTTCTAGAGCTCCCTTATCATATCAATCAAGATAATAAATGTCTCCCTTCAACTTTCTCGTTATTATTTGCCTTATTTTATACGCATGTGCGTACACCTCAGTGCATATATGTGCACCATGTGTGTACAGGTGTTGGGAGAGGCCAGAAGAGGGAGTCAGACCCACAGGCACTGAAGTGACCAGTGGTTGGGAGGCACAGGTCACAGGCTCTGCTAACTGAATCCAGATCCTCTGCAAGAGCCGTAGCAATGCTCTTGACTGCTGAGCATCTCTCCAGCCGCAATTTTCTCTCTTAAAATAGCCTATACATGCACAGAAAAATGACTGAAAACAATATGGAATAAAACCCAAGGTGCTAAGAAGGTTCATGGTTCCAGTCCCACAATTAAAGCTTGTGTCATTTCTCCTTGTCTATATGGATTTTTCCTTTCAAATTCACATTTTCTTTTAACATTATCTATAGGCTATAAAAATGTGTGCTTTTATAATAAAAGGGTCTCTAGCTTTTATGAAAGTTAATGGATTCAATAGGATGGTAATATTAAACTCCAAAAGACCACGAGTCTTACTTGATACTTCTATTCTGTAAGAAAGCCTGTAGTCACCAAATCAACCAAGCCGCATCAGGGGTTAGCAAAAGCTTTGCTTTGCCTGGTATTAACTCGGAGTTCAAACCCACCATCTCTACCACGAGCGGTGACAGCATCATCAATCTACCTTTACAAGATTTTGATGAGGGATCATATCTGTAGCCGTCAGGACATTCACATTCAAAGTCTCCTGGAATGTTCTTGCACACGGCTGTACCACAGACACTTGGCTTTAGAGAGCATTCGTCCACATCTACAAATAAAATCAATATGTTAACATTTCCAATACCAAATAAGCACTTATTTGGTTTCTGAATCATACTTGATATTTATATCAACAGCCTTGGAACAGCAAAAGAATAAATTTATCATCATGTTTTAGTTCCCTAAATATGACTTTTGCATGAATTCATGGGAAATTTGCCAGATATTCTTTTATTGGAATGGAACAAAAAGAAATTTTTATTTTTTTAGTGATTTTCCTTTCAACCAGGTTGAAGTATAAAAACACATGAAAGAAGAGACTCCATTATATTCTTATTGCTTAAATATACTTCTAGATTTATATTTCTGAAATTGGTTGTAAATGTAGATTCATTTAATGCCTCACTACAAATATTTAACAAATGCGAACTCATTTGTTTTTATCTTCTTACTTGGAAGTAAACAAATACCTAATTTTTTACCTGTCTTGCCTATAGTAATCAATACTTAGCATTTAAGGTGGAAGTAGATAATGTCTGAAAGCATTTCTAAAGCTTCACTTATTCTAGTATCCTTTAGTACCTTTCAATATTCTAGAAATTTCAGATGCATTTGTTGTATTATACAGTATAGTGCGAAGCAAAAGACAGGTTGCCAGGGGGCAGATGGTAGCAATTCAAAGCAAACAAAAACAAGTGTGAGACAGCTCTACATGGATGCAATTATGGTTCAACTTTGTTCACAATAGTCAATGGAGACAGACAAAGTCGAATGGGAAATGCATTTCCAACTTTGAAAATTGGCATATTTATCTGGGCATATGAACAGATGAAAATGTAGACATCACTCTGTTTCAAATAACTCCCAAATAATAAAATTAATCCCTGTAGTAAGGAAATGTTTCTACATCCTAAGTACGTCAATGTCAATGTTCTAAATGTAGATGGAATTATGTAAATACTAATTAGAGAAACCACCTAATACTTATAATCTCTAATATTCTGTAAAACTTAATATGAATCCTCAGTTAAAGAAAAGTTAAGTATCAGAAAGCTTTTTAAAAGGCCCTATGATTAGAAGAAGAAAAAAACAATGCATTGCTTAAATTACTTGGCTTTAGGCAGATTTGTGGGGAAACACATAGCACATAAGAATTAGCACATTGCCATGGTGACTCTGTATACATATCTAATGTCTGCTGAGGTTTTAGACTTTCCTATTTAGCTAATAACCGACAACCCAATTCCATGGTTTTCCACACCACGGCCAAAGTCCTACTGTTAGAGTTTTCTACATATTTTTCTGTAAATTCTGTGTTCTGCTGCATATCTCACAAACATCACTATGTAAAGAAAGAGCTCATTGCGCGTGTTCTGATCTGCAGAGACAGTCTGTTGATTGCTTGGCAGCACTGAGAAATGCACCCAGGGCTTGCACATGCCAGGCGTGTACTCTACCTATGAACTATATTCCCAGCAAACCAACAAACAAACAAAGCAGAACTTATTTCTTTTTTTTGTTTGTTTTTTTGTTTTTTTGTTTTGTTTTGTTTTGTTTTCCCTTTTTTATTTTTGATACTTTATGTACATTTCCAATGTTTCCCCTTTTCTGAGTCTCCTCTTTGGATACCCCCCGTCCCCTCCCCAACCCGCCTCTAGGAGGGAATTCCACCTCCCACCTCCCCCACCCCACGCCCGTCCAGCCATCCCCATATTCCCGCCTTGACATTCCCCTTTACTGAGGCCTCTAACATCCTCAGGCCCAAGGGCCTTTCCTCTCTCCCTGATGGCCATCGAGGTCATCCTCTGCCACATATGTGGTCCAAACCATAAGTCCATCAATGTGTATTCTTTGGATGGTGGTCCAAACTCCAG
>CM052713.1:50521453-50563731 GCA_028551405.1 Uromys caudimaculatus | reverse complement strand
TTTTTGGAGGCACTCAAAGCTATGAGTTTTCCTCTTAGCACTGCTTTCAATGTGTCCCATAAGTTTGGGTATGTTGTACTTTCATTTTCATTAAATTCAAGGAAGTCTTTAATTTCTTTCTTTATTTCTTCCTTGACCAAGTTGTCTTAATAATTGTAATGCATGTATTAACTCAATGTGAATATGAAAAATTTACATTTGAATAAGGGTAGATTATTGAAGTATTTACATGTTAAAGTAGGCATCCGTACTATCTGTAGAATGTATGTGGTATCCTGAATTATAATGGCTTTCTGTAACTACTTTTCCCATGATGCCCCTACTCTAACAGCCCAACTAAAACCTTTAAATAGAAAAATAAGAGAGTTGTACAGTTACAAATTGGATAATGTCTTGGAAGAGATTGTTAGTAAGTACATTTCATTTCAGCATCATTCCACAGCACTTTAAATTACACTGCAGTGAACTATGCAAGACCGAATAGTACCAAGCCAATGGAAAGTTCCTTAAATATGAATTCAGTTGGGGGATTTCCTAAGACAAAAATAAGGAAACTTCACACGTAATCTATCAAATTTTTAACCTCTTCACTAAACAAAGACGGAAGAAAGAAATCCTTTTTAAGGGTTTCTGCTTTGTAGAAAGATTTCACAGCCGGATCCGAATTCTGACTTGAGCTATGCATTCTCCTAGCATGAATATTTGTAGATTTCTCACAGGAACTCAAGCAGTACAGGATGTGCAAGGAGAAAAAAGGCAAACGTTGAGAGACAAAGATTCATAGAGAAAGCCAAAAGAAATACACTAGCCACGTGCAAAACGCTAACCTGACCGATTATTTAAATCCAAAGAAAAAAGAGTTAAGAGCAATGGTGGAATAGTTATCTGTAAAGAGAATGGAAAACAGATTCTCCATGTTTCTCATAACTATGACTGGCAATGTGGTGCAAAATAATGGATTTATTCTGGAAACCAGAAAGATATTTCTGAAAAGCAAAGATAAGATGTTAATAGTGATGTCAGTAAGAGCTGCAGATTTCCTCACATAGCTGCTGTTCCTCTTAAGGAACAATAGAAGGATAGTAGCTGATTCTGAACCTAGAACGATGGCACTGCAGTCAGTAGCTCCGAAGTGTCTCTGTTTATGAGGTGCTTAAACTACCTTTATTTGTAACTAAATGAATCCTTGAAATATGCACTTGGGCATATGCACACACAAGAAGAACGTGAAATGCTCTTGTCATTGGTATCATAAACTAAGACAGAATCACACAGCATCACAAGGCTCCTGGATACAGAGGCATATCTACTCTAAGTACTTTCGGACCAGAGTGTTTCTGCAGAACTTTCCCAGGCAAATTCCTCTACTGGCCTCACTCAGGGAATACATTTGTATTCTGTTTCTGGGCTCTTACCTTTGCAGTCTTTCTTATTTGCGAGCATAGCAAAGCCACTTTTACAGGAGCAGTGGTAACTTCCACGAGTGTTGTCACAAATCTGGCTGCAGCCTCCATTGATATTTGAGGGGTCTTTACATTCATTTACGTCTTCAATGGAAAAATAAATTATTTCTATAGAAATATCACCTCTGGATAATTTGTCATGCAGTCATCCCAGAAAAGCCAGGGGGTGTGGATTTTTTTATACATACCAAACTGACACCTGTCTCCTTGCCAGCCTGGTTTACAGATGCAGGTGAAAGCAGCTTGGCCATCTTTGCAGCTCAGATACCCATCTTCATTGCATGGCACAGGGTCACATTGGTCTGGGATGGCTAAAGGAAACAGACCTCTATTTAATTTTTACCTCGGACAGGGAAAGCAAATAGCAGACCTGGAAACGTACAATTGCATGGCTACAACTAACGGGGTACATTATATTCTTCCACATTCTTTCAAACAGTGCTTGCTCATTAAAAATGGAGTGTAACCTGGATGTGTAGGTCAGTTGGTAAAATTATTGTCGAGCATGTGCAAATTACTAGGTTTGATCCCAACCACTGCATATACTTGATGGGGTGGGCTCATCCTGTGATCCCAGCATTCAGGAGGTGGAGAGGGAGATCATGAGTTGAAGGTCATCTTTGGCTGTACAGCCAGTTAAAGGCCAGACTGGGCTACATAAGACACTATCTCAAAAAAATACAGAAAGAGAGAGAGAGAGAAGGAAGGAAGGAAGGAAGGAAGGAAGGAAGGAAGGAAGGAAGGAAGGAAGGAAGGAAGGAAGGAAGAAAGAAAGAAAGAAAGAAAATTGTAAATATGGAAGAAATGAAAAAGTGAGACAAGACTCTGACTGTCCTGAAACTTACTATGTAAACCAGACTGGCCTCGAACTCACAGAGATCTTCCTGCCTCTGTCTCCAAAGTGCTGGGACTAAGGGTGTGAACCACTGAGCCAGGCAAATGTTTAACTTGATTTAATCCATAAAACAATCCCATAAGCAAATTATTCCAACTTGAAGCAAGATGGAATAAAAGGGACCTTCTTGCCTTAAATAAGTAAAATTCTTATTAAAATACATGAAATAACAGTTTTCAAACACTGGAGAATGAGTTGCAGAAAAATGAAAGAAAATGGGCTCAACTATCAAATGGAGGTCACTGTAGACCCCATATAAACCAGAGAATAAAGGCTGTTATCATATACACATTTTCATACATATATTGTCAGTGCCCGAAAGTTAAAAGAGTGCATGTGACTCTCCTCTGACCTACCAGTTAACTATAACAGTTGGTCATACTATGAGATTATACAATTCTAGCCAAAACAGAGATGCTAGAAATAAAATTTCTGGCAACCAGTGACTTGACGCCTACTATCACTGACCACTGCTCAGCTGAAATGTTAAGGGAAATTTTCATTTTAAGTATAACGGATGCATTTACAATGGAAAATTAATTATGCTTCTATACGCTGTTCAAAAATGCATGACTGCTTGGCATAGCCCCCTTCGGGAGCTCACTTACTGGGTTTCAAACATCGGTTTATACCAGCACAGTGTATTTTACTTACAATGTTTTTTTGTTTGTTTGTTGTTTGTTTGTTTTTCTTTTTTTTTTTCTATGTTGTTTTTAAACATCAGCTTACCATTGACACAGCTCCTGAGGTCAGGGTAAGCATTAGCTGAGTGCCTTGCAGCACTGAATGAGCCGACACGGAATTTGCCCAAACAACCTGAGAAAGAAAAGATGTAACTGTATCACAACAGCCTTGATCTGAACTCACGGTAGAAATTACCCTAAAGCCGGGATATTTCCATTCCTGCTGTTTTACAAGAGTTAGTACTGACTGACTGCCCTAAAAGTTTCCACCTCGGTGAGAACTTAGAGTTAAACTGAAGACACTATGAGCACCCACCTGGTAGCAGCGCAGCATTAAGCTGATGCATTGTTAACAAGATGGAGAAGACAGTCCTTTTATGGTTCAAGGGCTTGCTTCCCTCCTCCCTTGAGTAACAGTATTTTATCTAAAACATGCTTTGATGAGTATTGCGTTGTAAATGCTATATATACATGGGTTGAGAAATGTGAGCAAACTACATCCTTGGTAGTATGAGGAATAGGATGTTTTTTAAAGATATTTATGCATGCGTGTTCCTGTACTAGGACATCTGGAGAGCAGAGCACTCTTCAGGAGTCAGTTCTTTCCTCCTTGTTTTGGGGGCAAGGGATCTTGTTATTTCTGCTGCTGCGCTAACTCCTGAGCCTCTGCCAGTTCTTCTATCTCTGCCCCCCTCTCCCTCTAGGACTGCTGGAATTGCAGACATGACCCAGCATGTCTCCCTGGGTTCTGGGCACTATGCTCAGGTCGACAGGGTAGCACACAAGCTCCTTCATCTGCCCAACTATTCAACTGACTCGTGGATGCACCAAAGGAAAAAAAAAAGCTCTGGTTGGTCTCCATGGAGGAACCACACAGGTAAAATGGTGACCAGTGCCACACAAGACATGCACCTGGCATGTTCTTCCTTTATCCCCTCCTCTTGAGAGAGGGAATTACTGCTGTTTAGACTGAATCAAAAGAAGGGGAACTTTGGAGGTTGACTTTTAAAGTTCAGTGTTTTGTTTTTGCTTTTTTCTCTTCTTGTGTGATGGCGCTTTGTGCAGGTACATATTTGTAGGTATACTCAGGAAAATACTCTGATGCAATTGAATAATTTAGTTCCAGAAGGTTCCTTCGACAACATCTGAAACTTATTCCTTGTTAGTATTGTATTGATGTAATCTGCTGCAGCTAGGGTAGGCAAATTCATTCTTTTGCTATGTAAACAACCCATCTCAAAGTTTCTCTCCTTTGTATCATGGTTTATTATTTTGATCTGATTACGTCTTGGGATCCAGGACACTGAGCATCTCCAGGCTGGCTCTCCTTTCAGTAAAAACTGAGAATAAGTCCACTTAACATTTTCACCTTTTATTTTTATTTAAAATTTCTATTTGGCTTGTTCACCTTTTGATACTCTAAGAATCAACACCTTTTCATGGCATAGTTTGGCCTTAAAAGTCCATTGAAGCAGCTCGAAGCCACAGCATTGCTAACTTACAGTTGTTCTAAGTCTTATTTAAAAATAAAATATATTTTTGTGACTCTTTGAGAATTTCATGACATATCTTGAACACATTCTCCTTGCACTCTCCTTAACATAATTACATCATTTCCCTCTTTCCCTCTCCCTCCTCCAATTCCTCCTACGTACCTCACCCCTTCCCATTGGCTCCCTCTCAACGTTAATGTTATTAACAGTTCTACAAACATATGTCCTAATTGACATAAATGACATATATTACTTTTTTTGATCAGATACTTATTAGTTACCTTTTGCAGAATAGCAAGCCAACCCCCAAACTACTAATTTAACTAATAGCTATTTGTATTTGATTTAAGGGTCAAATATCTGAGTAGCAATTAATTCACCAAACTAAAGATGTCTGTGGCATGTGGAGTCAGTCAGAGTATTGGATTCCAAGGTAAGCCATTCCAAGGTGAGCCATGACAGTTCATGCTGTCTGACACCCCACTTCTACTGGTATATAAAATGGTATATATCAGAGGCTATTCATGTGACTGAATTTTCTTCACCCTGCTGTTCTTAAAGCGACCCTTATTCCATAGCAGCTAGCATCCAAGGAGAAAGCCGAAACTGCGAGGCCTGGTAAGGGATTCTGACTGTCCCGCTGCCAGCATGGGTTATGATGTAAGCAATTCCAGGATCCACCCAGGAAGGTGTGGGCAGGGAAGACAGCAGCTGCCTCCTGATAAGGGAGTGGGAAAATGACACATCAGAGAGTCTAAGGAGCAGGAGACACTTCTGCGTCATCTTTCGAAAATACAGTCCGTCACAGAGAGATGGAAAGGCCCACTGGAAGTCACTCTAGGCTTCAGATTTCCTGTTACTACAGTGAACTACCAACCTTTTTAAAGGATAAATTTTGCTTTTATCAGTCTTCTTTGCTGTTCTCCATTTCACCTACTTTTATTCATATTTTATGTCTTGTTTTTCGGAGCTTACTCTATTATGCTTTTTGATTTTGTTCATTTGAACACTTAGGCTTTTTTCAAGCCTTGCCTCTTGGCTTCTCACCGCTAACTTAGCACTTAATGACTACAGCCCTGTCTCTCACCCAATGATATCAGACTTCAGTCTACCTCTTCTTGTTTTAGGTTTTTCTTAACATTAGTGCCAAGAGATTCCTAGTGTTTCTCTAGAGATGATTTGAAAATTGAAGTAAGAAGTTTGGATTAATTCACTAGATTGGCAGGACCTGCAAGCTAAAGTGCTTTGCTTTGTTTGCCTGTTTGTTTGGGGTGTGTGTGTGTGTGTGTGTGTGTGTGTGTGTGTGTGTGTGTGAGTGTGGTTTTAAGAATTAAACCTTGGCACCTGGTGCTGTCTAGAAAATTGTCCATTTCATCCAGATTTTCCAATTTTGTTGAGTATAGACTTTTGTAGTAGGATCTGATTGTTTTTTTAATTTCCTCGGTTTCCATTGTTATGTCTCCCTTTTCATTTCTTATTTTATTAATTTGGATACTGTCTCTGTGGCCTCTGGTTAGTCTGGCTTAGGGTTTATCTATCTTATTGATTTTCTCAAAGAATGAGCTCCAGGTTTTGTTGATTCTTTGTATAGATTTTTTGTTTCTATTTGGTTGATTTCAGCCCTGAGATTATTTCCTGCCCTCTACTCTTCTTGAGTGTATTAGCTTCTTTTTGTTATAGAGCTTTCAGTATGCTGTCAAGCTGCTAGTGTATGCTCTCTCCAGTTTCTTTTGGGAGGCCCTCAAAGCTATGAGTTTTCCTCTTAGCATCACTTTCACTGTGTCCCATAGATTTGGTATGATGTGTTTTCATTTTCAGTAAATTCAAAAAAGTCCTTAATTTCTTTATTTATTTTTCCTTGACCAATTTATCATTGAGTAGAGCATTGTTCAGCTTCCATGTGTATGTGTGCTTTCCATTGTTTTTCTTGTTATTGAAGACCAGCCTTAGTCCGTGTGATCTGATAGAATGCATGGGATTATTTCAATCTTCTTGTATCTGTTAAGGCCTGGTTTGTGACTAATTATATGGTCAGTTTTGGATAAGATACCATGAGGTGCTGAGAAGAAGGTTTATTCTTTTGATTTAGGATGAAATGTCCTATAAATATCTGTTAAGCTCATTTGGTTCATAATGTCTGTTAGTACCAAAGTTAAGTCAGGATCAGATTAACCATCTAAACAGTTCCATAACCCCTAAAGAAATATGAGCAGTCATTAATAGTCTCCCAAACAACAACAACAACAAAAACAAAACCCAGGACCAGATGAGTTTAGAGGAGAATTCTATCAGATCTTTAAAGAAGACCTAGTACCAATACTCTTCAAAATATCCACAAAATAAAAACAGAAGGAACACTACCCAATTCGTTCTATGAAGCCACAATTAAGTTTATATCTAAACCACACAAAGACCAAACAAAGAAAGAGAATTTCAGACAAATTTCCCTAATGAACATAGATGCAAAAATACTCAATAAAATTCTTGCAAACCAAATCCAAGAACACATCAAAACGATCATTCATCATGATCAAGTAGGCTTCATCCCAGGGATGCAGGGATGGTTCAATACCTGGAAATCCATCAATGTAATCCACTACATAAACAAACTCAAAGAAAAAAAAAAACACATGATCACTTAATTAGATGCTGAAAAACCATTTGACAAGATGTTAAAAGTCTTGGAAAGATCCTAAATTCAAGGCCTATACCTAAACATAGTAAAAGCAATATACAGCAAACCAGTAGCCAACATCAAACTAAATGGAGAGAAACTCGAAGCAATCCCACTAAAATCAGGGACTAGACAAGGCTGTCCTCTCTCTCCCTATCTATTCAATATAGTAATTGAAGCTATAGCTAGAGCAATTAGACAACAAAAGGAGGTCAAAGGGATACAAATTGGAAAGGAAGAAATCAAAATATCACTATTTGCAGATGATATGATCGTATACTTAAGTGACCCCAAAACTCCAGAGAATCAAATAGCCCTATTGAAAAATGGGGTACAGAGCTAAAGAAAGAATTTTCAACTGAGGAATATCGAATGGCCGAGAAGCACCTAAAGACATGTTCAACATCCTTAGTCATCAGGGAAACGCAAATCAAAATAACCCTGAGATTCCACCTCACACCAGTCAGAATGGCTAAGATCAAAAATTCAGGTGACAGCAGATGCTGGCAAGGATGTGGAGAAAGAGGAACACTCCTCCATTGCTGGTGGGATTGCAAGCTGGTACAACCACTCTGGAAATCAGTCTGGTGGTTCCTCAGAAAATTGGACAAGGTATTACCTGAAGATCCAGCTATACCATTCCTGGGCATATACCAAGAAGACGCTCCAACACGTAATAAAGACACATGCTCCACTATGTTCATAGCAACCTTATTTATTATAGCCAGAAACTGGAAACAACCCAGATGTCCCTCAGCAGAGGAATGGATACAGAAAATGTGGTACATTTACACAATGGAGTACTACTCAGCTATAAAAAACAATGACTTCGTGAAATTCTTAGGCAAATGAATGGAACTAGAAAACATCATCCTGAGTGAGGTAACCCAGGCACAAAAGACCACAAATGTTATGCACTCACTGATAAGTGGATATTAGCCCAAATGCTCCAGATACCCAAGATTCAATTCACAGACTAGATGAAGCTCAAGAAGGAAGACCAAAGTGTGGGTGCTTCAGTGCTGCTTAGAAGGGGGAACAAAATACTCACAGGAGGAAATACAGAGACAAAGTGTGGAGCAGAGACTGAAGGAAAGGCCATCCAGAGACTGCCCCACTTGGGGATCCATCCCATATACAGACACCAAACCAGGACACTGCTGTGGATGCCAAGAAGTGCTTGCTGAAAGGAGCCTGATATAGCTGTCTCCTGAGAGGCTCTGCCAGAGCCTTACAAATACAGAGGCAGATGCTCGCAGCCAGCCATTGGACTTAGCATGGGGTCCCCAATGGAGGAGTTAGAGAAAGGACTGAAGGAGCTGAAGGGGTTTGCAACCCCATAGGAAGAACAACAATATCAACCAACCAGACCACCACCACCCCCAGAGCTCCCAGGGACTAAGCCACCAACCAAGTAGTACACATGGATGGACCCATGGCTCCAGCTGCATATGTATCACAGGATGGCCTTGTCTGGTATTAATGGGAGGAGAGGTCCTTGGTCCTGTGAAGTCTTGATAGATAGATGCCCCAGTGCAGTGGAAAATATCCAATTAAAAAAAAAAAGAATTAAACCTAAGGTCTTATGCCTGTCTGAAAGCATTCTACCAATGCGCTACATCTCAGCCCTAATGAGTGATTTCTAATATTTGCATTTAGGCTCACAGTTTACCATTCTCTGGCAAATGAACAAAGTCATTTCATTTTCCAGGTGATATTTTCCAATGCCTATACTGATGTTAAGCTTATTTATCCCATTTCCTCAGGAAAAAAAGAATACTAAAAGAAAAAAAAAAGAAAATTTAAGTTATAATGGTATCCTGGGGCTATAACTCAGTGGCAGAGTGAAACCTAGCATGTACAAGGACTGAGTTTAATCTCTAGCAGTTCATAAATGTTTATAAACTTGATTTTATACGTTTATGTATAAACACTTGTTTGTATTATAAAACTTCATTTTAAAAGTTCTTTGAAACCATTATATATTTTTATTTATTGAAATGACCTAATAAGATCAATTATTTCTATCTATGTGATAAATGTCAGTAAGCCCAGGGTATTTCGATTCTAAGTTTCATGTTCTAAGGGCAGCAGGTGGCAAGGGTAACTTCATGAAGTGCTTTATATGGCCCTGACATTTTAAGTCTAGACACTGTCCAAGAAGTATTGACATCAGTGGTCTAATGTGCTGAATAACCTTCTCTCCTTATAAGGACAACCAGCATAAACTGTAGATAATTAAATTACTATTATGTTCATTGTGAATGTAAGTATACATTGTATTTTTCTACGGAGAACCATGACCCCTCTGCACATCCAACTACGGAACATCTGACTTTGATAAGGGATTTTCTTTTTCTGTTTCAACAGTAAAAGTCACCACTTACACATACAAAACAAAATATAAAATTTCAACCGAAAGCATTTTTATTCCATCTAATGATTTAATAACACCTTCCATTAGAAGAAAGATTGACAATAAATCTATTATCTATCTCAACAGTCCAAAAAATCTAAAGTTAGAAAGTTTAGTGATATTCTGCATATAATAAATATAAACCTCTTCAAATAGTTAAAAACAACAACAAAAAGCAAAGATGAAAACATGCTGCCAGCTAAGGGTTATTCTGAAACTGGAATACACATCTCAGATTCCTAGTATTGTTTGTACTTTAGTCTTGTCAATGTTGCCAAGGTAACCATGGAAAGAAAAGAGAAAGTAGGATGGAGCCAGAAAAAAATTAGAAGAGATAAAAGGAGAAAATTGTTATTTAAGGAAATTCATAGTTCTATATTAAAGTGTTATTCATATTTTTCAAATGTACTGTGATCAAAGAATGTATATTTTAAATGGCTGCTCCTGCAAATATACCACCTCATTACATGGCCTCAAGAAACAAGGTTAACTACAATTTTAGTAGCTTAGTAGTATCTCCTTTTCTTATTGAACATTTAAATTTCCTTCTAAATATGAGAGACTGGAATAGTCTTGATAACTTATCCTTTCTCAATTACTTCCACAATGTAAATCCTTGGCTTCTGTTTTGGAAAGTGGAGACTCATAATATATACAAAAATAGATTCTTTTCCTGGATGAATGCTTTTATCCATTCTCTCTACTCTTTAAAACGTAAAAGCAAAGGATTTTACAAAACCTTGCTGCACTTCATATTTGTAGACACAAATAACAGCACCTCCCAATTACTGTCCATGGTGTGCTATTGAAAGAAAACATTCAACACTGGTATTCGTAGCCAGAAAAGGAAAGAAAGGACTTGGCCTTACCACCCTGAATGTATCCCATCTCATCTGATCATGGAAGTTAAGAAGCATCCAGCCTGGGTAAAACTTGGAAGGAAGAAAGCAAGAGAAAGAAGCAAACAGAAATTGCACATCAGGGGAGAAAAATGAAGAACACAAAAAGAAATACATATTATTAAGTGCTTTGGAATCTTGCTGACAACCCACCTAGGGAGGCATCAAATGGGTTCATAGACATCAGGAGACTACGATCTGTCTGCTCTACAGAGAGATGCCGTAGAACTGATCGATAGCTTACCGTTGGTGAAAGGATGAACTACAGCATTGTATGTACAGTGCAGTCAAGTCACCCAAGCTCAGCAGGTGCCACATAAACGATCCTGATCATCACGTACACTAAAAACTCTGAAGAGCAGTCATAGACCTATTTCAAAAAGATCTTGAACCCAGTCATCTTGGACTTTTAACCTACTAATTATCCTATTTAAAAAATACAGATCCATACCAATTTTTTGTATTTTTTCCCTTAAGGTCCAAAGTACAAACATTCATCTCAAAATGTCTCTGGAATCGCTCCAGGGGTACACAGAGTAATATATAAAAATAAATAAAACATATAAAGTAACTATACTCAAATTCCAAGGCTAATAAGTTTAATGGCTTAATCATTTTATAGGACTATATTAAGAATAATATCAGAGTACATTTCTATATTTTCCCAACTATTTCCTTTCTATTTCTAGTTGGTTAGAGGTAATAGGGTGACACTAAGCATAGATAAGAAGTATTCTGAAAGAAAGGGTGGGAAAAAGAGCATAAATCTGTGGTAAACATGGAGAATCACATGAGAAATAGCTGCGGAAATTAGAAACCCTAATATTTGGAAGCAGAAACGGCATTCCCAAATAATATTAATATAAAACATTTCTACATTTGCTTTAAGAAAACAAGCTTTGTTATTTTGAAGTAGTATGTAACTGAAGTCATGTAATATACATGAGTGTACAAATATTACAATAATGAGAGCCCAGAATCCAAAACAGCATGAAGGAGATACTGCAGGGAGCCATGAAATGATGTCACAAAGAGAGGAGCTGTGAATGTCTTCTACAAGTGGGTAGGGAATACTGTGTACGTCACATGATTGGATGAGCTTAATTAGATATCTTTCTTTTTGTGAAAGACAGCCCAAGAAAACATATTTTTACATAATGTCTGGGTGTCTGAAGATAATTGGCATCAGCCTAAAATATCAGCAGAAAGATATGGAAAGCTAACAGTTCAACATAGGGACAGTTCAACATAGTAAAGAGACATTCCAAATCAGTTGGCATGACTTTAACTATAAGAGCATCATAACTCTTGCATCTTCTCAAGGATAAGTTAGTATTGGATGGGTATATGGGCAGAAGGTGAGATTTGAACATATCTAAGTTCCCTTCAATTTCCAAGATTTTATGTTTCAGATGCTTAAAACTTACCTAAATATTTTGGATAAAAATAATCCTAGAAAAAAAAATAAAAAATAGATATATTAGCAACCCTAAATTTCACCACAAAGCTAAAGATTAATTATTTAGTTTTTTTTCATATTAAAATGGGGATAAATTACAAGTTGTGTGTTTTCACATTCTAATTTTCCTATATGAAAATATTTCAAGACAAGATAGACAGCCAATACTTACTTGATAAGTATATATACCTACACTTAAAACACCACTGAACAAATAAATAACATTTTAAAGCATCTAATTTGAAAAGGTTGTACTTAAGGTGATAAATATATGCCCTCTTTTATAAGTAATGTTTTAGTAGTGATTAAACATTTATGTGATCTACTTTTTTCGTGTTGACAGTGTCTCTCTACATAGTCCCGGCTATCCTGGAACTCACTATGCAGATCAGGTCCACCTCAAACTCACAGAGATCCATATGCCCTTTCCTCTTGAGTGCTGAGATTAAAGGTGTGTGCCACCACATCTGGCCCTAATTTGACATATTTTTATATCATTATAATTATCTACATTGAGGTCACAATGAAATAATTTGAAGGGAACTAAATTGAACACTTACCTTATTGCATCTAATGGACATGCAACACCTTCCTTATAAACTGGTGGATACCAAAAGTAGTTATCATAAGGTGGACAAAGGAATTTATTTTATGAGGGGGAACATGTTATAAATTTCTGACAGTAAACTCGTAATATATCTCATATGTGGCATAAATAACACAAGAATATTTCGTGCAGAACCAAAATTTCTGCACACAAAAATATTCAACGCTCTGGCTCAGTCACCATGTAAGATGGCTTTTTCCAACTCAAAGTCCTCACATTTTCCTCCCATTACATATAAACCTGCACAACAGGTTTCTACTAGCTTAAGAGAAGGGTCTAACACTGAATCATTCAGACAACATTGTTATTTATGGCAGATGCACAACCAAGAAATAAGGAGCAACAAATGGGGTTCAAGAGCTTGAGATATGCTAATGACAAGAATACATTAGAGACAGTGAGGTGGTGAACAAGAGGGTTAACACCAGGAATACGGACTAAAGTATGAGAGGTATGATCAGGGAGTGGGTGGAGTCTCGACAAAACCAGCGTTGGTGAAGGGGAAGAAACATGAATGAGTCTTCCTTCTCCATTTTTTTCCCTCTTCCTCTCTTTGCTCTGTCTCCCTTTCTAATTCCTCTTTGAAGTCTGACTTCAGAACATATGTACAATGCAGAAATACACTGTCAAGTATTTATGGATGACATAATCATGTGACAATGCTCAAAGCATTCTATCAAAACCATGAGTAGATGTGATAGACAGGCAAAAGAAAATGGAGGACTTGATCATTATTGGAGGGAGGTGCTGTCTTGGGGTTGTCTTGTAGTATTCTTTCTACTTTTAAAATTTTTAAATAGTAGAAAGTAATATATACATCTAATATATACCACAATCTCTGGAAAATTATATACACTTTCCTTTTTTAGTATGAAATTGTAAAACATGGAATACACACACACACACACACACACACACACACACACACACACACACACACATATATATATATATATATATATATATATATATATATATATATATATATATATATATATCCATACAGTAAGGAAGTTTACTACATTCTGTAGGATAAAAAATTTTGTATTACTACTGTTTGTGCTGGCTAATTTCATGTCAACTTGACATAAATTAGAATCAACTAAGAGGGACCCTCAATTGAAAAAACTGCTTTGGGATGGTGGTCTTGGATTCTATAACAGAGCTAGCAAAGGAAGCCATGAGGAACAAGCCAGTAAGCAGCACTCCTCAGTGCCTCCGCATCAGCTCCTACCTCTAGGCTCCCATCTGGTTTGGATTCCTGCTTCAGCAATGAACCTTAGTTCAGGGTATGTAAGCCAAATCAACATTTTAACCTCCATGTTGCTATTGCTTTTGGCGTTTTTTCACACCTTGGTCCCAGTTATAAGCAGATTAAAAACTAATTGTTGGGTATTTGTGGAAAACGTCTTCTTCAAACCTATCAGAACATGGAGAGATAAAAAGAGCTACAAGAACAGCCACAGAGAACACAAGTGGCTACAGTTTGGGACAGCTTTTCTAACTGTGGACAAAGTGTTCTTGCTTGTTATCACTCAGCTATTGTCATGATGCTGGGAGCTGTAGGCGAGGCACAAGAGGACCCTTAGACATGTTGTCTCCCTCTTTTCTCCAGATCGTGTAATTAGTCTCAGGAAAAATAGCTGAGGAACCCCTCAAGGGAGTGAGCTTCAAACTCTAAAGGTCAAGCTTGCACTACTTCTTGGAGGTATTAATGCTATGCCTGCTAGCTACAGGCATGCTACAGAGCACCCTTTCCTAAAACACGGAATGGGCAATAAGCCCCATGTTGCTATATGATATTTAAATCGTTATGGTTATTTTTTGGGGGTGGATAACTTGTAATTTTTCCTACACTAAAGATTGCTGCTGATATCAGTAGCCTAGGGAAACTTTCAAAGGTTATAAAGAATACTCAGCATACATGACACTGTAGTCTCAGTTAGATGGCTGCATTTCTAGAACCTTCTAAAGGTAAATGGTGACGTTGTACACGCTGGTACACATCAACCTATAATCCCAGTATTTGGGAGGCTGAAGCAGTGGCAGGAGGAGAGTGAGTTTCAGGGTAGTTGGGACTACAAGTAAGAGACTATCTCAAATACAAGCAATCAACCAAAACAAAATAAACAGGAAGCACATTGGTGAGAGAAATACCCACGGTCACTTACACTTCACGCACATCTCTTGAAGCCTTGATGCTATCAAATTTGGGTTAGGATAAAATCGATACAAATCACCAAGTCAACACTAGTTGTTGACAATGAGACTTAAGGGAAATCTAGTTAGGCCAGAGCACTTGTCACTGGCAGTCCTCCAGAAATGACAGGGCAACACATAGAAAGTGGTCTACATGACAAAGACAGCAACATGAATCATTAGCTTTCAAATGGAGCCGAGGAAACACAAGCGTGCAATGCTCAGTCTGTAACTGTTTATGTAGGTGCGTGGACCCGACAGTGTCCATGAGTTCTTACCGTTTCTGGATTATTTTCAAAGACCTCCCTGGCTTCCTCCTTATTGCAGACCTCTTCAATGCACTCTCTTTCAAGGTTGCCCTTCCTTGTTTCTTCGAGCAAGGTATTCGGACTATTTGCACGGCGCTTCCTCACCAGGACTTGTGAAGCACGTTCTTTTGACAAGACTGTAGAAACACAAACTTAGATAAATAAAAATGTTCATTTTTCCCCTAAGATATATCATCTTATTAAGCTGAAATAATTTTCTGCCCTTGAAAATGCATGACATTTAAAACTGATAGCCGGGATCTCAGAAAATAGGTGGATACAGAAGCCCTTTGGTTACTAGCTCAAGCAGCAGACTCAGCTCATGCCTGTCTATACAGCTCACTACGGCTGTTTTATATGATCTATACACATTATCCAGTCATGCTTGTGAACAAATACATTGGATGAGAGTCCATGTTTTCCTTAACTGTGGCCATCCCATGCCAAAATGAGTTGTCAAAAATCTATGACACCAAGAGTAACAAACTTTCTCAATTTTAGTGGAAAATATTTGGGATCTCTATGGAGATAGAGAAATACAGATGTGAATGCCAATCAGCGACGTGAGAGCTGACAGGAAAAGGAAAAATATAGGGGGAAAGGAAGTTGGCTAAGCCCGCACTACAGGGGACGAAAAGAAAGGAAAAGTAACTTCAGTTAAAAAAAAGTTTACACAAAAGATGTAAGCAGGTGAATAACAGCAAAACAATACAAGCAACCTCAATATTAAGTTTGGAGGAAACAAATGGCAGCCACAAGTTGTAACTATGTCAAACATAAAAATTAAAATTTTAGAATGCTATTCCCTCAGCATAAAGTTTATATATATATAGACACACACACACACCTCAGCCCAAATTGCAAATATGTAACTATTATGTGGACAAATAGATAGACAGAAATTGAAAATATTCTTAAACTGCCAGTACCAATTATATTTGAAGAAAATAATGAAAATGTGAACTTTTATATAATATTACTATGTAGACTGGGCAACAGTTTTTAGTCAAAAACATTTTAAAGCATAAATAAAATCTACAATTTTTTAGATTTTTATAAATAAATAATTCTGTTTACTATGAAGAAAAGCACGTCTATGAACAAAAGGGTTTATTTCACATCTATGTGTCATAATTATAAGAAACAATATATACTCAAAAGTTTGCCAAAAGAAGGGGGGAAAAGGAAAAGGGCATATTGATAAAGAGTCTACCTGAACCACTGAAATGCTTTCAATAGTGAAGTAAGTCGGGGGATAGCAGGGAATATAGAATCTGATTGGGGGAACGTAAAAAGAGGGGGATCTATGATTAGGGATAGGGGAGTGAGTCAAACAGTAAGGATATCTGAAAAAGTCATAAGTAATCACATTATTAACTATCTACTTAAAGATAGTATAGTACATAAAACCATATAACAAATAAGAAACTATATTACATCTATATCATATATATATGTCTCAAAAGAAATTTCCTGATCTGGGCTGCCAATACTCCTCCTAAGAGCCAAAGACTAACAACAACAACAACAACAACAACAGAACACCAGGTATGAGAAGCCCTCCTTTGAACTGCTGGTCAGGGTTATCCAGAAAACTCGAATAACATTAGAGGCTATTGGTATGGCCTTTGGTTGGTCCCCAGAGGTGGAAGTCCCTACTGCTGAACACACCATGATTGACACACAGAGCCCAGAGACTCCTGAACTGGAACCGACATGAATCCCTCCTCTCTGGTGACTAGCCTTTATGATATCAGACGGTGCCATGCAATCTTTCGAAGGAGAGAAACAACCAACGATTCTACTCAACTCGGATGCCTGTGAACCACAGCCACCACCACGGCAGGATAACCATAAGAGTGGACGAGTGACAAACACACCTTTGTGCTAACCAACAGCTCTCTAACCAGACTTCTTCAAAAAGACAGAAACAAAACCTGGTTCTGGAAACCTAGCCAATTACCCAGGACTAGCAAAGTCATGGATCTTGGAAGAGAGCCTACAACCTCCACTTTACTAAGCCAGCATAGTCCATAACAACATTCTAAATATTTGTCCTTATGCACACAAGATCGTCTTTCTTCACCCCTCATTGAAAAATCTCCTCCTCATTGCAACATATAGAGGCCATTTTAGAAAACCACAACTAATCAAAACGCAGACATGTGGAACCTGGTCCCAATGGATACACCAAACAAACAACGTCAGCACCCCAGGCTCACAGAACATTGTGGAAGATGGCGTGCAAAGACTGTAAAAGCCAGAGGTTCAGAGAGTTTGCTATGAGATTGGGTCTCCTGGCAATGTTAGAAAATAACATTGATAAATTCTCATCAACAGGACTGCCTAAACATGAACCTAACAAGGACAGCAATAGCCATGCCAACGTAGACGGGAAAAGACCAAGAGACCTCAACCCTCCATAAAGAACTACAGTCAACTAAAGAGTTCTGAGACTGATAAAAAATATTCTGCCTCCTCAAAGAGCTCAGTAATTGGTTAGCCAATAAGGTCAGCACTGAAAACACACATACAAGTAACATTATACAGACCACACTGGTTATACTTAGGAATATATAAATATATACACGTAACAATATTTAATAAAAAGAGGCTATGAATTTGAAAAAGAAGGGTGTATGGGAGAGTTTGGAGGGAGGAGACAAGGGGAAGTTATTTTATTATATTATAATATCACAAAAAAAGGAAATATTAAAAAACTAAGTAATACTGCCTTAGATCTCTTTCTGAAACCTAACTGTAAATGTGATGGCTAAGTAAATAGTTTGGGTTGTATTTATAAGTCTTATCTCTGGCCATTTCATCGCTGCTCATGAAAAGATAAAGACTCAAACAAGGCTCTGTGTGCATAAAGGATAACGATGAGCATGCTGCCCGCCAAGTGGATTACTGACTCATACATGGGAGCACTGTCAATAACACACGTCCTACATGAGCAGCCGCTTCACTACTCGGAAGTGTTTAACAATGCTACTTTGTAATACATATAGCAAAAATGTAGAATTTCTGAACTTCTAAGCAAATATGTAATTCTGTCTGAGAAAAATGGTAACAGAACAATAAAAATATTGGATCAGCTGGGCAGTGGTGGTACACGCCTTTAATCCCAGCACTTGGGAGGCAGAGACAGGAGGATTTCTGAGTTCAAGGTCAGCCTCGTCTACAGAGTGAGTCCCAGGACAGCCAGGGCTACACAGAGAAACCCTGTCTCAAAAAACTAAAAAAAAAAAAAAGAAAGTATTGGATCAATAGCAACAACAAAAATCAAATACATTTTTAAATGACATATTCACTTTCCAGCAATTCTTCAACTAAAAATACTAAACTTATGCTTGCAGACAGGTGTCATGTATGGCGGTCTTCTGAGAGGCTTTACCCAGCAGCTGATTCAGACAGATGCAGAAGCCCACAGCCAAACAGTGGATGGAGCTTGGGGACTCTTATGGAAAAACAGGAGGAAGGATTGCACCCCCTAAAGGGACAGGAACCCCATAGGAAGATCAACAGAGTTAACTAACCTGGACCTTTGGGACTCTCAGAGACTGAACCTCCAACCAAAGAACATACACAGGCTGGACCTAGGCCTCACCACTCATATGTAGCAGATGTGCAGCTTGGTCTTCATGTGGGTCCCAAACAACTGGAACAGGGGCTATCCCAAAAGCTGTTGCCTGTACGTGGGATATAGTCTAGCTGGACTGCCTTGTCTGACTTCAGTGGGAGAAGAAACACCTAGCCTCACAGAAACTTTATGTGCCAAGGCGGGAGAATACCCAAGGGGGACCCAACCTGATCCCAGGAGAAGGGGGGACTGGAGTGAAGGATTGTGGGAGGGGGTGACCAGGAGGGGGCAGTGAGTGGGATGTAAAGTGAATAAGTAAATAAAAATAATAACAATAATAATAAACTTGTGGGCCATCCAATAGCTCAGAGGATAAAAGTACTTTATATGGAAGTCTGGTTATGTTATTCCCCCCCCCTCCAGAATCTATAAGAAGGCAGCAGGAGAGACGAACCTCCAAAAAGCTCTACTTCAGCCTCCACACACATACCATAAACACTCACATATACATGCAGTTATTATAATTTTTTAAAAGAAGACTGATCTTGGGCTCAGGGAATCTCTCAGAAGATAAGGGCATAACGAATTTACAAGAATAACCTTGGGGAGAAGGGCTGTAAAGTGCTGACTTAGGAGCATGGCATGACCAAGTCACGCATGAATTGACAGCAGAGACAGTAGTCTATGTAGGATATGGTCTACGTGACAATCCAATAACTGCCAACCTCAGCTGTGCCCTCTTGCAAAAATGATCACAGCTGGGTTTGCTGACTGTAGAGAAATTTGAAGTATTTTCATAACCTGCTGTATGTAATTCTGTCCAAATTGCACTTGGCCTTGGGGAAGAGCTAAAGTGTACAGGTTACAAACACTGGGGGAGGGATCGGGGCTCCACCCATGAGGCCATAGGAAAGCCATTATCCAAGTTGGGTAAAAACATGTTAGGGGGAACATTCACAGTACTACAGGTACTGGGCTCTGTCAGTGAGGTTGATAAACTCACTGGTTCTCCCAGTGCACGTTGGTGGGATCATGCCTCAGTTTATCCTTGGGATCTTAGGAGGACAACAAATAGACACTGTTTACGTCTGCCAGAAATAAGGAATTTCTACAGCAGTTCTAAGCAAGACCGAGCCCTTATTCCGTGAGAGATGGAACAGGGCTCCTTGGGCCATGCTGACCAGGAGAGCTTTTGGCAGCCACTAGGGAGAGGAAGTCACTGTCTTCTATGCTGAGCCACTGGTGATGGTTTAGTGCATGCTCGTCACCCATTTTCTCAAGCGGCAGCCCTAGGTAAACCCAGTCAGGGATGAAGCAAAAGCAAAGAGATGAAAACAGAATGGAGACTTGCTGGGAGGAAGGCGAGAGGGGGCTTGGAAAGTGGGAATGGGTTAAGAGGTGGTGAGGGACAACTGTAACCAAATGTCTTATGTATATGTATGAAACTGTGAAAGAATAAATTAACTTAAAATATTAAATTCAGCTGTGAAGACTTGGATGTTGATATTTAAAGAAGTCCGTGGTTAAAGTGTATTTTCAGCATCCTCAAAGACTTTCCACCCAAAACCTACTCAGTAGTCAGGAGGAGGTGACAGACAGGTGACAGAGCACCCAACTTCTGGAATGGTTCATTGGCTATAACTTTTCCACCTTGACACCTTGTCTTTATCAAAGATGGCTGTCTACTTCTTCTAAGCCTGCTTCTCTTTTAGATTTGCTTTAGGTCCCTCTCCCTGAGTCCTTTTTACTGGGCATCCCAAGAATTAAAAACTGATAGTGAAAGAATGTGCATAAGAGGAGACTCGTGGCAGTGTTGATGTCTCTGTTTGTGATTCAGCATCTCATGCAGGAGGGAAATGCCTTTCACTGCACAAACAGAAGAGCCAGGAGGAGCTTTGACATTGTTCTTTTCGTGGCTCAGTGGCTGAAGTAGCTCACTTTCCTGAAAGCTTATGAAAACCAAAACTGCCTTAGCTCACTTAAAATAATTAGATTTTCACTTAAATAATTATCTTCACTTAAAATAATTAGATTTTTAACTGTAAATATTTGGCAGTGTGAGGAATGTTTTGAAACTGTGGCTTTTGCAAGAATTAAGAAACAAAATCCAAAGATAAACATTCTTTTTTGTTTGTTTGTTTAAAGATAGACATTCTTTTTTGTTTTTTGTTTTTTTTAAATGTGTTCCCATTCCCCAGTTTGACTCAGGGTATAGGGTCCACACATTTTATTTTATTTTATTTTTTATGCATTTATTTTTATTTTTTTTTTATTTATTTATTTTCTGCATATTGGTGCACCATAGCTGTCTTCAGGCACACCAGAGGAAGGCATTGGATCCCATTACAGATGGTTGTGAGCCACCATGTGGTTGCTGGGAATTGAACTCAGGACCTCTAGGCAGAACAGTCAGTGCTCTTAACCTCTGAGCCATCTCTCCAGCCCCCAAGATAGACATTCTTAAGTGGGCTTTTCATCCCTTTAAATTATTACCAAACTTTGGGAAGGCTTGTACCGCTTCTACAGTACAGTGCTAGGTCTGTATGTATTTTATTATTTAATCTTGTCAAAGGCAGTATTTTCTTTGACCGAGGGGTATTGTACTTGCTGTTCTCTAAATTTTATAACTTGTTTAATATTTTACAGTATGCTGCTGGGAAAACATTTCTTCTGCCCCTGTGCTAAAGGTTAGACAATGGTTAAAGAGTATTGTGAAAATGTAAACTATAAACAAGAGCTTCCAAAGGACTAAGCCATAAACAAGTGATGAGAAATATTTTTTAATTGGTTAAAGATCATAAGATGGGTTTGGGTTAGGATTTGAATCTAGGATGTGAAGGAGAAATGCAAAGAGGAAATAATTATGTGTGACACATGCAAAGGTGATCATGAAGCATTTGAACAGCGTGAGTGAGACTGGGGTTTATTTAGAAGTAAAGGAGCCACTGGTGTCATTGAATAATTTGACCACTGACCTTCACTCTGGAACAATTCAGTGACTGAGCAGAAAAGCAACCGCCTGGACTGTTTATCTACCACAGAAGTGAGGTGGGCCTCTCCTGACTCCAGGATTTAATTACAAATTTAATTTACAGCCCTTATTCTAAAAGGAAACAGAATAAATCACTGTCGAAGTCTTTACAGGGTTGGAGCCTTGGATTTAGTCAGGGAGAGAAGAAACAGTAAAGGTTATTCACTCCAAAGTGACAAACTTGTCACCCCCCAGAAAACAAAAACAAGAACAACTTACGTCATTCTTTAATTTGTTTGCTTTAGTCGAAACACAAATGAAGATGTTTTATTTGATGAGACTTGAAGTTAGTATTTGGCAAGGTATGACAGAACGTTTTTCAAGGCCTTGCTGTTCTCCCAACTGCTATGCTATAACTCCGTGAGGTTACAACAGGGGCCCCTTTCATGGCTAGAGTAAGATATTTACAGTCAGCTTCCCAGTCATTTTAATCTGCCCATTGGGAACACCAAATCTCGACCTGAATTTGACGTCATGTACCCAGGAATGAATGCAAAAAAAAAAAAAAATTGTCTTTGTTCACTTTGACCTATTTTGTTAAGATGGCATCAGCACTAATAGTTCACTGGCCTGTGTCTGTGCTTATGTCTGGAAAAATAACGGGCCGACTATCTGGGGACATCACATCAAAGTCAACACTGAAGAGCTGGCCTCATTCAGTTATGGTCCTCTCCTTGCAGCCTCTCCTAGAGGGATTTAAATGTGTATATGCAAGTAAAGTTGTTGGAATACTGATTGATTATCTGAGAGATGTTTACAATTCAGTATAGTTTGTATCAGCCTCTCAGAATTCTTTATGGGATGGCCAAAGTAACAATAGAATCAAATGTAAACTTATCAGAGAAAGAAGGGGAGAAGATTGGTTAAAGATTCGGAGAGAAAGTCCTTTGCAAGCCTATTATTATCTCAGGACTTGAAAATATAGGCAGGATCACAAATTTGGCCCACCCTGGACTACATATTGCCACCTGATTTCAACTAAAATAAAATGAAAGAAAAAAAGGAAACATCAAGAAAACTGACTTGATCTGGAAAAATAGATAATTCACAGAACTTAAACAGTTTTTAAAGGTAATGAACATCATCAAAATGGCTTAACAAGATAATACATTCATGAGAGGGGGGGGAAAAATTCAACATACAACCAAGTCAAACAGAAAAACCTACAATGAAATTACCAAAACAGAAAAGTGCTAAAAGAAAAATCAAAGACATTTACTGAAGCCTAAAATAAAATTTTAAAAACAGACCATTCAGAGATCCGAAATTGTAAAGGATTCATTCTATAGACTTCCAGGAAGAGAGGACAGAGGATAGAAGGACAGAAGTCATCATATAAGTTCAAACTGAGGCCCTGGGTGATAACTCAGCTGCAGGACATGTAATATGTAAAAGTAGAGACATTTCCAGCACTGAAGAGAAGCACTATGATTCAAATAAAGACAGAAAAAACAAGGTAGAGACAACATATGATAGTCTAATCAAGAGACAATAAAAGTAAGCATTAAAATCAAGCATGACAGCATTGGAGAGACTGAGGCACAGGACCCAGGAATGTGAGGCCAGCCTGGGCAACACAGTAAAACCTCCTTCCCTCAGAAAAGAAACAGTAACCATCAAGCCATTGAGATGATTCTGTGAAGAATAACAAACAGCTTGGGTTCTACCTTTCCTCTTCAGTCAAGTGCCCTGAAGGTGAACATGTCTCCAGCCCTATGTCTGTATATTGTAACACAATAAAAGAAGTACTGCATGAGCAAAACCACCATGTCCTTGCACTAACATGAGTGATTACCAGGGCTACCCAAAGAAGACTGAAAACCAGTTAGTGCTAATAAGAATAGTCTTAAAATTCTAGACAGAAAATAATTCTTTAAAAGAATCCTAAATGAGAAGTCTTCATCAAATCCCTCCCCTCAAGGCTGAGGGGTCTATGCAGAAGAGGAGGTGAACATTCTGTTAGAGCCAGAGGTAATGAATGACTCCAAAGAAATAGTGTCTTACAGTCATACCTGGACTGAGGCTCTTATGAACTCACAGATGCTATGGCAGTGAGCACGGGACTTACACTGATTCAGATTAATCTGGTTCCAGGACTGAGAGAGGAGGAGGTAGACATGGGGTCCCATCCCTATGAAGCTATCTGCAATTGATATCATCTGGCAAAGGGAAAATCCGTTTTCTTCAATGGAGTGTCACTGAAGATATCAAACGTATGCCAGGGCAGGCCCTGTGCTCAGGAGTAGAAGCCAACACAGAATGAATTCCATGGGTTTTTTTTTTTTTTTTTGGTTGTTCGTTTGGGTGTGTGTGTGTGTGTGTGTGTGTGTGTGTGTGTGTGTGTGTGTGTGTGTGTGTGTGTGTGTGTGTGTTTGTGTGTGTTTTGAGATAGACCATAAAGTTGGGTAGTTAAGGATATATGTAGTTCAGGGAGGAACTGTTAGAAAATAAAACATCATAAAAATACATAAATTTTTCAAATAAAAACAGAAAAAAGCAGCAGCTTTACTAATACAAATAAAAATCAGACACAAAATAGGAATGAAGTGGCAACATAATATCGCCAGAAATATTAATATTAAATAATAAATTTAGTAAGGAACGTTGGAGGTCATTATGACAAAAACATGGTAGGGTTGAAGATATGACTCGGTGGTAGAGCATTTGCCGAGCACTCATGTGACCCTTAGTTTGATCCAGAGCAACACACATACACAAATAACACATACAACACATAGAACACAGAACACACACACACGCCACACACATACACACACACCACCATAAAATGTTCTTAGGAGATATAAAAAAGTTTTTATAATACGTCACGCAATAATTCTTAATAGGAAAGCCAAGTATTTTAAAAGATATACCCCCAAGTTAATCTGTAATTTTGATGTAATTTCACTTAAAACCCTAACTGGTGTAGACTTTTATAAATTGCTCATAAAGTCCACTTTACAAAGTCACATGCAGTCCAGGCCAACCTCAAACTCATTACATAGTTAAAAATGGTCTTAAGGTACCTGGGTCACTAGTGACACACACCTTTAATGCTAGTGATCAGGAGGCAGAGGCAGAGGCAGGAGGATCTCTATGTGTTTGAAGTTAGCATCGTCTATATAGTGCGTTCCAGGACAGTCAGAGCTACATAGTAAGAGAAACAGATGGTCTTAAGCCCCACCCCCACCCCCAGCCTCCACCACACCTCCAGTCCTGGAATCAGAGATTAGAGGTATGCACCACGACCCCTGTGTTATGTACCAGCTTCAAACAATGAAGCAGGGGCCTCTAGAATTACTGGCCATTGTCTTTAAACTCCTAGCTAGTACTAGGGCTAAGAATGATTCTTACCAATATATAAGCTGGACAGACACTCATACTAAGTGGCCTCAGAATATAACAATTGAGATCTTTCTACCAGCTTTTAAACCCGCCAGCTAGTGAGTTTAAAGTCAAAGAGCATTTGCCGACTTTGTGTGTTGTATGTATGTGGTGTGGTGTCTTGTTCTCAGTCAGATTATGTTCACTGTATCAAACACAAGTTGACTCTTGTCTGTTCACCAAAACACATGATCTGTTTCAGTAAAATAAAACATTTTATGGTGGTGTGTGTCTATGTGTGAGATATGTGTATTCTGTATCATGTGTGTTGTTTGTGTGAGTGTTATGTAAGTTGTGTGTGTATTATGTGTGTGGTGTGGTATTTGTGTTGCTCTGGATCAAACTAAGTTCACTGAATCAAACACAAGTTCACTCCTATCATTCAATCATGTGTCAACTGATGCTACTTATTTCTATAAAATCGTGGGCTTCCACTGTTGTACCATAGGATTTGGCAAGACTTTCCCATGTGTATATTTTATTGAAGTGGGGGGTGTCTTTTTATAACTCAGATGCAAGCCAAAATTCGAAACCATATAAACATAGATTTGGCTTATAAATACTAAAATGTCTGTTCACCAAAACACATAAGATGATTCAGTAAAGCAAAACTAAACAAACCCTGGGGATGTGGGGGAAAGCCTTGCAGGGAGGAAGGGAGACCGGTCCACAAGGAAGGAGAGTAAGGGAGGGTGATGCTGGGGCATGGGGGGGGGGGGGGTCAGAGTGTTTCATATACACAGATGAAGTTGTTACAGAGCAAATGGAATAAAAGTTCACAGGCAGCCAAGATGCAAAAGAGAAAAAGCAATAAAAATGGCTTGAAGGTTTAACATATAAATAGAACTTTAAAATTCATAAGAAAAAGAATAAACTGAAACACCAATAGGCATTTTAAAATAGATAACACAGGACCAACACAAATATGAATTTGAATGCAAATGTTATCAGAATTCCTGAAGCCTCCCCAGGAAGTGGATAAACCGAAAGGTTACATTACCAAACATAGCTGAATTGTGATAAAAAAAAAAAAAAAGACTTAATATTTTAAAGTCAAGCTAAGATTATGATTCTACTCCTCCACTTTCGTCAAAATTATCTCCTCCTATTTTTCAATTACTGCATTTCCAAAGATTTTTCTTAAGTTAATGTTCGATGTTGGCAAATATTAAAGCAATAGCAACTATTTAAAGCAGATTTCCAAGGAGATATTTCACAATTTGTATCTGAAAACTTCCAAACAGACACACTAATTAGACATTCAGCTTGCAGTTCTATTCCTAGGAAATCAAGCCAATGAAATGAATATGGTCATACTCAAAGAAATGTTATGAACATACAGCTTTCAATATCATTGAGATAGGCAAATGGTTGGAAGCAGGCTAAATATGCTCAAATACTCTTCTGGCTAGATAATTACAATGAACACCAACTTTTAAAAAGTGTATTTTAAAGAATGGTATAGAATGCAGTTCATTGTATCTAAAACAAGTAACAGTTTAAAATGTTGTTTTTATTTTAAGTTATTTATATGCATGTGTGTCTGAATGTCTGTGGAAGACCAAAGATGTCAGATGCTTTGGAACTGGAGTTCCAGTCAGGTGTTAGCCATGTGACATGGATGCTGGGAATCAAACTCTAGCTATATGCCTGACTAGTACCTGCTCTTAACAACCCAGCTTCTCTCCAGTCCCATGAAATAAGGATCATTTCTTTATGTTTATAATATCTAAGAATGTCTGAATGCACATTGAGAAAAGTATAGAACAAACATTACATTATTGGGTTTGATATGGTCTTAATTAGAATGTACTTAGATTACTTACGGTTTAGCTTATGAAGGTGCTGGCTGCCAAGACTGAAGACCTGAGTCCTCAGTTTCTCTAGGACCCATATGGTGAATACAATCAACTCCACAAAGTTATCCTCTAACCTCCACATCTGTACCATAGGACACACACTCACACATATGTACCTGCGCACCCCCCCAAAATAAAATATAATAATAAAAAAACTTGGAATCTCTAAAGAGAAGTTTAAGCAAGTAAGCTGATCAGGTCTAAAGGAACCCCCATGTTATTAATGGCATACTGAGGCTTTTCAAAACAGTTAAAAAAGAATTTTAAATGCTCTCACCGCAAAGAAAAGAGAAGCACCAAAAGCAAATGATGTGCTAATCGCCATGATTTAGTCATTTCTTGAGTATACGTGCATTGAAATACATTGTGCTTTCCAAATAAATATGATTGCCAATTAAAAACGAGGCACCTCGGTAAAGCCTACCACGTAAGATAAAGAGGCCTGAAAACACAGAAGCCTAATTACTGAGTATGGACACACAGCGGCAAAAACTGAACCATGAGCACATGCATCTGTGTACTTACAGACATGGGTGTGGAGAGCTTTGCGGGCCACCTTCTAGGAATTTGGCACGAATTTAACAGTGAGTAGGACAAGGAAGTAGGCTCAAGAGAAACACAGCTGAGCAATGTGTTCATTGTATCGTCATGGGTCTTGTTAAGACCCTGAATATAGTAAACTCGGACCTTTGTTTATGCTTTCTTTGTTTCTTAACTACTCTGTTTATGCCTTAGGACTGACCATATTCTTTGTATGTACCTAGAATGATATAAAAGCAGACTGGGAAAAAAATAAAGCCACTTCAGCTTCAGAACTGGCTGGAGTCATGTTATAATGTTGTCTAATTGTCTTTTTCTTTTCAATCCTCATGTACTCCCTGGAGACCCTGTTGACTGACTGTGCTGGCTTGGTCACAGGGGAAAATAAATGTTTGACCAAGAGAGAATTTTATTTTATTTTGTTTCATTATTTCCTTTGGTCTTGACAAAGCCTCACAATATGGCAGAAGCTCTCCTGGAAGTTTCAACCATCCTCCTGCCTCGGGTTCTCCAAGTGCTGGAAATAACAGGTATGAACCATAATGTTCAACTGAAGGAATCATTTTAGAAAGATAACAGTTAACAGTCAAGAAAGTTCCAAAAATTATTTTATTTGTAAAGCATGATGAGTTGTTATGATTAAAAATGGGTCATTGTTAACAACACCAATTATTACCATTAGGGGAGTGAGAAGAGAGGGCAGAGCCCTCACTACAAGAATGACTTCAAAATCAGCTGTTTTGTTAATTCATTCTGCCATATCAACGCCAAGACAGTGGAGTAACTCTAAGTCCCCATCTGGTATACGTTCTGAACAGAGTTTATTATTCTGTCTACCACAAATTGTATGAGGCTCGTTAAATAGTTTCATACTTTGTATGAAAAATTAACAAAGGTTAAGTAGGTAATGGGTGTTCCTACTTAGGTGAAGAGATATTAATTTTAATCTTAGAGGGAAAATGGATCTGACAGAGTTGACAAAGCTCATGAAATATGCCTTGAATTTCCTTGGAGTGGGACTATTTGAACAGTAAGAAAAGTGTGTTTTGGGCTTTGGTCCGAGTGGTAGACACTGGAGGTGCTTACAGACACATAACATCAACAGTCCATTCATCCGTCCACACCAAATGGGTTGTGGGGAAGGTGATTGGCGCAGCAATGATAAAAACTGCTAAAGTAATAAGCGGAAAACCTACTTTGCTCACGATACCCTTCAGCAGTGCAGTGTTGGGGACATCGCGCTCCTCAGAGCTTTGCACGTCCCACGATCAAAGCATGTGAAACATGAACTGGCTGAGATCATCTTCAAAGTCAGTCGAGACCCTTTAGTTCAGAAGCCACTTCCCCTCAGCGAAACTGGGGAAGTTTCCTGAGCTCAAGGTCTCCTGAACCTAGGGAAAAAGGCGCCAGAGGGATTTCTGTCTGTGTTTGCTCAGTGGCTTTCATTACTAACTGTCCAGTTTCTCCTGTGATATTAGAGGTAGTAAATGAAGTAAAGAGTTAGTGTTCTATAAAGGTTTGCATCGTTTTTCAGATTCTCTGCACTGAAGGTACTTTCTGATTATTCTGTATGCCTAAGAATGCCGCATCATTTTGTTAGCTCACGGTCCTAGATCCTCTTGTCCTATTGTTTCGTTTGTATTGCCCTGCTCAAAGAAATCTTGGACTTAGCACCTTTATTGTAAAAGAAGAAAACCTTTTGATAATGACATAAAAGGATAAACTTAGTTTTGATAGCTTAATTTTTCAAAATGTATTGTGTGTGCCCACGATGCCTGTGTGGGCACACGTGTGCCACCGCACACTGTGGCAGCCAGAGGACAGCTTTGCGGAGTCAGCTCTCCCCTCATTCTTACATGGTTTCCAGGTATCACACTCAGAGGCCAGGTTTGCGCAGCTAGCCCCTGCACCCACTGAGCATCCTGCTGGCCCTGAGTTATAATGGTTCATATTCAAAGTAAATTAAATTTGGGGTATTTTGTTGTATTTTTGGAGTTTCTCTGTGTAGCCTTGGCTGTCTTGGAACTTACTCTGTAGACCAGGCTGGCCTCCAAATCACAGAGATCCACCTGCCTCTGCCTCTGAAGTGCTGGGATTAAAGGTGTGTGCCACCACTGCTGTTAGTAAAAAAAGAAAGAAAAAAGAAAAGAAAAGTGCATCTTGTTACTTCTCCACTAAGGCGGGTACCACCTTTATCGCTCACCTCATGCAAATATGTTGGACTTCATTTGAACCCGATGGTATAAGATGAAAGAGAGTTATATAAAACATGCCAGACTTTATGTGATTATCTATATTCATTTTTAATTAGAATGCTTGCATGTGTACTGCTGAATCTGTTAAAAGAATTATTTAAAGTTTTATAACCTTCTCATGGGAGAAGATTGGCTATGGAATCATAACACGGTAATTCCAAAATCTCCAAATAATCTTCAAATATCCAAGTCTAAGTGTTTTAGACTTTGTTTGATTCTCTTTTTTCTACATAATATTTTAACTGACTTTTCAGGAATTTCACATCATGCAACCCCATCACACTCATTTCCCAGTCCTTCCATGTCTGCCTCCACCACCCTCATGACCTCCTCTGCCCCACCCCAAATTAAAAGAAAAGAAAAGAAAAGAAAAAGAAAAAAGAAAAACAAAACAAGTACAATTTGTATTATCTCTATACTCACTGGAGTATGGTCAGACTCCCCATGGCCTGCTCCTTAAACAGAACTGAGTCGTTCCCTCATCAGAAGCCATCAACTGTGGAGAGCTAACTTCAGCATCCTTTTCACATTTTTTAAGAATTCTCTTCAATGGCTTCCTGTTTAGGCTGCTACATTTTGGGGGTAGTGGGTAGGAATTGTCACAGAAGCCTTCCATGTCCCTTTTTCTCAACTATGCGCCTGCAATTATTGACATCACTGCAAAAGTAGCTTTCTCACTCTTTACACTCACAGGAAGCATGAGTCATAGGCTACATGGTTTCTGGCAACAGCACACATGGCGGACATGGCCCCTGGCTGCAGTAGGACCATGAACCTAGACCAAGCCTCAGAAGCATCCCTGGCCTCAGGTGGCAGAGCAGCAACAGCAAGGCCCGTGGATATTAACATAGCTTCATGCTGAAGCACAGACCATCTGCATGGCCTTCAATGGTAACACAGGTCAAAGACATCAACACAGATCCTGGCAAAGTCCATCAAAAGGCATGCCAATGTATGAACACACACACACACACACACACACACACACATCATCATCATAATACATAAAGTATAACGTTGAAGACAAAAGACAGTCACAAATATAATGATGGCTACATACAAACGCTGCCATGTAAGATTTTGCACACTGAGGCTCACACAGAAATAAAAACACTGATGTTAGCAACAATACCTAGTATTCTTTAAGCTTTTGCAAATTAGACATATTGCTATCAGCAGATTATTGATAAATGGATAAACTAAAGTTCTTCTGCTGTGGAGAATTAATGACTTGTACCCAGAGACATTTATTCTGCATTTCGGTTTATTTTTTTCTGTCATCACTAGCTTTAATAGACTTAATCAGTGTCCTATACTCATATAATATTAACTCTAAAGAATAACACTAATATCAATGGGAAATTTTTCAGAGTTTTCACTGCTCTTATTGTATACTCAAATATTTAGGAATTTGCTTTATAGAGTGATTAATTTATCAAATATTGGGAGCCCAATTATCTACTAATTAGTTACCAGCTGAAGGTAGGAAGTTATGCTCACCTCAACTAATCCTGATAGGACAGGGAGGGCTACTGTAGCCCCTGGTACATTGACCGTATGCCAATGGATGACACACACAAGAGTATATGGATAACACAAAATAGATTTCATGGTTTGTGTGTGTGTGTGTGTGTGTGTGTGTGTGTGTGTGTGTGTGTGTTGTTTATTTGTTTGTTTTAAAGAAACGCAAAGTTAAGTGGGTAGGGAAGTGCGTGGATCTTGGAAGAGTATAGAGAGGAGTGTAAATATGACCAAAATACATTGTCTGAAATTCTCAAAGAACTAGCAAAATCCCTTTTGGTGTGTGTTTTTGAGACAGGATCCAACTGTCCTGGAACTTGTGATGCAGACCAGGCTGGTCTCAAACTCAGAGATCTGACAGCCTCTGCTTCCCCATTGCTGGGACTAAAGGAGTGTGCCACCACACCTGGCCTAATAACAATAATTTTCAAACCACAGTTTAAAATTCTCAAAGAATTTAAGTGTGTGTGTATGTGTGTGTTTTAAAGGTCATATGCTTTGTGCATCAATAATTATTACTAGCTATTGCTTCCTCCAGCTGCAGATAGGAGCAGAAACAGAGGCCCACAGCTAGATATTAGGTAGACAGAATGGAAATTGGAGGTTTTTGTCAGGTCTCCCCCCCACACACACACAGAACTCAGGGAACCCTGTGGTAGAGGGAGAGGAAAAATTGCAGGAGTCAGAGGGGATGGAAGACACCAGGAGAACATGGCTCATCAAATTAACTTAGCAGGGTTCACATGGGCTCACGGAGACTGAATCAGCAAGCACTGGCCGCATGGATCTACACCAGGCCATCTGCATATTTGTTATGGTTGTTAGCATGGAGCTTTTGTTTTTGTTGTTTTGTTTTGGACGCATACAGGTAGGAGTAGGTGTGTCTCTGACTCTTTTGCCTCTTCTTGAAACTCTTTCCCTCCTGCTGGGTTGCCCTGTCAGCCCCTTTCCGAGAGCTTCTACCTTGCCATATTGTCTCCTGCTTTGTTATGTTTGGTTATTGTTTCTTGGATGCTAGGTCTTCTCTGAAACGAAACAGAAGAAAGTGGATCTGGGGAAGAGGAGAGATAGGACAGTTAGGATGAGTGGAGGGAGGGGAAAGGGTGGTCTGGGGTGGGAGTGTTTTCGATGACAGCAGAATCCATTTTCAATTTAGAAAGAGACAAAAGAAAAGAATAATAACAGCAACAAAAATATGTGTTCATGACAAGACTGCAGCAGAGACCTCGAAGACAAGTAGGAGCATACCAGAGACTTCCGATGAACAGATAAAGTGCTTTACGTGTACTGAAAGGGCCGGGGAAATGGCCTGAGGGAATGTTAAAGAACGTGTTCAGACAAGACTACTCAACCTCTAATCGGTTGCCTTTCTTTCTCACTTTTATTGAAATGGATACCGATGTAATTACTAGAAGATTCTAAAATGTCTCCGTCTATTTTATTGCCAAGGTCTTTTTGTTCAGAAGACATATTTGCTCGACTCTGTAATATCTCAAAATTAAAATGTCTACTTCCATGACTTGCAATAAAATAGCAATTCAATGATGAAAAATGTATCAACAACCATTAGTAGATATTGCTGCTTTGCTACAGCCAAAAGGTTCAGGTCAAGAATTAAGAAGAAAGAGATACAATGATGTGTTGATGTTTGGTGACTATGGAAGCCCTATCTCTCAGTTCCCATGGATATTTACTGGTTTGAAAACAGGGTTTTAGCAGATGATCAAATTAAAATAAGGCCACTGAAGCTTTAACCCATCACCAGTAATATTATTTCTAAAAAGGAATGTGGAGGAAGAGACACAAATGCACAGATGTGAATACGAAGATACGAAAACACAGGAACACAAGGGGTCCCTGAGGCTACCTATTCCTAAGTAAAAACGTGCAGCACATTTTCTTGCATACTTTGAAGAAGGAAGAACGCCTACTAATGGGTTGATTTTAGACTTATACTCCAGATTCTTAAGACTGTAAGTGTCTTTTGTTTAAGCCATAAAACTTGAGGCACTTTAGTTATGACAATCCTGAGAATCTCGTACAGGGACTTGTTCTTACATTTTTGCTTTGTTTTCCTACAACTAGGTTTTACTCACACAGAAATTTGGAGATGTCGAAGGAATGCATTCACAAGAGAACCTACTATGGTCATCTGATGTTCTTTACTACTTCTTATGCTGAAGTCATGACAGTAAACAAGGAAAAATAGTGGTTTTGAGACATAAAAGTCAGGGTTACGAGAAGCAGAACTCCTTTGAAGTAAACGGATGCATCACCCACAGGTAGAGAGGCACAGACTCAGTAGGTAAGTGTAGAATTGCTCTTACTGAAAAGAAACACTGGAAAAACTTCCTGAGAACAAGAATGATAGAAAATGTTTCATGATGGCCTGCATCATCACCAACCAAGCTCTACCTTCTAAGCAAGAGAGACTGAAACAAGCCTTAAAGTCCCTACGTGCACTCCGTTGTGTGCCTTTCTTTGGAAAGAAGGCCATGTATGTATGTTCCAGAATAAATAGCTACAATGTAAACTTTTCTTCCATCTGCTTTCTGCCTCAGTAGCCTTTCCCCATGGATACCGTCCTTCCGATGCTCTGTGTGACTGTATGCAAGCTGTCAAGCACAGGGCTTCAGAGCCATGCTAAACCAAGAATTGATTGAGGTCTCCCAGGAATTTAAGCCATAAGACTAGATATTGCTCCTTTGCTACAGCTAAAAGACTCAGGTCAAGAATTAAGGATCGAGAAAAGCATTTGCGATGTGGTGATATTTAGTGACTCTTCAAGTCCTACGTCTCTCAGCTCCGGTGAATATTTACTGACTTGGAAGTAGGGTTTAGCAGATGATCAAATTATCATCACGTGGACATCAAATGACTGTACATTAGTCCTAGATTTTTTTTTTCTTTTAAGAGCAGCTTTATTGAGTTCAGGTAAAAACGTTCCATTAGATTTAGCAAAAACAAAACAGAAACCAAAAACAAAAAGAACAACCAAATAAAAAAATCCCAGAGCAACAACAAAAAACAAAGTCAGTGATCTTTGAACTAGATCTCAGCTTATTGTGAAAGTTTTTTCTTCATCTAGTTGTCTGAGGTTAGAATAGAATCTGTTAAACATAAAATACTTAAATTTTTTTGCTTAATGCATTCTAAGGTAATTACATTCTTGTTGACAAATTCATAACTTTTTACTGAATGATACTTTCTAGCCAAAGGTTGATAAACTCTCAGTTGTCTTTGTGAGTAGAGTATCAATGGGAAGAGTTGAAATTATGAATAAGGTTGGTAAGCTTAGCTATTAGTCCTAGCCTTTAATGAGGTAAAAGGATAGTAGTTTCTCTTCAATGCATTCCTTCTAAGTCTCAATATTTCTGTATGATATCTGTATGAGTAAAACCTGTAGGACAACAAAGCAAAAATGTAAAAGCAAATCCCTGTATGAGTTTCCTAGGATTGTCATAATTAAAGTGCCTCAAGCCATATGACTTGATATGACTAGAAGCCAGGCGATTTCTAGTCCTCACATTGGACTAGAAGACAAATAAACTTAGTCATCTTAAGGCACTCTCTGGAGTAACATGAGTCCCACCATATAGACTGCCTAAATGCTCATGGCTTGGCATGCTTTCCCTGTGCGTGGCTGATCATCCGCCATTCTGTAGCCTTCGCATCAATCTATGTACTTTTTCCAACCTTTTTCTAATTTCTTCTTTGTTATGGTTTAACCCTTAAGTATACCAGAGAAACTTAAATGTTGACCGTTTGGTCCCCGGAGCAGCAATGTGCGGGGTGGAGTCTTTGGTAAGTTGTTTTGTGAGTGAGTATTCTGGCTTCATCAGTGGAGCAACCAAAAGATGGATTGGGAGAGAGGGGGCCTTGTATGAAAGAAGCACTCCCTTTTACTTCCTAACCTCAGTGCTTCTGCATGATAGCATCCTTTCATGACTGTAGGCACAGAAATCAGGCCAAGTGACCAGACACTAAAAAGCCTGAAACCATGAGCCCAACTAAATCTTTTCTTGTCTTGCTTGATTTTCTTGGCTATTTTTTCCACAATAATATCAAGATGACAAGAAACTTGACATTGGGACTGGGATATTGGTATGATTTTAAATGATGCAGTTTAGAACAGTTTGAAGTAGTTTGGGGAAGCAGGCAAGAAAAGATGTACAACACTGTAAGTGGAGCTTAATGGGGGATTCTGGAGGGCCCTCAGGATATCGGAATGTTGACCTAATGTAAAGACAATACTAGAGAAGTTACAAATGAAAATGAAGGCTGCTTTGGGAACTGGACTAGAGGCCATTTATGCTACATTTGAACGAAGAACTTGTCTATATTTTCTCCGTTTTTTATAACTATATGTGAGGGAAGGTAGATGCAGCTTCAGTATTGCTCTTTGATCTTAGTGAGATTTACAGAAAGAATCAGGAAGAAAAAAGTCAGAGCAGAAAGACTTAAGACATTTGCTGTTTGGCCAGCAAAGAAAAGTCTGTAAGGTTAGGTTGGTGCCCAAGGGTATGCTAAAGAAATTAGCATCATTAAAAATAATACAAGAACTTTCTACCTGGACAGTTGGAAGGACAGTACCTTGAGGTGATTTCATGAACTAGGAAGATCCACCTTCAGGGGCTGACATGTTGGTAAGTACAAAATTTTTACTTGAGAGTCCTTGGGTATTCTAGTCCCAAAGCTATGAAATTATTTCCTTGGTATTTTGCCTGTTTAGTCATGAAATCACTGAAGAATCCACTGTAGCCATGATCCTGGGTAGGAGGGTAGCAAGGATCTTTTGATTAGCAGAACCTGATGCCATCCCTATGGTAATTTTTTAAAGTGTGGAATGCAAGAGTCCAATTGAGATTTCAAAAGGAAACCTAGAAGGGTGGACACTTGAGCATGGTTGATGTTTTTTTCTAAGCAAACCCAATGCAGCATTGGTGACATTAGGACATCAGAGATGCCAGTGACATAGCAAATCCATCAAAGAGAGATTTGGATAGCAAGTACAGGCAGCCCAAGGGGATGACCATAAGCTCTGAAGTCAGTATAGCTGTGGGGGTGGCCTTTGGGGCTTATAGCAAAACAACAGGTGCCCCAGATGGCAGACATGGGACTATAGCATTTGCTATTTGCCCTTCAAGTTTTCAGTCTTGCTTCAAATGGATTCTGCCTCACAGTTTTACAATTCTTCTCATTTGAAATAGGAGTGACTCCCATGTACACTTGCATATTGGATGCATGCAACTTGTTTTTGAATTTTAAAGTTCATATAAAAATATTTGCCAGTCTGAAAACACTTTGGGACTTTGGCTTTTGAGTACTGATAGAACTGGTAAGACACAAAGACTTATAAAATATGGACTAGTGAATTCTGATACATTCTGCATTGTGAGGTGGGCTTGGGTCTTTGAGGCCCAGGGAGGCAGTTATATTTCAGATGTTAAATGTTCTTAAAAAAAAAAAAAAAAAAAAAGGTTTTGTGTTGAGTAGTTGGGCCCTAAGGAAGAGGGAATCTGAAGTGGGTCTTTGGTAAGTCATTAGGCCATGAAATATTTGCCCAAGGCTTTGAATTCACAGTTTCATAGGTTTGAGGAGACTGCTTCATAAAAATGAGCTTTCTTTTTGTTTCCTTGATGTCATATTGTTCTTCCTTAACACATGCTAAGTGCCATGAATGGCAAACTACAAAACATGGCTCAAAATAAACCCTTCCTTTTCTTTTAGTTGATTTTCTCATGTATTTTGTCATAATGCCTAAACCTGGTGTGATAGTTTGAGTAGGTTTGGCTGTCATGGAACGTGCTCCCTAGATTGACCTTGATCTCAGAGATCTTCATGGCTCTGTCTCCTGAATGCTAGGATTGCAGGCATGTACTACCGTGCCTGTACTTAAGCTTTTCTCTTCTTGGAACTTGCTCTGTACCAGATTGGCCTTGAACAAAGAGGTCTGCTAGCCTCTGTCTCCTGGGATTAAAGGTGCGTACCACCATGCCTGGACCTAAGCTTTTCATGGGCACTATTCCTCAAGATCCAGATCACAAGCCTGTGTCCTCCATTTCTAGATTGTAGTCATTCCACATTAAAAGTCCAAATGAAGCCGGGCAGTGGTGGCGCACGCCTTTAATCCCAGCACTCGGGAGGCAGAGGCAGGCGGATTTCTGAGTTCGAGGTCAGCCTGGTCTACAGAGTGAGTTCCAGGACAGCCAGGGCTATATAGAGAAACCTGTCTCAAAAAAAAAAAGTCCAAATGAAAACAATAATTAAGTAATAACAGTGCCTAACATGATATAACTATTCCTTGTTGAATTGCAAATACATAACCAATAAGCTTAGTTGAGTGGGATCTTGCCTAGAGGTCACCGTTCCTTTATTTCCATTTAATGTCCTTGAACACAGAATTCAGCTTTATTGCACTTTCTGGTGCCCTTTGAATCCTTGAACCATACATTTTCTACTTTTTCTTTCTAACCTTGCCGTGCTTGATCAAAATGGTCTTCATGAGAGTAAACTAGAGGACAAGTCTATGCTGGCCATTTCTGAGACTTCCTTTGTCAATGCAATTAATCTAAATTTCTTCACCTTAGTCTCATGTAGACTATTCAAAAGGGGCAAAAAGCAGCAACATTCTTCACAAAAACACCAAGAATGACCTCCAGAGTTCAAAATCATCCTCAGCACCAACTTCTTCCATGTTCCCACCAGGATAGCTCATTAAGTCCCACTTAAAGCATTCCATGGTTTTCTGAATCCAAAGTTCCAAAATCCACATTTGTCCAAACAAAAATATGGTCAAGTCTATCACAATACCCCAATCCCTGGTACCAACTTCTGTCTTAGGGTTTCCATTGCTGTGAAGAGACTCCATGACCAAGACACCTCTTATAAAGGGCGACATTTAATTGGGACTGGCTTATAGGTTAAATATGCTTGACCTAGGCAGTGACACTATGAGGAGGTGAGTTTTTGTTGGAATAGGTGTGGTCTTGTTGGAGGAAGTGTGTCACTGTGGTGGTGGGCTTTGAGACCCTTCTCCTAGATGCCTGGAAGATAGTAGTCTCCTGTTTGCCTTCGGATAGAACTCTCAGCTCCTTCTCCAGCACCATGTCTGCCTAGTTGCTGCCATGTTTCCCACCTTGATGATAATGGACTGAACCTCTGAACCTGAAAGCCAGCCTAATCAAATGCTGTCCTTTATAAGAGTTGCCTTGGTCATGGTGTCTCTTCACAGCAATGGAAACCCTAATTAAGACACCGGGCTAAGATATTCGTTCCATTCCTTAGTGTGCAAAAATTTGTTATTGTTATTCTTAGATAAATCTTAGATAAAGAATATATATATATACGCTTTATATATATAAAAGTATATTATAGTGTACATATATATATATACACTTTAAATATAGTGGCATATATTAAATTTCTCATATATATATATATATATGTATATTTGAAGTGCACTTACGATCTGAAATATACCATTCTGTTCCTGGGCCTCAAAGGTTATAGCCATCTTACAATGCATTTAATATTTAATGTATATAAATAGACTTCTCTTTTTATTTTAAAAGCTTACATACTTCAATAGTTCACTCAAGATACAAGGAAGATATGAAATTTAGTGGACAGAAAATGTCAATAAAAAGAAGATCCCTGCACTTGCTGGCATAGAGTTTATGGCAGAAGAGTATACCATGGATGTTATTATTGTCGTTGCTATATAAGAAACTAACTCTTGGGCTAGAGAGATGGCTCAGCGGTTAAGAGCACTGACTGCTCTTCCGAAGGTCATGAGTTCAAATTCCAGCAACCAGCCGGGCGGTGGTGGCACATGCCTTTAATCCCAGCACTTGGGAGGCAGAGGCAGGTGGATTTCTGAGTTCGAGGCCAGTCTGGTCTACAGAGTGAGTTTCAGGACAGCCAAGGCTACGCAGAGAAATCCTGTCTCGAAAAAAAAAAAAAGAAAAGTTCCAGCAACCACATGGTGGCTCACAACCATCCGTAATGAAATCTGACACCCTCTTCCACTGTGTCTGAAGACAGCTACAGTGTACTTACATATAATAATAAATAAAAATCTTTGGGCTGGAACGAGCGGGGCTGGAGTGAACAGAGGTCCTGAGTTCAATTCCCAGCAACCACATGATGGCTCAGAGCCATCTGTACAGCTACAGTGTACTCATATACATAAGATAAATAAATAAATATTTAAAAAAGAAAAGAATAGAAACTAACTCCTGCAGCACAAGCCCTAAATGTAAGCTAACCTTTTGAAAATCACCCCATTAGTGTAGCATAGCATAGTATAGTGTAGTGTATGGATTTTAAAGTAAAAAAAAAAGGGGGGGGGAAGCAAAGTGCTTAAGGAAACTTAAGGAAAGACAAGGACAAACTCATGGCAAAGGAGAGTTAGGAAAGAGCAAAGCAGAGTACAAAACCATACAGAAAAGATGGGTCAACAATGCACAGAGCAGTCTGCCCCACCCAAAAGGGAAGTCTGCATAAGGCCAAATGAGCCTCCCCAAAATAGATATCCTCCTCTTCCCATTTCCCTTGACACCACAGGCTCTCAGGAGTGATTAGCAATAAATACAAGGTTGCTGTGTGTATATTTCTTACTTTTTTATTTTTGTGGTTTTTATGTATGCAAATACATTTGGAAAGTCAGTTGATTACTGAATACTTTATTGCTTAATGAAACCGGCATGATAGCACATGCAAGTGATCCTATCACTTAGAAGGTCAAGGCAGAAAGTAGCTTAAATGCAAGTCAGAGCTACAGAGCAGGACTCTGGTTTTTGTTGGGGGGGGGTGTTGTTTGGTTTTGTTCCTGCACTCTCTCAAAAAAATAAGTGTTCTGGAAAGGTTTCCTTTATTATAGCATATTTCTAGGACCATATAACCGATTATACATAAGGTGTTTAAAACTCTAATTGTATCTCAAATTTCAATTCTTCTGGAGCCGGAAGTGTGGGAATGTAGCTCACTGGCCTAGCATGCACCAAGCCCCAGATCCAATTCTCAGTAGCACAATGAAACTCCATGACAGCCCCAAAACACAAAGTCAAAATTTTAGGGAAGAGAAACAGCACATAGGTGTCTGTTTCCTCATCAATAAACCATAGATGGTTTTTAATCCAGATAACAAGAAAGGATATGGCCATCATAGAGCCAAATATTCTTTCTGTAATGTCCTTGTAGAATAAACTTGTCTAGTCTCTGTATGGCCAGCCAGCCACTGTTGTCTCTTGCTCTTTTCCCAAACACCAGCTTGCTTTGTTTTTTGTTGTTGTTTGATTTTTGTTTGTTTGTTTTGTTGTTTTGTTTTCTTTCCTGTGAGACAGGGTTTCTCTGTGTAGCTGGGCTGTTCTGAAACTGTACACCAGGCTGGCCTTGAACTCAGAGATTTGTGTACCTCTGCTTAGCTAGCAAGTGCTGGGATCAAAGGCATGTGCCGGTCACCGCCCTGCTGCTGTCTGAAAACATTTGATTGTCCTAATGAACAAGAAAGATCATGTGCAAGCATACAGTCACGTGGGGCTTTGTTATAGGGGCTTGACTGTAGACATTTTGTAACTGTAACTTGTTTATCTTCAACATAAAACAAACAAGTTACAGTCTTGTCTTTACGGTAGTTATAATTTTAAAAATACCTGCTTCTCCTTGTTACTTAATAAAAATTTGGAATTCTAGCAAACGCCTATTTAATTATCATCCTTGAAAGGTTTCTTTGGTGCTCTTAGTAGCAGCCTAAGTGTTATTTGTTATACAGTTATTGCTCGAATGCCTGTTTCTGGGAATCCATCAGAGCAGAAGAAAGCACTGTTAATTAAGAACATATTTAATCTTCTGAAAACAATTTAGTTGACAGTTAAAACATGCCAAACCTTTGTTATTCTTTGTATATTCTTAAGAGAAAACTCGATATGTTTCCTGGAATCTGAGAATGGAAGAGGAAAAAAACAAATCAAGAAACACAAAAATAAGGTGCAAAGAGTTTGTGCCACAACCTCAGATCAGTAGCAGTCAAAATCCTCAGCACAAAACGATCCATGGGACAAGATAATATCCAGCAGCAAGTTCTTATTCCAAGGTTAGCGAATGATAAGTAAAATCTCAGTAATCTTCAAACAGTTTGTCAATGTGAGACAAGCCAATCAAGTACAAAGTCCACAAATTGCAAAATTAACGTTAACTGTAAGAGAGGGTGCAGGCTGTGACAGGAGGGCACCAAGGGTTGACTTAGTTTTCCTACCAATGTTTAGAACTATGCTCATCCAATTCCTGTGACACTTAGTGTCAGCCAGGTTCTTGCATCAGTCCTGTGGACAATGACTCTCAAAGCAAGCTTTGATCTTGTCCCACCCTTACTCAGTCCACCAGACCCAGGCTACCGCCACTCTCTGAGCCACTGGGGAACTTATTGGAAACTTAGGAAGCAACAGGCAGCCTAGGAGACAATCTTACCAGACAGGGCACGTAGGGACGGGAGAAGCTGAAGATAAGGATTACTTACAGTTTGTCTCTGACACAGGGAGCACCAGGGCGAGGCAGGCCAGCAACACCCGAAAGCGCGTACTCAGGACCCTCATTGCTGGGCAGGCGGCCGGGGGTCAGGGCTGGCGCAGCGGAGACAGTGCCTGCGCTTGACCAAGGGGAGCTGCGAGCCCGGGCACTGCTCTCCCAGCTCTGCGGCGGCCCAGTCCGAGCGCGGGCGGAGCAGCTAGGGGCGGAGGGGACCGCCCGCTCCCAGCCCCCAGCCCGGGAGGGGAAGCGGTGACTGGGACATTTCCTGGAAGCTCTTCGCAGCTGGGGGGCGGGGGGAGGAGGGCTGTGGGAGAGAGGTCGGAGGCCTAGGGAAGCTTATCAGAGGTCCTTTGTCACTGTCCCCAGCCTGCGTTTACGTCTTTAGAAAGTGAAGTTTTCAAAGCGTGAAGTATCTCTCAGTCTTCTCTCTCTCTCTCTCTCTCTCTCTCTCTCTCTCTCTCTCTCTCTCTCTCTCTCTC
>CM052713.1:50409347-50520953 GCA_028551405.1 Uromys caudimaculatus | reverse complement strand
TTTAATATTCTTTCCTTTTTTTGTGTATTTGGTGTTTTCACTATAATGTGATGGGACGATTTGCTTTTCTGCTCTAATCTGTTTGGAGTTCTGTAAGCTTCTTGTATATTTATGTTCATCTCTTTCTTTAGGTTAGGGAAGTTTTCTTCTGTAATTTTGTTGAAGATATTTACTGGTTCTTTAAGTTGGGAATCTTCACTGTCTTCTATACCTATTATCCTTAGGTTCTGTCTTCTCATTGTGTCCTGGATTTCCTGGATGTTTTGGATTAGAAGCTTTTTGCATTTTGCATTTTCTTTTACTGTTGTGTTGATGTTATCTATGGTATCTTCTGCTCCTGAGATTCTCTCTTCTATCTCTTATATTCTGTTGGTGATGCTTACATCAATGACTCCTGATCTCTTTCCTAGGTTTTCTAACTCCTGCGTTGTCTCCCTTTGTGATTTCTTTATTGTTTGTATTTCTATTTTTAGCTCCGGGATAGTTTTGTGCATTTCCTTTGTCTGTTTGATTGTGTTTTCTTGCAATTCTGCCTGTTTGATTGTGTTTTCCTGTAATTCTTTAATGGATTTTTGTATTTCCTCTTGAAAGGCTTCTAGTTGTTTATCTCTGTTCTCTTATATTTCTTTAAGGGTGTTATTCATTTCTTTCTTCACGTCTTCTATCATCAACATTAGAAATGATTTTAAATCTGAGTCTTGCTTTTCTGGTGTGTTGGGGTATCCAGGACTTGCTGTGGTGGGAGAGCTGGGTTCTGATGATGCCAAATATCCTAGGTTTCTGTTCTTATCCTTGCCTTTTGCCACCTTTTAAACTCTGATGTTAGCTGGTCTTACTCTGTCTGGCTGTGGCTTGCCCCTCCTGCAGGCCTCTGCATCAATAGTCCTTGAAGAACAGCTCTCTCTGAGAGGTATTTGGGTTTGGAGAGCTGTGGTTCAGGGTCAGCTCTGGGGTGCAGACAGAAACCAGAAGGATCTTGTCCCCAGCTGTCCCTTGGTTCCTATGTCCTGATGGCTCTGCAAGGGTCCCTCTTGATCCAGTGAGTTTGAACTGAAGTGGTGTTTTTGCCTGTGCTCAAAGGTGTGTTAGCACTCCTGGGATACCAGCTCTCTCCTGGAGCCCTGTGGCCCAGGCTGAGGTCCCCAGGCACAGATGGAAACCAGAAAGTTCCTGTCCCTGACTTTACCTCAGTCCCTGTGTCCGGAGGGTTACGGGCGGGTCCAGGTGAGCAGTGGTGCTCGCCTTAACCCCACTCAGGGCTTTTCCATGCTCCTGGGAGGGTAGCTTTCTCCTGGTACTCCTTGGCTATGGCTCCCTGGTGGCCCAGGCACAGGTCTCCACACACAGATGGAAACTGGAATGTTCAGAGGTTTCCTGTCCCGAGTTTTCCTCAGTCCCTGTGTCGGGAGGGTTCCGGGCGGGTCCCGGTGAGCAGTGATGCTTGCCTTAGCCCCAGTCATGGCTTTTCCACGCTCCTGGGAGGGTATCTTTCTCCTGGTGCTCGTTGGCTATGGACCCCTGGTGACCCAGGCACAGGTTTCCACCCACCCCTTTTTAGTTTTTGCTGACTCAAGTGTAGTTGTGACTTCTACTTATTTGCCACAGTGGTTTGAACCACTTAAAAAGACCAAAATTCTTGGTTTGTAAGGGAAACTAACATGCATAATAAATTCATTTTAGTCATGTAAGCACCAGCGTCCTTGCTAAAGCCCATAGGCCTTATGTAATGTGACTTCCAATGACTCCTTGACCTCTTGTCCCTTTTCTGACCTTTGTCAGTGTAATGTTACTGTGTAGTCTTCCCACACAGTCTTTATCTTTTGTCTTTATACCAGCTGTGGTGACTTGTGGGCATGTGTGTGTAGCTAACCATTTCAAGGTCTTGCTTCTCTCTTGCATTCTGCATGAGGACTGCCTTGATCACTCTCTGTGAAACCTCACTGCTCTCAGTTCATGTTTTCTTCATCTACTTTATTCCTTTTTCCCCATATTTACCAACTTTCTAACACACTACATAATTCATACCTATTCAATTCATTACACTATTTTCTTTCTTGCCATAAAATGTAAACTTAAAAAGACTTTATGTGTGTTTGTGGTTTGTTATGGTGATAGTTGATAAATAGATTTATCTTAAATAACTCTACGTTCATGATTAATTTATAGAATCATATCAATGATTATTTGAAAATTGACCTGCTTGGCTTTTGGAAGACTTAGCCTGTGATCTCTTCTTCGAATGCCTGACACCTTCACCTCTGTCCTGTGTGTGTGTGTGTGTGTGTGTGTGTGTGTGTGTGTGTGTGTGTGTGTGTAGGGGGAGTTGGAGGGGTCTGAGTGCAGAATGTGGACTGTGGATACATCTAGAATTTGAGAGAGGTACAGATCCAAGAGAGCCACACATAGAATTTAAAGAAAACCATTGACTGTCATCTTAATTCTGTTTTTAATCATTCTTTAATATCATTGTCTGTGAGAAATAAATATACCTACATTACTAATGCAAGTGATGCCAGGGTTTCTTTGCCTGAGCAGGTAGCTGCAGTGTTGTTTGATGTAGGCCTTTGAATGCCAAATGCACTCGATCTAGGATGATAGATTCAAAGATTTATAGCTCAAAGTGCTAAGAATTAGGAGATTAGGACTCCAGGCTTCAGAGGCCAGTTACTAACAGCCCTAGATGCTGAGATTGGAGGGTCCTGCCCTGAGCAAGTGCCTCAGCAGCTAGTGTAATTCTTAGCCTTGAGCAGCAGATGGCAGTAGTAGCTGTGAGTGCCTGCTAGCCAAAGGTCCCAAAGGTCCTAGGACCCCCTCCCCCCCACAGTGTTTAGATCTCTGGCCTTTACAGTGGTTGGTGTACAGCTTTTGCCCATTGGTAACTTCAGCTCTCAGGGATTGCAAATTCCTTGAACTGGGACCCACAGCCCTCGTCTTTGTCCCTATCTCCTGCCAGCATCCGTCATCCTCTGCTGCCCATCCCTGCTGGCTTGTCTACATGTCATGAACTTTAGCCTGCTATACTTTTTATCAAAGAAAACACTATTCGACAGAAGTTTTTGATTGGGCCCTCCCAATAGACTCAGAAATGGAGCCAAATAGTCTGATTGTGTAGCTGAGGGCAGGACGTGGCATGGGTGTGGGTACAAATGAGAGGTTATGTTTGCACTGCTCACAGCACAGCCTATCATAGACCGTGTATGAGGAATTGTTACAAGTCCCTCACTGTACCAATCAGTGGGTTCTTGGTGAGTTACTCAGGAGGTGCCCACACCCACCTTCGTGTCTTAGGATCATCGAGCGTACACTGAGGCTTGTCTAGCCTGGAATGCCTTCTAAGGCCAGTGGAGGGGGTCTGGAGCATGTACATACGTTATGTATTCCACATGTATGCATAAAGAGTTAAAAGTCAAAAGTAGCATTGCCGGCAGCATTAATAATGTTCCGCCCATTTCTGTGCCCTCCAGAGCTCTGATTCTCGGATCTCGCTCACTTTATGTTCTGTCCTGTGGTCTTAGCATGGCAGCCATGCTGTGCTGGAGTTCTTTCTCTCTGTGTTCTCCAAGCAGTTTCACTCCTAGAGCTACAATGGCGATGGGCTGCTCCACATGTTACGTTGTGGAGAGATCACCCTGGCCAGGGATAAGCTTTACTAGGGGCCTGGATCTCCAATGGGACCAGGGCATACCTTCCCCAGGTTTATGAAGTTACTAGAAGTTAGTATTAGGTGCTGGCTGTGACTGCCTAACTGATTCATTGTGTAATCTTTGATCAGTTATTTCATTTTATGGGCTCCACTGTCCCCAGGCTCGTATTTCTTCACCTGAAAGCTGAGTGAGATGTTTGTTGTTCTTTTCACTCTAGGGAGAGCAAATGTTTTATACTCTGTAACATTAGGAAGCTTCTTCCTAAATATATTAATAGTTAGGCTAGTAAGCATGTTATTATGTTGTATTTAGGATTTTTATTCAGCATGGCCCTGCATGTCTCAATACAGAGATGAGAATTCTTCCTGTGCTTTATAAGACAGACAGATTAGAGTAATTCCTGCCTCACTAAGTAGACAGCTGAGTCCTTCATGCTGATCAGCTGCTCCGTTTTCATTCTTTCCTTTGTTTCTGCCTTATCTCCTAGACATAGATGTTATTACATCTGCTTAGAGGACTAAAGAAAGATGGCATCTTCATAAACTCTGCTTTTGAAGCATTAGTTTATGTATCGTCGTAGTTCCTAGCCACTAGAATAGCAGTACTCAGCTGTGGGCTGCCATCCCTTTGAGGGCGGCAAGTGATCCTTCACAGGGGTTGCAAATCACATCTCCTGCATATCAGAGATTTACGTTATGATTCATATCAGTACCCAAATTACAGTTACGAAGGAGCAATGAAAATAATTTTATGCTTATGGGTCATCACAACACGAACTGTATTAAAGGGTCATAGTATTAGGATGGTTGAGAACCACTGTTGCCTGGTATATAGTATATACTCATTAAATGTTGCTTGAATGAATAAACCCCTGCACACTAAATAAACAAAGAAAATGATTTTAAATTTTTATTATTTTAAGAAAGGTGACACTTGTGATGGTCGGCCTTGATAATGCTGGTAAAACAGCCACAGCAAAGGGAATGCAAGGAGGTAAGTAGAAAATACTTGTTTTCTGAAGTCTAAATTTTTCCAAGTAATTTATTTGTTTGTGTTAAATTGCTTTATTGCATGTTAATTAGATAGAGATAGTACACACCTTTGTGTTGTTAATATACATATGCTATGGATAGACAATGGCTTCCTGGTGTCCCCCTACTCCCACAATCCAGATTAGAATAGGTGTAGTTTCTTTGATGTTGTTGATCAGCAGGAGAATGAGTAACCCAAGCTAGCCTTGAACTAGCAGTCCTCTGCCTTAGCATCTCAATTGCTAGGATTACACACTTGAGCCACCAAAGACTCATTTTTGCCCTGTAGTTTCCTCTTCCATAAACACTGCTTCCAGCCATGACCATCCTGAGGAGAATTAATAGAATGTAATACTCATTCTCTTTTGGGGCCCACTTCTGCCTAGCACTTAGCTGTGTTTTGTTTTATCTGTCTGCTTCTCCAGGCTGTTGATGCCCTGAGGGCAGGTTCACTCATTTGGGTGTCCCAGTTGTTTAAACCTTGCTTCTTGGGAATAGTGGACAGCTTCTGAAAACATCCCTACAATGGCACCGACTTTTCTCCTGATATTTGTTCTGCTCTTACCTCTCTGCTCACCCCCCCCCCCCCGTTTTCCTTTTTTTTTTGAATTTGCTAGCTTTTTAAAAACACGTGTAGCTCCTCTCTAGGTTGCTATTGCTCAAATCCAGACCCCATTGTCTTTCATCTATTATGTCTTAATAGCTTCTTCTAAAAGTCTCTTCCCTGTTACGAATGTGGCTTTTTTTTAACTGGGCTGTCTTCCTGACCATCAAAATGATTGTGTTAATTGGAACTCTGCATGACTGGTGTAACAGATCTGAAGTCACAGTGCTCAATAAGACGGAAGTTTATTCCCCTCTGCCCATGCAGAAGTCGTCTAGGTGTGCGATGGCGCTCCGTGATGCTAGGGATTCAGCCCTTTTCCCATTCACTTTGCCATGCCTACTGTCCTCTTTCTCCTACTCAGCCTCAGATAGCTCTGTGCAGCTTGATTTGCGCTGGAAGGAAGTGGGAAAACAGAAGGGAAGGACATACTTCTCTCCCTCAGGGCCATGGACCAGTAGCTGATGCATCACTGTGGTTTTCCTGCCATTGCCAAGAAGCAGGGGTGTTCTGGACCCCCTAATGCTCTGTACAGTGAATCAGACATACTAACAAGAGCCACTGCCATCTGTCTCTTCACAGTTCTCTTCCTGGGTATCTTACTAGAAGCTAGAATTCGTTTGAGATCAGTCATGATGGGAGTTTTTACACTATGGAAATGGGTGTGTACTGGATGCTAAAGTCCTCCAGATAAGTGGTTAAACACATAACAGACCACCACTAATTACTCTAGATGCTTCTCTCATGGCTAGTAGCTGCCGCTGAGGTTGGGTGTCAGTATCTTTTGTAAACATTCATGTGCCCAATCAAAGAAGAGTCCTAGGAATCTCTATCCAATACTGTTTCCTAATAGGAAGCTATGTTATTTTGGGTCGAAAGTTTTATTTTTCTGTGGTTTATCTCTTACATTGTGTAGATTAACATATCTTTACTATATTAGAGTCAAATATACATATATGCGTATGTATATGATGTATATAATAGATCAAGAACTCTATAGATCAGAAGAGAAATCTGATTAATAATTGTTTTGCTTGTATCTTACATGTAACTTAGCATGTAAGAAACACCTAATAAATGTTTGTATTTTATCTTAGACCTATTATGTCTTAACATACACATTACTGTAAGTCTAAAGATTGAGGGCCATGTATCTCTGTGTCAGTTAACCTATCTGTAGAAGGTCACGAGTTAGTGATTTCAGGGATGGGTAGGATGCCCTGTGTGCTAAGCACTGAGACTACACAGACATGGATACTCCTCTAGGGAAGGCGTAGAAGACAGGATGCAATGGTAGATGGTGAGGCTGGCCTAGGGAATGTCGAGGAACCATAAGAAGAGCATTTGTGGGGAGAAACTGTATTTGAACATCTGTATTGTTTTGAAGCACAAATCTTGAGTGTGAGTTAGGAGGCTCAGGATGTACCATGCCCTGGCTTTGCAGTCCTCAAAGTCTGATTTCAAAAGTAAAAACTTTTAAAATCCTAAAGGCTCAGTTAGGGTCCAGGCTCCACTTGCCCTATAACATTAAAATGTTTTGTTTTGTTGTTTTTTTCTTTGCCATGGGGCTGGCCTGAAGCTCCTGATCCTTCTGCCTCACCCTCTTTGATGTTTGGAATATAGGTGTGTGCTATTATTCTTAAATAGCCATGAGAACAATTCTCCTCCCCACCTTTCCCTCCTCCAGCTTCTTCCCCCTTCTTCTTTTCTTCCTCCTCCCGCCCCCTTTCATTCTCCCCGCTGACTTCAGAGTGCTGGGCATGGACCCTCACACATGGCAGCCAAGTGCTCTGCCGCTGCGCTGTAGCCGCAGCCCAAGCGTGTGTTAATACCAACTGGTTTCTACCACTTCATCTCTGCTTACATTGCTCTCTGCTTAGAACTTCTCTCCCTCTCTCTTCTAACTGTCGTGTGGAAGACTTTGCGTTTACTCTCCTTACTCTCTGAAGCCCCTCTTGACCGTTTTACTCTTCCCTTCATCTTCTTTCTGAGTTCCCTCATAGGATCTCCTCAGCCTTTTCACAGAACATACATATTCTGCATTGCTTCTACTAAGATTTGATCTGTCTATATTTTTAACAATTATATTATTTGAATGGGTGCTTTGTTTCCTTAAATGCCTGGTGCCCACAAACGCCAGAATAAGGCATTGGGTCTCCTAGAACTGAAGTCAGTGACAACTGTGAGCTGCCAGGTGCATGCTGGGAATCAAACCCTACCCCTCTGGAAGAGCAGTCAGTGCTCTTAGCCGCTGAACCATCTCTCCAGCCCTTTCACTGTATTCTTTGAGGACGGCAACCATAACCTAATTTATCTTTGTACCCCGGTCCCTAGTAAAGTTCTTTATCACATTAGCATTTGCTCTAATTTTCGTTTCCTTGCCCCTGCTCCAGCATAGTGAATTTGCTTCCACTGGTAATTTCCTGGGATGTCTTTCAATTCATACTCAAAGACGACAGGTTTTTTTCTGGCCCTCATCATCATCGTCCTCATCATGGTCATCATTATCATCATCATCAGAGACTTTATTAATTCTCCTGCCTATGCTTCCAAAATGCTAAGATTACAGTCAAACACCACCATAACTGATTTATGTAGTTCTGTGGCTCTAACTCAAGCTGCCAGGGGGTCACTCTACCAATGGAACTACCTCCCCAGCCCCTGGTTCCTCGTTTAAGTTCCTGTGTGACCCCGTTTCTGAGAAGTTGGGCTACTTTTCCTTACATCTAGACGTACCCTTGCGTTGTTTTAGTAATGAAATTTAGCAGCAGAAACGTGGCTTGTAATGGCTCTACTAAGTGCTGCAGGCAGTGTAGAGGCTGCTCTTGGGTGCTTCCTGAGAGGGAGTGCAGAACCTTGCAAGCCTTTTTCTCAGTTGTAACTAATCCTAGAACATGTCTCTCCAATATATCACAATAAATGTCTTCTTAAATGCAGGAACCGATGACTGTAAACAACCGGTGTCATTTAATGAAGATGTCTCTGGCATGGGAATAGTTTATACTGAGTCCATGTAGTAGGGTGGACCACTATGACAGTTTGTTTCTGAGAACTGGAGATATAGCTGATACAACTGAGGAGCTGTATTTTAGTCTGTTTAATACCACGTAAAAATAGTGAAATCCTTTTGTGGTAACTAGCTTCTCTAGAACCATATAGCTCTAGACAGAGTCCTGTGGAGAATATAGTATATCCCAGTGATAAGGAGAGAATGGAAGAAGCAGGTGTGACAGGAAGGCTTCTTACCCCCTGAGTCTGCAAGGTCTGTCCTGATTGCTTACTTTTTTACCTCTCCTAGAAATGGCCTGTCACTCATCTTCAGTTAGTAGAACACTATGTTAATCACTGAGTCATATACCTCATATGGACCCTCAGCAGCTCACCACTTCCTATCTTCAGGACCCTGTCCAGTCCCTGTATTCACTGAAGGGATTTGCCAGGCATGGCAGTGAATCCTTGACATGTAGGCACTGGAGAGACTAAATCAGGAAAATCACAAGTTGGAGGCCAACCTAGGCTGCAAAAGAGGCCTCATCTCAAAAGCAAACCAAAACCAAATAAAACCTGTTGCGAATTTGATCCAGTATCGATGTTCAGTCCTTCGTTGCATGTTCGATTTCTTACTTGTCATGCTTAGGTACCCTTGCTGCCCAGCCTAGCCTAAGCCGTCTGCTGTAGTGAGTCTTCCTTCCGTGTCTCTTGTGATCTTTTTAAACCTTTGTGATCATTGCTGTCCCTTGACATGTATGGCAATGTGGCCTATAATTCGTGTTTTCAGATGTGTAATTCCTCTTCTCACCCCAGACCCTCCAGTTATAAGTTCATTATAGCATACAAGTGATACTTTCCTATAGAAGTGCTGGATTTGAAATTTCTTTGCAGGATGCCCTTAACAATTTCTCTATTCCAGTTGTAGCTTTAATTTACCTGATTTTGAAAAGAATTGCCTCATTCCTTGTAGCTTCTTCCATTTTTGAGTTTTCAAAATTCTTTTTAAAAATATCCGTGACTTTCCTTATTCTTCTATAGAATTTGTAATAGATCCCTTGAATGGCATGTTGTTGAAAGATTAAAACTGGATGGAGACTAGAGAACCTTAACATGAGAACTCATTATTCCACATGTAACTATTAAGTTGCTAAGATGATAGTAATTAAATAAAACAAACTGCTGTGCAGTGGTGGAACATTCATATAATCCCAGCACTCAGGAGGCAGGTGGATCTCTGAGTTCAAGGCCAGCCTGGTCCACAGAGCAAGTTCTAGGACAGCCAGGGCTACACAGAGAAACCTTGTCTTGAAAACCACCACCACCACCACCACCACCAACAACAACAACAAAACAATACAAACAAACAAAAACCAAATTCCTAACTGTGTGTAGTGAAAATTCTAGTTGGATGTCGATGTTATTAATCCTTCTCTCACAGAAGTGTGTTTGAAGTAGTGTTTATTGCATTAGCAAGTGATCTTTCCATGTTGTATTGACATGAATAGCTCTTGTTATGTGATTTCTGTCAGAGAGATAAACTGATGCTATGAACCTAAAGATTCCTTTTTGTTTTGTATCATTTGCAACAGAGCACCCTGAAGACGTGGCTCCCACTGTTGGGTTTTCTAAAATTGATCTGAGACAAGGAAAGTTCGAAGTTACCATCTTTGACTTAGGAGGTGGAAAAAGAATTCGGGGAATTTGGAAGAATTATTATGCTGAATCCTATGGGGTAATATTTGTTGTGGATTCCAGTGATGAAGAGAGAATGGAAGAAACAAAGGAGACAATGTCAGAAGTGCTAAGACACCCTAGGATATCAGGAAAGCCTATACTGGTGTAAGTAATTGCAGTGCTGCTGTACACACGGGCAGGAGCATTAGCCATGAGCTGTCTAAGTGAGCCAACGTGGCCATCTGTTAGTATAATAAGTATGTACAATTGCTTGTATATTATGTTGCTCTTCGTAGGGATTAAGGAATTGAGGCTGTGTTATGAGCAAACTTCTTGATTTACTTCTGAGGCTCTTTCATCCCTGCCCTGCAGATGGAGCCCTTAGGCACGCTAGGCAAGTGCTACTTTTTCAAAACAAGATTCTGCCATGGAGCCTAGGTTGACCGTGTACTCTTGATCCTCCTGCCTCAGTGTAGTGAGTTGTGTGCTACTCTGAGCGTCCTCTTTTAATAGTTTATGTTTTGACATTGTCCTTTTGTATTTGCTTTGTTTTCCCTTTAACACAGGGTCTCACATAGGTCAGGCTGTGCTTGAGATAAACCAAGGGTGACCTTAAGTTCAGATCCGTCACCTCTACCTTCCAAGGTCTGATTCCAGGTGTGAGGCACTCACAGCCTTGGGGAGCAGGGCAAGCGCCCTCCCAGCTGCTGAGCTACCTCCTCACTGCTGTTCTTTTCTCTGTAGCGTAATCTTTGAAAGTTACTCAAGTGGTTCTTTCTCTAATGACACTTTAATTTATCACTCTGACTTTTCATATTTCTCTGTTGCACATGTGATCTAGCTTTATTGTCTCAGTCATATGCTTATAGCATTTTGTCCTTAAGCCTGAACATTTCTAGACATAAAGAAGGGACATTTGTAGTCACAGCATTTGTGCCCCGTGAACGCCAGATGGCGCTGTAACGTGAGACAAAGCAAACAAAAGTCCAGATCACTCCTCAGGGGAAGTTACTCTTCGCTCTCATTCTTGTAATTCAGTATTAAGGTATAAAAAACATCAAGCAATCATGGTTACATTACGAAAAACAGAAGAGGAGTTTCTTCCCTGTGCCTCCCAATAGCAGACGGAGATTTGTAAAGCAGATCATTTAAAGCTTTGAAGATAACAGTTAAAATTGTACTGGATCACTTATTGGGAAAGCTGTCCCATGTTAATGTTTGATTAAATAAGTTACCTCACCTACAAAGTTGAGTCCCACTGTTATTGTATCCGGAGTAAAATATTAACAGAAGTATATATGAAAGGGGACCTTTGTTGAGCCCTACAGGCTAAAGTAGTATTTGGAAATGTTTGAGCAGAAACTCATTGATTCTAAAATAAAAATAAAACAATAATCAGTTACTCATCAATGGGGGAGTTTATGTATTTTTATCCAAATAGTCATTTATTTGCTTTTCTTCATTTTTTCATTTTTCTTTTGTTCATTTATATATCTATGCACATATTAATTGAACAAATATATTCCACATTAATGATAGAAGAGACTATTTGGCTACCTATGAAACCTAATATAATGACATTTTTGTCAGCCCTAGTTCATAGCAATGCCTTAGAAGACAGATACCATTTGTGCACCTCCTGTCTCCGTGCCATCTTGAAAGCTGTATTTAGAGAGTTAATAAATCAACCAGTCCATCGCCTTTTTTGGAGTTTGGTTGAGTTGTCTAATACTTTTATCCAGAATAACTCTGGAGCTACTGTGTAAAATTTCTTTTCAGGATAATAAGAATTATAAAATCGTCCAGTTTAGCTATTGGAGTAGTGACATGTCTTATTATTTCTACTTTACTGCAGTAGAAACTCCTGAGCCGTATAACCAGCCGTTTCTTAGACATGGATGTGATTGCCTCGAGTAGCTTTATCCCTCTGCTGATGGAAGTTAGAGGGCGTTGGCATAAGCAATGTCATGCAGTACCACCCCCTTAGCTGCCATCGTCATTTACTTACACTGTGGACTACACACAGCCTTCTCCAGCCGTGTGTCACACTCCTCTGTCCATACCACACTCTTAAAAACCTACGAAGAACAAGTCCTTGGCCGCATTGCTAGGCGTTAGGATGCTGTCACGGGCCTTCTGCATCACTGTTTTCACGCCAGGCCTCCAGTATTTTGAGGGCAAGACCTTTGGAATGGCCCGGAGAAGGCCCAGTCTCTCCCTCTTCCTCCCTTTCTCTCCCACCCTCCCCCATCGCCTCCTTTCCATTCACTTCCCTTCTGGCTCTTCCTTCCTTTGTTTCCCTGAGACAAGGTCTCACCCTGTAGCCCAGGCTGACTTTGAACTCTCGGCAATCTTCTAGCACATAATGGGGATTGCAGATGTGCAAGCCCCACAGTCCAGAACGTTGCTGATTCTTTCTGAGCCTTTATGGCTCCACTTGTAGGTGAGGATTTGAATACTGTGCCAGCATGTGAATTCAGATAATGACACATGTCATGCAGAGTGTTCCTAATGTCCTGTGAATGGATTTGAATAGTATTGCTATGATACAGCATTTCCAAGTGTTGCGTGAATTCAAACCACTTAAACCAATTTAGTGGTATTAACATGCATCAAAAAGTCCTTAATAGGTTTTGTTATTTATGTCTTCTGTTTGTAGAGCCAGCAGTTTTCCAATATTATACATCAACCCTTTCAAAAGTTACTTTTCTCTTTCAGATAGGTATATTAAGAAAAAACATTACTGCTTTTACTTTGTTGAAGTGTGGAAATAAAGTATACAAAATATTCAACAACTGATTAACTATGTCGTGCTTGTTGCTTAGGTTAGATAATACTAAGCAAGTGAAGACATACCGTAAGACATTATTTATCATAATGTTATGGCATGAACCCAGGTGTCCATCCACACAGAAGGCACGGAGCAGAACACAAGTCATTTGTAAGAAAATGATATAAGTAGGTGTCAGCAGGTTAAGTGACATTATCCAGAGACAGAAAGGCAAATATAATTTTTCTCTTGTATATAGAATCTAGACTCTAAGGTGGGAGCCGGGGGTGGGAGGATGGGCAGCAGGGAAGACAACCTGAGAGTAGGTAAGCAACTGCCAGAGAAAGGTAAGAGAGACAAGAAGGTAGATAGGCTGAAGCACGAAAATGCATGTGTGCATGTGTGGAATGGCCTTGTTGAACCCATCAATATATATAACATGTTAATATGATGAAAAGAAAATGTGGCAGTGGAAGAGAATATTATCCATGGCTTTGTACCAAGTCTGCGCTTAATTTTTACTTTAAAAGCATGATAAAATACTAACATAAAAAACTTTTATAAATCCATCTGGGTGTAATTGAATTAATGCATATTAAATAGTGCTTAATTGTCTTAGTTTTCGTGATGAATAACTTAAGAATAACTATAACCAAGTATCGGAAAAACTAAATAAATATTCTGAAGGAACAAAGGAGATAATTGCCGTAATTATCCAGTCAACTGTTGCGCTCATCACTCGGCTTGAACGACCCTTTTTTATAATACGCTCCTTTAAGCATTTTAAACTAGGCTATAGGAAACATCTTTTCCCAGTTGATGCTTGGTAACTGGCATAGTAGAAAGCAATTCAACTTATAGTTTTACATTAAAATTCCTTCATAGCACTTGTAACATCACATAACATGACAATTTAATGCTTTGAAGTTCCCCAGCTCCCTCAGCACACGTTTTGTCCATTGCACAGATTGGGCCACCGCCCAGAGCAGCAGGGGCCTCACCTTCTCTGCTAGCACTCAAGCTGCTGAGTTACCAGTTAAAAGCTCATGAGCAAGTGAGTGTACTGCTGAGATCACATTACCACTACCCCAGCACATTTGCCCTGGGCCAGGGATGCTCCCTGGCTATCCTCCCAGCAGCCCTCAGGGTGTTCGAACCCTTCCCTCCGATCTCATTATTTCCTCTCTTCCTCCCTTAACTCTGCTCTTCTCAATTGACAATTCTGTCTTAGGGTTCTTTAAGGAAACAGAGACGTCCACCCAAGATGTCTCTCACTTTTTCTCCCACCCTGGCCAAGAGTTTGAACAGATAGAGCCCTACGGTGAGTAGTCAGTCCTGAAGCGATGTGGAGTGAAAGGACCATAGGATACCTAATAGCAAGAAGCACAGAGCGCTGTGCCGAAGGCACTGACGCACAAGAGGAACTCACTCCTCATACTGCAAAGAGAAGGAAAGAAGTGCAGCAGTAGGGGCTGGGATGTGCGGGACCAGTGAAGATGCCTTGGGTTGGAGCAGAAAGGCTGCTTCCATACGGCAAGGAGGGGAAGCATACAAATCAGATCCGAGAACTGAGTAAGTTCGGTGGTAGGAAAAAGCACTGTTGCAGACCATGGATGTCGGTTGGACTCGCACAGGAAATCAATTAGAAACTCACATTCTGGCACATAAGCAACTGAGAAACAGATTCAGAAGATGGTGTTCCAGCCGTCACTTAAAGTAAAGCTGATGGGATGACACGGTCCTCAAGATGGCTCTGCCAGGAGGAATGGTTGGGAAAGACTTTCTCAAAGGCAATTATTGTTTTCTAACCACAACAGTGGCACATATTTACTGGAGAAAAATATTACTCCATAACAGCAGCAGAAACAAAAACATACTATGATTACCATGTTGCTTTCGTGTTTAAGAAATGTTAAGTTTACCAAAAACAAAACTGAAAAAGCATCAATTAATGAAGAAGCATCATGTTCTTGAGCAGGAAGCCTAAATATCTTTCTGGTGTCTACCACCCACCCACTGACCCTGTGGCAGTGTTCAAGTAAACATAAAATTGGTGACAATAAGGATAGGTTTATTTCAGCCTAAGAAACAAAGAGTATAGAAACTCCAGAAAGAGTGACCTACTCCATTAAAGAGGAAGGACAGTGCAGCCGGGCAAAACAGAGCAGTGAAATAAAAGATGAAGCTTAAACAAACAAACAGGGAGCAGAGTTGGCTCGGTGGGGCGTTCCTGTGTACTCCAAGCACTCTGGACACTGAGTCGGGAGGAGGATCACACGGTTGAAGACTGCTTAGGCCACTTCATTAATTTATACTTTTTTTTCTTTAGTGCTTGCTTTATCATAAAGTGCTATCGCATATCAAGAACACAATTGCCTTTTTCTTTGGCTTTCTCAAGCCCTTTCTCTGATCTGCTAGTAATTCAGTTCCTCGTTAGGATCCAAGTTCACAAGAAGCACTGCCTTACATCACTTATGGTCTTGAGCTTAACTGTCGCCACTTAGATTCTTCACCATGTTTATTACTGAGTTTTCCCAAGCCCCAGTGATCATCAATTTTACTCACCTATCTGGGTATAAAGACTTAAGAGCCATTTTGGTTTCATTGTGATACATTGTGGCACCTTTTGAGATCTTATTTTATACAGTTCTTAATAACCAAAATATTCTCAAATAAGCCAGGTTAATAAAGTAGTTATTACTTAGTTGAATATTAATCTTAAGGGTACAGAAATGCCCAATAGAAATCAATATTTTTCCAGAGATGTAAGATTTTTCACTTTTACCTAATAGATAACTAGTAAACTTTAAGTAGATTCCTGTCTTGTGTCACTGGCTTCAGCAGTTTCTGTAATGTTAGTAGGTAAATAAAACGACTATTTAGCAAATATATGTGGCTAGACTCATGAAATGAAGACAACCAAGTCACGACTCTGAAATGTGGACACCATATCCCTAAACTCTGAGAACGTTTCTCAAGTAGCATATTTATTTGGAGCCACAGCATGGGCAGCAGCAACAGCACAGGGCCCGGCAGGGGTTTCTTCTTTTGTATTTTACAGCGAGTCCAAATTTCTCCTTGGTGTTATTAACATACTCTCTTGTGCTATTCACCATTACCTCAATGTTGTTGATGCTCTCTCCTTGTTCCTCTACCAGAAGAGATATCTGAATGAAAAGGTCCCGGAGGTCCTTCACTTGGTTCTCCAAATTCACAAGTTCCCTGTGTCTCTGTTCAATCTCTGAGAGCTGTGCTTTAGTGATGCTGGTCTCTGTAAGTAAGCTTTCATTGAAAACTTCCCATTTTCCGTGCTGCAGCATGTCGTTCACTTCTTCTTCAGAAACTTCTTTTCCGGCCACTTCAAGCTGACGGACAATAAATGTTTTGCACTTTTCTTGCTTTAATGCTATGGTGTCATTGTATAGAAACATGGTCTGCTGGAAGCGGCGGAACATCGCAGCATACTGAGACTTCAGGATCCTTGTGATCACTGATGACGGGCCATTTTCAACCTCTGACTTTTTCACTTCTTTGACTCCATCACCCAGTGCTCTGTTTATGTGTTCTGCTTGGATTTTTATCTCCTTTGCGATGGTAGAATCTCTTTTAAGTAGGCTAAACCTTCTCATGGAAGCCACTAGCCTTTTCTGCTGCTGTCCAAATCGTTGAACGTCCTCCACAAAACTGTCAATGTTCTCCTGGAGTTTGTGGATCTCATGCAGGTGCCTCTCAGCCACAGGCTCTCTCTCATAGATAACAGCTTGCTGGATCAACACCCCTTGTTCTTCCTCCACAAACACCTGACTGGCCCGAGAGAGTTCTGCTTCCTTGGTTTTCTGTTTTAACTCTTGAAGTCGGTCTTTCATCTTCCTTTTTCCTCTAAGAAACAGAAACATTGGAATTGAACAAAGGAGTTGCTGTTTTTCCCCATCAGCAGTTGGGGGGGGAGATAGCTATGTGTCTCTTAGCGAATGTTATTCTAGTTTTCTAACAAGTGTTAAAAATTGAGGATAATGCCAAGACATGATGGTTAAGGCAGGAGTATGAACAGCAAATTCTAGGCTATCCTAGGCTACATAGGAAAGTTGAAGCTAACGTGAGCTATATATTAAGAACTTCACCAAGAAAAAAAAAAGAAGGAAAATTAAAAATAATTTCCAAATAGAGATTACCAAAATAGGGAACCTAATGCAAGATAATTCAGGAATTATTTTGGATGGTGGCTCCTGCTGTGCATAGCAGCTGAGAAAGCAATGGTGAGGGTACAGCTTCCCTCAAATAGGTCCATCCGTGTCATCAGACTGCCCGCAACGTGATTTCCTGTTAGAGAGGTTGCTTTGACTGTTCTGTCAGTTTTAGGAGTGGCCTTTAGCCTCCTAAAGTTACCATTGTTAAAGATAGCTTCCCTACTTAATTTAGTGTATGTCATGTTTGAAATGGATGCATTTTTCTGGGACTGGGGATATGGTTCAACAGTGGGGAACACATGCTGCTCTTGCAGGGACCAGGACCAGGTTGCTCCTTTCCCAGCAACCACATGGCAGCTCGCAACCATATGGAACTTCAGTTCCAGGGGATAGGTGCCCTCTTCTTGTCTTTGTGGGGACCCAGTATGTAGGCCTATGGCACACATACATACATTTAGGCAAAACACACATATACATAAGAATCTTTAGATATATACTTATTTTGCTAAATATGCATAATTTAGTTAAAACCAACATAATGACAGAATAAATTCTATATCAATTTTAAGCAATATATATAATGAGGTTTTTGAAATAGCATATTTTATATAACTTTGCTTTCTATTGCATATATGAAAAATATTGTTGATTTGATTATGTCTACTTCTCATTCCTGCAGTTGTTTCCAAGGATCTCAAAATTCCTAGGGCAAAATGTGTAGGACTTCATATCATGATCTATCTTCATATACTTGAGAACATTTTTATATACTATCTTATTGGAGAATGCTGATAATATTTACATTTTTCCCTAGTGCACCTAATTGTCCACAGCATCAAATCAAATGGATATGTTATATATAGTGATAAGGTGTACTGGCTAGTTTTGTGTGTCAACTTGACACAAGCTGGAGTTATCACAGAGAAAGGAGCTTCAGTTGAGAAAATGCATCTATGAGATCCAACTGTAAGGCATTTTCTCAATTAGTGATCAAGAGGGGAGAGCCCCTTGTGGGTGGTACCATCTGTGGGCTGGTAGTCTTGGGTTCTATAAGAAAGTAGGCTGAGCAAGCCAGGAGAAGCAAGCAAGGCAGTAAGGAACATCCCTCCATGGCCTCTGCATCAGCTCCTGCTTCCTGACCTGCTTGAGTTCCAGTCCTGACTTCCTTTCGTGATGAACAGCAATTGGAAGTGTAAACCGAATAAACCCTTTCCTCCCCAACTTGCTTTTTGGTCATGATGTTTGTACAGGAATAGAAACCCTGACTAAGACATAAGGTAAATATAAACACACATATATATTTAAACAAATCAAAGCTATTGTTACTAATAAACCACCAAATTATTTTCTTTCTTTTTTTTTTTTTTTTTAAGATTTATTTATTTTATAAATGTGAGTACATTGTTGCAGTCTTCAGACACACCAGAAGAGGACATCAGATCCCATTACAGACGGTTGTGAGCCACCATGTGGTTGATGGGAATTGAACTCAGGACCTCTGGAAGAGCAGTCAGTGCTTTTAACCGCTGAGACATCTCTCTAGCCCCCTAAATTATTTTCTTAATCTTAGAGTTTAGAAAGGCACTTAATGCCTTCCATAGTTTTGAAAGGCTGAGTGGGAGTATAAACAGCTCACTGATCTCTGGGCAGTTTCTTAATATTGAGCAGATAAAGCTCTCATAGGATGTGGTACTGTGAGACTCAATGTTATTCAATTTTTTTAAAATCAACAATTTGGATCTTTTCACATGCACATATAGTTACCAGATATATTCATGATGCTTAGTGTGGAATTATTTTTAGTCTCTGAAATTGCATTGAGATTCAGAGATTAAAGTAACACCAAGCATATCCTAGATGTAAAAGTAAAAAAAAAAAAAACCCAAAAACCAAAAAACATATACTTAACAGGAAAGGACTTTATCAAGTACTTTAGAAAGCATCGTCATATCTACAAAACAGACTTGGTTCACAGCAGTGATCTGTGACAAAATGTTGGATTTCAATATATGCTTTTAATCAGAGCCACCAGAATAGTAAATACTAGTATAATAAGCTAAGAAACATATTTGTACCACTTAATTTATGCTATTTGTGGCACGTTGAATGCAGGATGCTGTGTGGGGGAAATGCATAAATTAGGAATCCTGAAGGAACATAGAGGGTAGGAAGAGAGACCCATACAGAGAGGAAAATCATTGAAATAAATTAAATCATTGCCCTGTGTAAGAGGAGACATCTTTATAGTAAGCATACTTACAATTTTTATCTTGAGCCACACACAGTTAACAGTTTCTAGTATTATAGATTATAGGAATTAACATATATTTTATTTACATACAGTTCCAGTAAAACTTGAAGTTCAGTGGGATAGGCATAACAATATTCTCCATCAATTTTTAAATTAGATTTATTACTGTTATCTCTCTCTCTCTCTCTCTCTCTCTCTCTCTCTCTCTCTCTCTCTCTCGTGTGTGTATGTGTGTGTGAGATACATGCCACAGTATATGTGTAGAGGTCAGAAGGCCATATATAAGATTGACACTCTGTCCCCAAGATCTTGGTCTCAGGAAATGACCTGGGTCATTTAGCTTGGCAAGTGCCTAACTTACCAGCTGGACCATCCTGTCAGCTCCTCCATCTTTGAAATTTAACAATAAGACAGAAAAGTCTTATTAGGACTCAATAAAAAGGAAAAACAAAAGAAATTCGTCAAGAAAGAAGTGGTTTTAGACAGCAAGGCTCAGCAGGGAGAGACATTCCCAAGCAGGTCAAAGAATCTGTGTTCAAGCCTGGCACCCCCAATGCAAGTCTGTCCGTACAGCGTGGTTAGACAGAACGTCAGTCTGTCCTGTCAGACAAGGTCCGCAGTGGGATTACAGGGGAGGACTGTTGATCCCTGGTACATGTCCCAAACAAATTGGGTAAAGCTGAGGCGATGGTTCAGTGAGAGCACTTGCTATAGAAGCATGAGACCCAACTCTGCATCCACAGCACCCACGTAAGAAGTAGGAGTGGCCACATATGCCTGCAGCCCAGTGCTGGGGAGGAGGTGAGGACTGGAGGCTCACTGGGGCTGGTCAGCTGGCCAGCCTAACCACAACCAACCAACATTTGTTCCGTGAGAGACTCTGTCTCAGTAAGGTGAAGAGTGATAGAAGAAGACACCTGATACCTTCCTTTGGTCTCCATAAGTGCAGAGGCATGTGCCAAGTATACACATACAATGCAAATAAATATAAGGACATTTCTTTATATCACTATGTTATTGATGTGAAAATGCAAGCATGGACATAGAATTTGGTTTCTTTTTCCTGTTCTATATCAGGACATGCATACAGAGTAGGTGATGTCTACATGGCCTGCTGTAATGTACACACGGTGTGCATCATTGCTGATGAGTACTGTAGTGTCAGTTCATTTCTTTGGAATATTGAACATGTACGTTAAAGTTTCTTTATATTATTAGGTTATCTTTCTTGGTAATAAATTTTTTTCTTTCAGGTGGCCATTAACTTCTGGCTACGCTCCTGAAGGTGGGCAGGTGTATTTGTTGTATCCTTTGTAGCCCATGGGATTTGTCCACTATTGTCCACGTAGTGGAAGTACAGAACCAGAGGCTGCAGACATCACTCCCTGCTAGAAGGCTTGCTCAGTCATGCATGATACTCTAGTGATAGCATCACAAAGAGACACATAAATGCATGTGTTAATGTTTGTGTATAGATAAGTAGGTAGATAGATGATTGACAGACAGATGATAGATGTATAATAGATGATAAGTAAATAGGTAGATAGATAGACAGACAGACAGACAGATAGATAGATAAGATAGATAAGATAGATCCAGAGAGAGCAGAGAGAGAGAGAGATAGTTGTCTTAGTTTTCTGTGATTTTTGTAGTTCAAATAGATACCTCATGTCCTGCTGTAATCCTGGGCAAATTAAAATTGATATTTCTATGTCTGAACAGATTCTATTCTGTTTTTTTTTAGTTCATGTAGGAAATTCCGTTTTAGTTCCTGTATATCTGAACCCTAAGTCCCAGCCTCTAAGACAGACTATTTTCTTCTAGTCCAGTGTAGTTGTGTTTAATTTTTGCTTGTAACTGTAGTTATGATCCCTCTTCATTTCTAGAACTGCTACTTGGTGCTATTTTAAAAACTATTGGTATAGTTTTAAATTGATTTTTTTCTTTCTTTTTTGTTTGTTTGAGACCCAGTTTCTCTGTTTACCACTGGTTTCTGGCACTAACTCTTTACACCAGGCAGACCTTGGACTCAGAGATCCACCTACCTACCTCTGCCTCCCAGTGCTGGGACTGAAGGCATGTACCACCACTGCCCTAAATTGATAGTTTTAAAGTTAAGGTTATATCAAACATTCCTCTACAATTTCAGACAGAAGGGAAGCAGTTCTAAAATGGCTGTCTACCTTGATGAGGCGTAGGTGATGACCTTGGCAGTAGTAATACATTCAGCATTCTCTTTCAGTTCTTGTGCGTCTGTAGAAAATCGCAGTAGTGCTCAGGTGCACTTCCATGTTATCTGTATGCATTTCTAATGGGTGATGCTCGTAACTATATGCACTGCTGAGTCTTGTTTAATTTTATATCCATAAATTAGAATCTAAGCATACTTCAATCTAAATTTTGAATGTAGTTCATGAAAGTATAGAGTATGAAACTCATAAGAAATTGTATAATTGGTTAGGCTGGATGAAATTCATGAGATCTTTATTTCATGCAATTTCCTTAATGTGGGAGCCCTCTGTCCATAGAAGGTAAGCCCGTCTCCCAGTACATTTAATTTACCACCATATGATTTTTGAATTTGCTTTGTCGTTTGAATTTGACTCATAATGGTGACTATATCTGAGAGCTTAAACATAATATTCAAGTAAAGAAAAAAATAGAGTGATGGTTGATCATATGGTAATAACTTGTAATCGTTTCTTGTGGTAAAGAGAAAAGCAAATGGGAGTGACTCAGAGGAAACTTTCTCCACCCTGTTACAGAGAATGCAGATTCCTAGACACATAAATGACATACATTACCTAGAGCCTTTAGAAATATACTATTGCTTGGGGGGGAAGGGGGTATATACCTTTAATCCCAGCACTTAGGGTAGGGACAGATGCAGGCTCTCTGTGAGTTCAAGGTTAGCCTATACTACAGAGTGAGTTCCAGGATAGTCAGGACTACACAGTGAAACCCTGCCTGTCTTGAAAGCCAGCAAGCGAGCAAGTGGGGGGGGGGGGGAATATGCCATGGGATATATGTTTCATATGCTTATGGAATAATTAAAAGTAAATTATTATTTTTGTAGTTACTATGTTGATAAGCACTTCAGGAAATGCATTTTATTTTGGTCTATAAAGTCAGCCTTCAGCAGTTCTCTAGTTCAAGGTTAAAATGGGTCATTTTATTAAATATATTCTCTAGGCTTGAATTAGCTGACTTTTTCAGTAATATATTCTCTTAGTTATCTTCAGATTCAATGGAGATGTATTGTCTTGTTGAACTAACTTGTTTTGTAAAATCATTTTGCTTTTTATTGAGTTTAAAATAAAACAACTATTGCTTATCTGACTCGGGTAAGTTGAATGTATATGAAGTAGTATTCATATTAAATTTCAAAGTGCAAAGCCTCAAAGAGAGATCCTTGTATATTATATGTGGACAACTTCATATCTACTTTTAAAATAGTTATAAAAGTTATTATGTTGATTTGAATGAGTATTTATTAAATTCAAATATGGTAACAATTACAACTATAAAGAAAAAATTTCAGATTTATTTTCATGGGATGTTTTCTAATTTTTCTACAACGAGTTGTTTTATAGATTTAAAGTAGTGATTTATGTACAGTTGGTAACTACACCTTGCTCCTCTTCAGTTCATCATAGCAAGAACAGGTCAACTGCTTGTAGCTCTGTTCTTATCTAAACAAGAAAGGAACTAAAGGACCTGCAAAGACATTCTTTACTGTCACAGTGTGCCTGGATTTCAGTTTCTGGATATTTCACCATTTCTCCTTATACAGCGTGTATACAGACAGACACACACACACACACACACACACACACACACACACACGGGGGGGGGGGGAAGAGGGAGGGAGGAGAGAGAAAGAGGAGAGAGGAGAGAGAGAGAATATAAATTTAATTCACTTACCTTGGTGTCTTGTTCTTGTTTTCCCACCCAGGGTGTTAGAGTCCTTAGTCTGAGAGAAAGTCCAAGTGCCATGGAATATAATGCTTGATGAAATGTTAAATCAGTCTAAGCCACAGGCTCTCTTTATGGTTCTCATACAGTTAATTGAAAACCAAACAGTGAAGTCAAATAAGTTGGAGATAAAGTTGTACATTTGCTGTAACTATCAAATGAGAAGCGCAGATTGCTTACTTCACACCTGGAGAATCTGGTTTTGCCTGTTCCTCACCTGTTCCTTAGATTAAAGGAAAATCATTTTCACTGCAGCTCCTTGGTAACAGGAAGTCCTTGTTAAATTGTGCACACAGAGGTTGAGTACATTCCCTGTATCCAGTCTGCATTACTTGTAGAATGCCTTACTTGTGAAAAATGCTGTTGTTTGTTTGCAGATTTTAAACTTTCAAAGTGCAGGATGAAGTAGCCAAAGGCAGAAATGGAATAAAGCATAGTGTGCAGGTGCTTACATCCTAACGATGATTAAATTCTCTTCTGTTTGGCAATCCCATAGGGCTTAACTCACAACATTATAGAAGTTTATAAGAATGGCAGGCAGCGTGGACTTGAACCTTCCACCTCACTTTGTAGACTGTTAGCTTTACATTGAGTAAGTCGTTCTAATTTCTGATAAAGAATTGCAAAGTGATACAGTACTTTTTTTTTATTTATTGTACTCATATAGATATAGAAAATCAATTTCTACCAGGAAGAAATACTTACAAGGAAACTTGGGGGTGAAAGTTCTTTCCTACTGTCCGCTTTATAAGCTTAGTTTGCTGGTGTTGCCACGCTCACTGTGGACAGTGCTTCAAGGTAGCATGGACATCGCTGTAATCGAAGTAAAAGCTAGATTGAGTCTTTGACTTTCCTCTTCCTCGAATCTGCTTTCTCTCTCCCTTCTCCGCTACTCTGTTGTGAATCCTCCTTCACAGTACTGTGTGAGAGCAGAGAAGAAATCCTGCCCTGCAGGATTGCTGAAAGGATGCTGGGCCAGCTTCGTGATGCGTCCTTTTGCAGCTTACAGTGAAGTCTGTAGATTTCTTAGTGTGCATCAAGATGATTTCAGGATTGATTTTGTGTTAAAAAAAAAAATCATGGCACAAAAGAAATACGCTGTCCATAGCACTCATTCATAAACCTTGACATACTACCCACACACGTCTGTTTATAGTTTAAAGGAAACGGTGTGAAGCTGAACTGAGAGATAATGAAAGTGATTGTGCGTAGAAAGGGGTGGAAGAGGAGAGACCTCCACACTGACTCCCACAGTTGCTGTGTAGTCACTCCAAGGGGGAAGAGGATCGCAGCTCACCTCGCCTCCAGCATTGTTTTTAAGTAGAAGCCCTGAGTTGCCATCTTAAGGCCACGAAAAGTAGCCTGCTTCTTCTTCTATTGGTAGTTTTTAGTATTGGTCTATCGTTGCTTGTACTTTCTTGCTGGTAGCTTTTGCTTTTAGGTAGCAAGACGTTTCCCAGTGGATTTAAGAACAGTAACTATGAAAAGTTAAAAAAAAAAAAAAAAAAAAAAAAAATCTATTGTCTAGTATTCCCTGAAGCAACTTGTTCTATAAGCAGTAGATTTAAATGGTGGGGCCCGATGACCATGAGTGAGACAGCTGAGCTGCCACATGCCTGTATTTGCTATACAACCACTTCATTCGTCTTCCTAGGTTGGCAAATAAACAAGACAAGGAGGGGGCTTTAGGAGAAGCTGATGTGATTGAGTGTCTCTCTCTGGAAAAGCTGGTGAATGAGCACAAGTGCCTGTGTCAGATAGTAAGTCGTCCGGCCGTTATCATTATTAACTGTTTACATGTGTCCAGAAAACTGGGTTTCTCTAAAGGTGAAAGTCAACTAGAAAATAATCTGGGGAAGCCTTGCTTGTCCTAGCTCAGCTGAAAAAACCGAAACCACCCAGGCCTAACAATCCGAGTTCGGTCCCTGGGCTCCGTGTGGTGGGAGGAGACAGTAGACCCCTGCAGACTTCCTGCTGACCCCTAACAATCCGAGTTCGGTCCCTGGGCTCCGTGTGGTGGGAGGAGACAGTAGACCCCTGCAGACTTCCTGCTGACCCCTAACAATCCGAGTTCGGTTCCTGGGCTCCGTGTGGTGGGAGGAGACAGTAGACCCCTGCAGACTTCCTGCTGACCTCTTGTGCTGCTGCATGTTTGCTGCACATCCCAAATTAAGAAATGTGAAAGGTAATGAAAAAAATCTCAGCATCATTTTTATGCTATAAACGTGCTGTCACTGCTCAGTTAGTAGTGATTAGTGCTATAATATCTTTTGGTTTTTTGGGATTTTGTTTTTGTTTGTTGTTTTTTTTTTTCGTTTTTCCTGCTAACTTCCAGAACTTTTCCTCCATGGTTTCAAAGATTTTATGTTTGATATTCATTTTAGTTACTGCTGATAGAATCAGTTTTCAGGTTGCAAACTCCAGAAATTAGAAAGAAAAAGAACTATAAAATTTTAGCTTAAGAGACAATATGATTTTTAAAAACTTACAACATAGTGTGGGTTGTCCTACAGCCTTAAGAATACAGCAGAGTTGTTTAAACTTCAAAAAAAGATCATTACATGTAAGCCTTCAGGAGTGTCTGCTGCTGTAAATTCATTGGCATAACAATTTAAAACTTCCTAGTTCTCTCTGTCATTTATTTATTTATATTTATATTTATATTGATTTATTTTTGAGGCAGGATCTGTCTCTGTCACCCTGGCTGGCTTCAAACTCGTGAGAGATCTGCCTGCCTCCACCTCCAGAGTGCTGAGGATAAAGGCGTGTACTACTACCACGCCTGGCCTCTCCAGGCGTTCTTAATAAATAGCAGTACTTTCCCCCAGGCAGTTCAGTTGTCTTCCAGTAAATTTATATAAAATTATATATGATGTTTTCATATATAATGTTACATAGCGTCTATAATTTTTTTTCGACTTCTGGTAGTATTAAATGTAGTTATTGCAAAATTGTGGTTTGGAAGTTATATTGTTAGTTTAAAAGGCTAAATTTTGCTTTTCCAAATAATTTTATATAATGGTTTATGGCTAGGTTTGTGTAGAGAACTTTTATTCTTAATCATTGAATCAACTGGTTTGTTTTAGGAACCTTGTTCAGCAGTCTTGGGATATGGAAAGAAAATTGACAAGTCCATTAAAAAGGGGCTTTATTGGCTACTGCATATAATTGCAAAAGACTTTGATGCCTTAAGTGAACGCATCCAGAAAGACACAACTGAACAGCGGGCTCTTGAGGAACAGGAGAAACGCGAGAGGGCCGAACGAGTCCGGAAGTTACGAGAAGAGAGGTAAATAGACTAAGTCTACCACACAGTTCATTTGAATACTAAAAAGGGCAGCTTTAATCTGGTGCTTTTTTAATTTGGTCTATTCAGTTTTATCTCTTTCTGTATGAAGAAAGATTTTAAATACATTTCGTATTGCTATGAATCTGTGCACAGACGTGTAGAATGTACTTTTGTGGTGCTAGAGATTGAACCCTGGGCTTTGTGCATGTTTGCCAAGCATTCTACCATGGGGCCTATGTCCAGGCCAACTGATGGACGTCTAAGATTTTTCTGGTGCTGTTATAGTAGTTAAGTATATTTCTTAAATAGTAACTGCTTTCCAAAGTTTTACATTTGTATCAACTGGAAGTGAATAATTTCAGAATAGTTCTTAAAGTACAGGGAGATTTTGCTTCAGGAAAAGGTGGGTGTGTCTGGAGACATTTTTATTGGTTTTTGGGTAGGGTGGTGTTGAATCATCCTTTGATGTTCAGGGAGCCTCAGCAAAGAATTACTAGATTCAGTGTGTCAAAGTGCAGTAGAATAAGCAGCCTGTCTACCCTCAACACAGAGCTAAGATGTTAGTGGATAGAGTAATTCAAACCTGATCTTGAACACTTGACTTTATTAAAAGTTTCATTGTCGCTTGCTTTATAGATTTATTTTAATACATACATATGTGTGTATCTTTGTGGGACTGTACACACGGGTGCAGGTGTCCAGGGAGGACAGCAGCATGGGATTCCCTGGAGCAGGACTCACAGGCAGTTGTAAGCCACCTAACATGGCTGCTGAGAACTGAAGTCGGGTGTTCTGGAAGGACCTTGCTCAGGCTCTTAACCACCAGGCCATCTCTCCAGGCCCTAGCATGAGTTTATAAGATATTTAAAGTAATTTTTAAAATACTCTGTCTGAAGGGAAACATTTAAACTAAATTCACCAAGTTGAAAATGATTGCAAAAATACTATTTCGCAATCATTTATAAATTAACTTAGTGCTATAAGAAAGTGCTGAGATTTTAATAGAGTTACATGTTATACTCAATCTTAAATTCCTTTACTACTTTTTGTTTCATGTTGGAATGGAAGAAAATGAGAATTTTTTTATGTAAATTCTTACAAGATTTGCAGTTGAGCTGCCTTCATAATATTGGCCTTCTCTGTGGTTTTACAAGCTGCCTTTATGTTGTCACCTACTCTTGCGATTTTGGGAGGCCTCTTTAACATTGTGTAGGAAGCCTTCTGGTGGTACCTTTCATATAATCCAGAGATAAGACTTAAAGGAAGGAAATACATGTGGAAATTACTCTCCAAATTCCACATGACATAATCATGACTTTTCCTAGGTCTTTCCTGATACAGAAAATGGGATGAGTGGTCTTTTTAATGTTTTTCTTGTTTTTAGAATTACTTCTTTTGAGAGTTTTGTCCAACTTATTTTGATCATATTCACCAACCTCTCGAATGGAGGGGGTGAGGTGGCCTCCCTGGACTTCCAAGCTCTGTGCTGGATGACTGCGTAGCCTAGGTAGTTTCCTGAGCTGTATGTAGGATGAGTAGGAGGACTTCCTGGGTCTCTGGGCTACATGCAGCATGACCAGCTCCTGATGAGAGATTTCTGTGGGAAATCACTGGCATTTTTATTAAGGAATAGAATATAGTATTTTAGTATGCTATTATTTTAACATTGAAATTGTTACTAATGAGTTACAACAGTGACTGTTCTATTTGTATTTTCATTTATTGAGTATTTTCAGATGAACTACTGTCTCTGGTATTGAAAAGGCCCTATGAAATGTTTGTTGTAATCTCCTCTGCAGGAAGGCTGAGGCTCAGAATTCTAGGTTAGAGGCCATAAGAGGTAGCAAAACTAAAATCTCAGTAGCTCGGCTTTCTAGGTTCTGAATGAGAAGGTAGACATTTTCATCATGGAGCATAGTTAATTAATACAGCAATGAACTATATTCTACATACAGGCTGATTGGAGAACCATTTTTGCTGCTATAATTATTAGAACATATTAATGGGTTTTGAGACATTCCACACACACATGTAATGTGCTTTGATCCTATCCACCCTCCTGGTAACCTCTTTTGTCCTGTTCCCTCATTTCTGCTGGTCTTCCTCAGCCCTTCTCTGACTTTCCGATTGGTAGCCCTCCCCCCTTTATTTCCTCCCAACATATTACAGAAAATATGCAATCTTTAACTTTCTCTAATTGACACATTTTGCTTAACATGATAACCTTTGGTTTTATTCATTCTTTTTCAAATGGCATAATTTCTCTCTTTTATGGATAAATAAGACATGACTGTATATATGTGTTCATGCAGAATAGGGTATCGATAAAACCTTTATTATCTATATCTGGTGATGAGCATCTAGACTGGTTCTGTAACGTGGTGAATGTGAGCAGTGTTGCAGTAAACTCGGATCTGCAAGTGGGTCTTTTGTGGGCACATTTTTTCTAGGTATAAACCCAAAGATGGATCATATGGTAGCTTTAGTTTTAGTAGGGTTTTTTGTTTGTTTTGTTTTAACAACTTCTATATTGGTTTCCACTGTGGCTATAAACATTTGTATTCCCACCAGCTAGGACTATTCCTTTTTCTCTTGCCTCTCCCATCCTTGCCAGCCAGCATTTTGTTTGTTTTCTGATGGTAACCATTCCACCTGTAGTGAGATAGAGCTTCAGTGTTGCCCTGATTGTGCTGGTTTATATTTCTGTGAACACTAAAAATCTCAGCACTTTATTTGGATATTTGCACCTTTGAGAAGTGACTGTTCTAAGAATTTGCCTGGTTTTATTTATCTAGTAGATTACTTATCTTTTTTTTTTTTTTTTTGGTTTTTCGAGACAGGGTTTCTCTGTGTAGCCCTGGCTGTCCTGGAACTCACTCTGTAGACCAGGCTGGGCTTGAACTCAGAAATCCACCTGCCTCTGCCTCCTAAGTGCTGGGATTAAAGGCGTGCGCCACCACTGCCTGGCTGCTTATCATTTTTTATTCCATTTTTGACTTCTTTGTTTTGGGTGCCAGCCTTCTGTCAGCGGACGGCTGGCAGGGCAGCGGTTCTCTCCCAGGCTGCACATTCTCTTTCACTGTGTTTATTGTTTTCTTTCCCCTGCACAACTTTGGTGTAATTCTCTTTGCAAATTCTTACTTTCATTCTCCAAAATATTGGGGTCCTGTTTGGGAAATTGCTTACCCAAGACCTTGAAGTATTCTCCTGTGATTGCCTAAAGTGGCTTCAATTCTTTTTCAATGAAGTTTCTAAATCTTTTGAGGTTTTTTGTTTTTTGTTTTTGTTTTTTTTAACAATTGAGAAATAGGTAGCTAATCACAATCAGCTAGTTGTAAACGCATAGACTTGTTTTTGAGTGGTCTACACTCTTCTTTGGCTCAGGTGTTTGTTTACTTTGTTACTGTTTGTTTATATGTTTGTTTTTTTTTATGTCACTTGAGCACATTTTGAAATTGGGTGTTATAAGACAGCTAGCATTATTCTTTTTGACTTTGATTTCTTTGGCTATTCTGGATCTTTATGCTTCTGCATTAATTTGAGGTTTTTCCTAGTTCTGTGTTTGGGTGTATTACTGGGGATTATGTTGGCTCTGTAGACTGTGCTCCATCCACAGGATGGACATTTCCACAGTATTCTATTAGTCTGTGAGTTCCTTCTCCTTGGATTACTTCCGCAGCTTCCTTCTTCAGTGTGATTTTCGTTGGAGCACTTTCCTGCTGATCTACCGTTTGTTCTAAAAGTCCATTTCCCCATCTCTATGTTTATATAATTTCTCTTCATTTTTTCTGTTTATTTCTAGTTTGATTCTGCTGTTATCTTTTCATATGCATATATGTAGAATATTACTTATCCCTGAATGAAAGAAATGATGTCACTTTTGCAAACTGAAAAATATGGTCATCATGCTAAGAAATAAGAAATAAGCCCAATCCGGTCAGTTGCGGAGTGTGTATTTCCTTGTATATGTGAGTCCTAAATAAAAAAGAAAAGCTGATTTATCTGAAAGTCAAAGAGGGACTATGGGATGGGTGACAGGGACTAAAGTGGTAGTAGGAAGGGTGGAAATCATCCAAGTACGTCACACGTGTGACATTTAAGTCTCACAGCAAACCCATTAATGCTCTTTATATCACAAAGAAATGCTTCATCAGTCCATGTGTAAGCCAATGTGGGAATGCAGTGTTCACTACTGTGGCAGTTATTAATCCTCTTCTACAGTGGACATTATGTCTTTGGGAAAATGTCCCGTGGCGTCTGCTTATACAAAGAATGATTCTGGAACCTAGTGACCTCCTCGGAGCTGCAGGCGCGCCTTACAGGCAGGCCTGCCTTTGCAGTTGGAGTTACTGGCTCTTACAGGAGTCATTCGGCCTTGTTTTTCATAGTTATATTTCCATGTTGAAATTGCTATATTTGTTTTCATGGAAATTTATTAACCAGTTAGAACCCTAATATTAAGAACAACAGAAGAGGGAAGTGAAAGTAGCATTTAGTAAACTAAAAGGTTAAAGATTAATCAAAGTTAAGGGACTAAAAGGAATAGAGGATTAAAGACTTAAAAAAAAAAAAAAGGAAAAACATAGACGAGAAAAAGAAAATAACCCAGTTAAAGAATAGAAAAAAGACCCAGTTAAAGAATATAGCAGTAAGTTAACAGGGTTAGAAGAGGACAAGACCTAAGAGCCTTCTTAGCCGAAGTCCTGGGATTGGAACTGACTCCTGGGGGGTATTCTAATGGATTCCACAAGGCGTGAAGGGCCAGTGAGTTGTGGCTGAAACCATTAGTCAGTGCTAACTGCCCCCGCCCTAACAATTTAGGTCAGTGTCCAGGCTGCTCCCCCGCTGTTTCCTGCAACAGGTTAATTACCGATGACTCTAAAAGGTTTGATCTATGTGTAGCAGAGGTGTGGCCAAAGTCTGGCTGCCAATAGCACGCATTGCACGTGGATCCTCGGCAGCATGCGGAATGGCCAGGCGGTACCTGCCGCCTTCAGAGGCCCTGAGCCTGCAAACCAGCAAGGCATGGCAAATACCCAAGCTGTGGTGATTTTGGAATGCCCCTTGCCAGTGAAGGAAACAGTGAATTTTGTGAAGCAGAAGAGGCAGCCTGGGCTGCTGCCTCTCCTTTCATTCCTCACAGAGTGGGACACCCCACTGAGCATCTCTCTCCCCTCCAGCCCTCCCCCGCCCCTGCTTAAACCTCCCAGATGATTTGTCACAGATGCCCTGCGGACAACTGTTGTTTAGTGGTGCCCCACCTAATCAGTGTTATGTAGGGTTCTTAGGGCCCTCAGCTGTGATCATTCACCTGGTTTTTGACCGCTAGAGCAGTTTAGTTCCTAGAAATAGGACCTTTCTCAAAATGGCTTCTGGTTGGAGCCATTGGAGTGTGGCACAATTTCCGTGATAGTAGGGTTTTAGTATTTTTAGGGACAAGTGTCACATTGAGATGAAACTCTTGTTCTGGATTCACAGCTGGGGAAGCTTGGGTTTCTCCTGTAGTGAGAACTTTAGTCTGCTGCTATTGCACGTGTTGCTGGTGCCGGCACACTGATCCTGTGATTGTGGCTTCCAGCATGGTGGTCTCCTCCCACTAGAGGCCAGCTAGAGCTGGTATCCAGAACAGCTTTGTGCTTGTTTGAGCCCTTTCCACTTCATACTGGTTTGCTTTCTCTTCGCTTCTGTGGCCCCCCCAGCATTCTCCCTGGCTTTCTGTCCTGGGAATAGCCATTCTCATCTGTTGCACTGACCTCTTACTCGCACACTGGAGGCCAGGGTTCCTCCTCCTCTTAGGATTTGTTTAAAAGTGAGGTGGTTCATGTTTATAGACGCCTAGCATCCTATCCTCAGCATGTCTTCTAATTAAGCCGTGAGTAGATATCTAAAGTAAAAATGGTTCAGCACTTTTTCAAAAGGAACTTTTATTTTTTCCTCCCACAAACAGAGAACGAGAGCAGACTGAACTTGATGGGATCAGTGGTCTGGCCGAGGTGGACTCAGGACCAGTTCCTGCTAATCCTTTCCAACCCATAGCAGCTGTAATCATCGAGGTATGAGTTGCAGCAAGTTTTTATGTTTTAAATAATAAAGCTTAGGCAAGGTGGTTAGGGGTTGGGGCAACAGGCAGGGCAATTGAGGATTCTCCCAGAGAGCATTTGCAATGACGTTGAAAGGCAAGCAAGTGACTGCATGCAGAGTGACCGTGTTCTGCTCATAGTTCACACTGGGAGCTGGAGGATGCAGCTCAGTGACAGAACTGATGCTTCACTTACACGATCACTGTACAAAGAGGAACGACTTCAGAATGTACAGGGATAAAAATAAAAGCTGAATATGTCATGGTTACTGTTTTTGATAAAAACCTATTTTGCCATATTTTTGTAGTACTAACATTTGATCTTTTTTGAACCAATACTGATGTTATTTTTACTTTGTGATCATGGAAAATAGAATTTAATGTTTATATTTTAGATTATATTATACTCATATATTATATATTGACATAACAACTTTCCAATGCAAACCACTCAAGCTACAAATCATAAAGTGAAAAATAACTGTTATTATATGCACATATGAAACAGTTACAGTGCACAACGGAAACTATAAATAATTAGGGAAGTAAATCAATAAATAAACCCTAGTGCTAAAAGAGACACACCAGACACAGTCCTGTGACTATTTACTAGTACTAAAAATTACTATAAGAATAAAAGTATCCTGGGCATTAGATTATCGAAGGAAGGACTTGATTCCCAAAGGTGGGAGAGGGTATGACCATAAAGGTGTTTAATAATCTTCTCTGGTAATACCAAGCATACAGTCATGTCCCAGTGTGCTTGTTATATAGAACTGAGCAGGGGAACAAGGGAGCAACCTTGTTATATACTGCTGAGCAAGGAGGCACGGTTAGCTACTCTCAGTAGGAACAGTCTCTGTAGGGAGTTTTTCAATCAGAAACAAGGGGCAGGGGACCTACCATGTACATTTTCTGCACACACTATCAGCATTCTTGTTTGGAGCCCAAGGAAGGCTTCTTCATCCTCTGAACCTCCCGCTGGGAGGGGTCTGGGGAGGGCCAGGGTCTTCCTTTGCCAGTCCTGACACGGCCATGTCCATGTCAACAATAGGCACTCACTCCCTTCCTGCAGTGACACAGCCATGGAAAAATATCAGTAGAACTGGAGATTAGGGAGAGAGTTCAGTGGGTAAATGAGCTTATCCACAAGCATGAGGACCTATGTTTAGATCCATAGAACCATGTAAAAAGCTGGCCAAAGAGGGATGTGACTGTAACATACATGCTGGGAGATATGGAGAGAGAATTCGTGTAGCTCCTTAGCCAGCCTGTAGAGCCAAATTTCGTGGTAGAGTCACTTAGAGACCCTGTCTCTGGCCTCCTACTGCCAGCCTCTAGACTCCACAAACACTTGTACTCACACACATGTGCACACACATACATTAACAAATACGTATGTATAACATATTTGTAATAATATATATAATATATGTAATATTATATATCGTATGTGATATATACAATATTATATGTATTTGTCATTACTAATAATCTCATAAATTTGTTATATATCACACAAACACACAGAAATGTTATTTTAGTTGATAAAAACAATAGAAGCATATACGTGTACAGATGTGGTTCCTCTTCTTCCTTCGAGACACTGCTGCACACTAGGCCGGGAAGGATGAAGCAAAGTCTAGACTGGGGTTGGTTGGTCAGCAGGATCCCTGTGGAGGCGGGTGGGGCTTCTCTGAGGATTTTCGTGTTATAGCTCTTGCTAGTCAATGGAGCATCTCTCTTAGATGAGGGTCAATGAAACAGCTTGTGGGCACACACTTTATTCGGAGTGAATCGAGGGCTATATATGGACCTTGGAGAGTGGGAAGGGGTTCTTTTTAGGGTGAAGTTTCATTGGCTGAGGTGTAAGGTTCTGGAGATACCTTATTTGCATGGAGAGGCATTCTAGGAAGTTGAAACTGTAATTTCTTCCAAGGATGGCATGACATTTCTCATGTGAATGATTGTGGGTTGGGATCCCCAGATCAGGCAGAGAAGGAAGCCCTGCTAGAAAAGGCAGTCCTCCATTTTGCTGCGAGCTCAGGAGAGCTGTTGAGACATGAGAGACTCCAACCTCAGAGTGAGGTACAACATGCAGAGTCACATGCATGTGGTTTGTTGGGCTGCGTCTGTATGGGTATGGGAGAGGCAGAAGCATCTCATAATTATAAATAGAATATGCTCATCTCTAGATTATGAAACCCCTGATAGTATTTTTTTAGACCTTTGTCTATAGTGACTATTTAGCAATTAGTATGTTTTAATGATACAGTCCCAGTTCAGTATGTAAGTCACAGTGACAACTGAATCACCAAAGTTCTTGCTTGATTTCTTCCTTGGAATGATCTTAAATGCTACCATTGTGTAAAGATAAATGTATCTCATTCCTGTTAGAATGAAAAGAAGCAAGAAAAAGAGAGAAAGAAGCAGACTGCGGAGGACAGTGATGTTGACCTCCCAGAACATAAAGCGGGGCAGGAGCAAGCAGAGTCGCAGAGTGAGGCAGGCGTCTGCCTCGGAAGCCCTGACGGGGCAGCGGCAGACAGGTACAAGGAGGCCCTGTCGCAGCAGCTGGACAAGGAGGATGAGCATGACCAGCGAGCGGCAGAGTCCAGTGGTACGCTCCTCAGGTCCTCAGCTCCTCAGGTCCTGCTTTCCCTGTGGAGAGGAAACTGTGCTTTTACCGTGTTCACAGAAGTAGTTCCGTAGTACAGTACTTTCTAGTTCCGTTTGATCCTACACAAACTGAGATGATTCACTTCACATTTGCTCACTTTAAAAATAATTGTTTTCTACACATATTTGTATTTTCTATACCTTTGTAGGTTTCACTGATGTAGGTTATTGTTTATGTTACAGAGAGTTTTCATTTTAGAATGTGATGCATGTATATTTAATCAGATGAAATAAATTTTAGGATTTAAGAATTTTTAGTTAAGGGGGCTGGAGAGATGGCTCAGCGGTTAAGAGCACCAACTGCTCTTCCGAAGGTCCTGAGTTCAAATCCCAGCAACCACATGGTGGCTCACAACCATCCGTAATGAGATCTGACGCCCTCTTCTGGTGTGTCTGAAGACAGCTACAGTGCACTTACATATAATAATAAATAAATCTTAAAAAAAAAAAAAAGAATTTTTAGTTAAAATATTTTTATAACTTTTTCTAGACTTGTTTAATATACTGTAAAATTTTGCTTTTATGTTATTAGAATTTATACATTAGTATAGAGAGCCTTAAAATGTTTATACATATTTCTGTGAGAGTCTATATGGCTTCTGTTTTTGTTTTTTTAGGAATAAAAGATTCTGCTAGGTCTTCCAGTGTGATATGGGTTACATATATTTGTATTGGACACATATTGTGTAGGGATTATTTTAATGAGTAATGTGTATTGATTTGATTAGACTCTTAGTCGTATTTCAAATGGCTATTTTTGGAGTATTTTTCCTTAGAATCATGTGTTCTACATATCTCTCCTGAGGAGAGGCACTGTCTTTCCCCTTTTTTGCATGCCTTTCTGAGTTTTATGGAAATTGCTACACTTATAGTTGGACAATTATAGTTGTTTAAGATGACTGAATTTGGAAGCAATAGTAGTTAATTTTGGAAATGAAGACCTCTCTCCTTGAAATTGAAATAGGCTTTTGGCTGTTTGTGTTTCATTCATTAATCATAGACTTATTCTGTCCGCCATCAGAAGTGAATTTTCTTAGTATATGGAACTTCATATTTGGTTGTTGATAGGAATTCCCAAAGTTGAGTAGAAGCAGTTATGGTGGTAATACTACCAATACTCTCATTTTATTGCTTGTTTTTACATTATAGAAGTTCACTTTTTCATGATATAAAGTTCCATACCTATATTCTTCTAGATAACAGTAAGAAGAAAACCAAGAAACTAAGAATGAAAAGAAGTCATCGGGTAGAACCAGTCAATACAGACGAGTCTGCTCCTAAGAGTCCCACCCCACCCCCACCTCCCCCTCCTGGTGAGTACATCCATCCTGACACTGGATGTAGAAACACTGCTTTAAGCGCTACAGAAAAAAGAAAAAAGGAACAAGAAATTAGATAGTTTTCCATGAGCATTTTCATTATTTTGTCAGGTTGTGAGGAAGAATCCTTTACTGTCTGTGTTATGCAGCGTTTGTTAGCATTTCATTGTTGTTTTAAGAATGAAACTACCATTAGATGTATTAGCATAGCATTGCATAGTAATTCCTAGATGTGATCAGATTCTGCTTGAATTCTCTGTATTTCACATTGCTGAAGGGAACTGAACTTTAGTGGATTTGAAACTAAAATGAAATTTTAAATGGTGGCTCATTAATCATTTCATCCTAGAAGTTGTATAGCTTTGTGATTTTCTCAGCATAAATGCAGTCCGCGTATCTACCTCCTAAGATGTTGCAGGGGTTAATGTACGTAAAGCTATGGGATACAGCTACACAGAGCCTTCGGCACTGAGCACAGTGTCCCCAGTCTTAGAGTTGTTGGTAAATACGAGTCAACTAAAGGATAAGTGCATGCATTCAGAATCCCCTTGCATTCAGAATCCGTCTTGCTGACAGAGCTGTCAACAGTAAGTTTTGATTATGAACTTTTACAAGATTCATTTCTAGTGTTCCTTTTAACAAAGCAATTCTTTTAGTCTCTGCTAGACATTAGAATGGCAGGCAGTAGGCATTTGTGATGGTAACACGAGGGGTGAGCTCGTAATTAAAAGTGGGTTAAGAGCTAACGCGCATGCTTGCTAAAGCTCATGCCAGCATCCAATCGTAAGCGGGTGCATGGAAAGGCAACTGAAAATGTATCCATGGCTGTTCAGAGTTGTTCACTGACATGGAATGCTAAATATGTTTTCTGTCAAGGGAGGGATCCTCTGGAAAGACCTTAACAAGTATTCATTTAACAGAGCTTCTAAATGTTTTTCTTTCCTTCAGTTGGCTGGGGAACCCCCAAAGTCACTAGACTTCCAAAACTTGAGCCTCTTGGTGAAACACGTCACAATGGTAATGCAAAAGCATCAGTTTTCAATTATCATCTGTGCACATTCCATCCACTTTTCTTTATCTTGTAACTTCAAGTTTTCAGGATTTTATTTTTGGTAGCTTTCAGATCCACTACCATCTTTTCCGTTATACTTTTAACTTTCATTTTACCTTATTTTTCATTTTTAAATGTACCTTTCAGCTATAGAATTTTATTTTTTTATCTCAGTACAACTATATGAAGATTCATTCTTATGTTTATTCATGATAACCTTTCCCCCCCCCCCCCCCCCCGAAACGGTTTCTCTGTGTAGCCCTGGCTGTCCTGGAACTCACTCTGTAGACCAGGCTGGCCTTGAACTCAGAAATCCAACTGCCTCTATCTCCCGAGTGCTGGGATTAAAGGTGTGCGCCACCACTGCCCAGCTCATGATAACCTTTTATAGAACCAATTAAGAGAAAAGTTTTCCAGCAACTGCGGTTTTACATTCTATGTAAGAAAACTGTCAGGACATGCCTGTGTTCAGTACGCTGTGATAATGAACATAACTGCTTTCTTTGCTCATAACATAATGTCCAGTCACTAAACATTAAAATGAAGTCTAGATCAACACAATGTATAAAATGAGAGACCAAATTAGCAAACCAAATAATTAGGCTAAACAGAAATTCTCTCGAAGGCTTTATTGAATCTAGAAAACACCCTTGATGAAGTCATCTTAACTGTAATCCATTCAGTGCATTGCATTAGAGCCCCAAGAAATAAAGGCTAGGAAAAGATAGGGAGAACTCACAGGCAGGTGTCCTTTCTGAGCAGACATCGAGGTTTTTGTATTGTACCTAGAGTGGCAAAGAGGAAGTCTACTTGTAGCTCCGTACGCTTGCTCATTAAGAGCATCCAGTACACTTCATCTGCTAACTTAATAGAACTTTGTTTTTAAAAAGGCCACATAGTAGAAAAAGACAATCAGTCTTTACAAAAAGCATTGTGAAAATCTCCTCCACACCAAACTGAAAGATACTATTCAAAAGTATTCAAGTCTACTTCTGGCTTTCCATTTCAGAACACCGTACAGTTCACTAATGGTTTCTACTTTAACATTAGGGAAAATTAGACAATGTGTATTTATAGATGAGTTTCTTCTTAGCCTCTATGAGATATAGTTTCAGTAGGTTACCTATTTCTGTTTTATTTACTGACTTTTACACTGTAATATTTTTACTGATAGTAGGTTGGATCCTGTTTTATAATATAATATATTTATAATCAGTATTAGAAAATAGTATTTACGTTTTTTCATTCACCTGTCTTAGTTATGATTCACAATGCTGTGACAAAATACCAGACCAAACAGCTTCCTAGAAGAAAATGTAGATTGGTTCATGGCTACTGAGGATTTTTTTCCCCATGGGAGGCAAGCCATAGCAGATGACTCAGTCTCTGGAGCAGAGAGCTGGCAGTGGCAACCTGACGACAGACATTGAGCAGAGAGGGCTCCATCCAGAACCAGAGCAGGGGTGGCCTTCAGAAGCTGTGCCTAGTCACCTATTCCATCTCCTGATGGTGCTGAAACAGTGTCACCGGCAAGGGTCCATGTACCCTGACACTTTGGGCAGTTCTGAATGAAAATGCGACCAGGTACTTTTGGAGCTGCTAGTTCATGTCCATCCCAGTAAGATACATTCCCTCCAGCTTGAACAGTCCATGCCACCTGATCAGGCCCAGCGTTATTCAAATTCTGAAGTTCAGAGTCTCTTAGTTGTGAGTCGCCTAAAATAAAAATGAAAGTTAGATACTTCCAATATAAAATGGCACACAATAAACATTCCCTTCCCAGATGGATCTGAAGCGAGACCAAAGCTAGTAGGGCAAATACTACATCCTGCAGGTTCGAGTACACCATACAGGGCACATGATGGTATCATGTCAGTTCCACTGGTCTTATTCTTCCCTGAACCTACAGCTTTGCCGTTTGCAGCCTTTCTCTTGAGGTTGGCCCCAGCACCTGCTGAGTCCTTCGGCAGACACCCTATGTTCTGGCATTCCCAGTGTAGCGGCCTGGGCTTCACTTTCATGGCTTTGTGGCCCACACTGTTGAACCATTGCTAAACATGCCCTTGCCCCAGGCTGCCCCCTGCAATGCCACAGAAGCATCAGTGGTCCTATAACTCCTGCATTCAGTGTGCCTGCCAAACCTTCCCCACACGGACAGTGACAAGTTCTGCTGCCATCTGAAGACAGTGGTGAACTTTTACGATTAGGACTGTAGCACTCTGAGTGTGTCTGCCTTGCTACAAAATGTTTCTACAGGTGGCTTTTTTCCTAAGGTCACCTTTTCTGTTCTCTCTTTGTAAATGAAAGTCATTCAAGTGAGTTTATACTTTTACATTCTAGAACCTTCTCTGTAGCTATAGGGTTCAATTTACCCTTTCTATTGTTAACGTGCAGTGTATGAAGTGTGTAGCTTCTCTTCATAGTCCTAATCCCTTTAGCAGTCAGGCCTACAGTGTGTGCTCTTGCTCTGTGTTAAAAGCACTCCTTCCCCTTTCCAGGCTAAACTGCTGCTTCTGTCTTTCTGTTCCACTGCGTGCTCTCTGGTTGTATAAACTGTCTGGAGGCATCTAACAACCATTTCCCAGCCTGCATGCTGAACTCCAAATGCAGTAGTCTGTGATTTCAGGATGAAGAGGATGTGGTCAGAATCTTTGCATAATGTGATACAAATGACCTCTTACCCAGTTCCAGTTCAGTGCTTGTTTCTTCTGGACCCCATGCTGATGGCCTTCATGGAACGCATCACGGCTGCATTCCTCCAGATGCTGTCCTCATCCTGCTGATGTCCAGCAGAATTTCCATTGATCTGTATTTACTGCATTCTTGGGTTTCTTTAGCCAATAGCTCCAAACTCTTTTGCATCGATCCTAAAAACTAGATGTAAAGGTCTGTGAACTAGATAATCATATCCATCGCAGCAAGGACTCGGTTCCTCTGCTGCTGTAGGTTCCACAGCCTTCAAAACGGCAGCATTACCAGTTCACGACTAATATATTGAAACATACGAGCTAGGGCGGGGTGGTGGTGTCATTTCAGACCCAAACAATAACCGCGTATTTTATATTTGATATCAGCTAAAATTTCTTATGTCAGGATGAATAAGACATGCACTTTACCCAATTTAATAGAAAAAATAGTCCTCCAGTATACTGGAATATCTATGACAATAAGTTCTTTAGTACAGAATTGGAGTAGTATTCAGAAACTCTGTGGGCAGTTATGGAAAGTGGCCTAAGAGCCAGGGATTCGAAGAAGAAGCAGGGCAAAGAGAAACCGAATTCACAAGTAAGTGTATCTGTAATCCTAGCACCACTGAAGGCTGAGGCAAGAGGGTTAGGAGTTCCAGGCCAGCTGAAGCTACGTGAGAGTCCATTTAAAGAGAGAGACCACCACAACAAAACAGAGATAAGAAAGAACAATAGTTTGTTTGAAAAATGGCATAAAGCTACATAGTGGGTAAGAAGGGAAATTTTAAATGATAGAAAACATTGAAAATGGAATTCTGGCCTTTGACTAAATACTAAAGGTCTTACATATATTTAAAACATTAAAGCTTACTATTAGTAAATTTTCAAGAGCTAATATTTATTTAATACACCGGCAAAATGTTACTTTGATGTAATTTATAAAAAATTACTTTATGTGTATGAGTGTTTTGCCTGCAAGCATGTCTTTGTATCATGTGTGTGCCTGTGGTAGTCAGAAGAGGGCGTCTGATCACCTAGAATTGCAGTTACAGATGTATATTGTGAGCTATCTTACGGTGGCTAGGAAATGGACCCCAGGCCTTTGGAAGAGCAGCTAGTGATGAGAGCCTCAGAGCCTTCTCCAGAGCCCCTCTTCTTTTTATTAATTTTGAACACATTTCTTTTCCCATTATTTATAGAAATATGTGGCCAAAAGTCTGACACACAGTAGATAGATAATTATGCGATGAGCTAGTGAACTAATTAAAATCAAGTGCACATGGTTTGTGAGTTCAACTTTACTGACTTCAACAATTGCCATGATCAGATTGAAAACAGCTTGAGGGAGCTTCTAACTTTGATTATATATAGTCAGCTGCTTTGGTAAGAGCTTGATTATTTTTCTATCACTTTGATCACTTACACAGCTTTCTCTGTGTAACAGGTAGGACAGAGGCATTCAAAGAGACATGAAACGAGAATCTGTGTTTGTTTTGTAAACACTTTCAATCTGTATTTCATCAATGTGTTATATATCCTACATTATGAAAAATAAGTGTCTGGTGGTCAAAATTATCAGCTATTACAAATTAAAGAATAGTATGTCCTTTTACTGCTCTCCAAATTTCATTGTAAACATGTTTGATAACGACTATGAAAATGTTCAGGAAGTTAAAATCCTCTATCATATAGAATGATTCTGATTTTTGTAAAGAAGTGATACAAAGCCCACTACAAAAGTATACTAATTTTTTCAGAAAGAAAAAAAAGTCATGTTATGTACATGCATTTGGTCTTTTAATAAAAATATTTTTAAATTCATCAAAATAATTGGACATATCTTATAATCTTCAGTATAGCAATAGTAACTGTAAGTAAGAGGGCCGGCCATTGTGCGTGGTCACTTCAGTTCTTCCAAATCGCCTTATAATATGAGCAGCAAAATCACATAAGGCAAGGGCCGAAGCTTTTGTGACGCTCAGGTGCAGAGTCAAGACTTGAACATAGGTCTTCCTATGGTCTTGAAATCCATGCCTTTAAATTGGTACAGTTATACTATTATATTCATATTGGTTAAGGGATCATAGCAGGTTAATTTTTGTTTGGAATTTACAATTGCCTTGAAAATAATTTCCCCATTATGTTTCTAATGTATTTATTTTAAATGATCTTAAAGACTTGTGCTTCTAAAATAATTTGAAGATAACACACTAGAAAATAATTTATGATGACTTAAATGTGGCAATAGGTGTATAATCTAATCTGTGGCAAAGTAAGAGGTAGAAATTTGAGCCCATGAGTTGGCTTAGCTGGTGAGGTTGTGTGATGCTGCTAAGCCTGAAGATCTGAGTTTGATCCCCAGGACAATACAGTTGAAGGAGAGAACCAGTTCCCACAAGTTGTTCATACACAAACATCAAAATAAATAACTGCAATATTTTTAAAAGTCTATAAATGATTATGGATGGAAGGGGAAGGCCTGGGAATATGGCGCCATAATAAGTGTGCTTACCCAGTATGCACGAGGTTCTGCGTTCATTCCCCAGTATTTCACATACCCAAAAGGAAAGACCATTTTATACAATATGGTGACCAAACCACTGCTTCTCCTAAAATACGTAGATGTAATGACCTAGAAAGAATACCTGGTATGTACAGATAGTGACTGATGAGGTCTTAGCAGCAAATGGTGTAGATTCTAAGTATTTTATATTTGTTTTGTAATGTGAATGTATAATAAAATAACTATGTCTATTTGGTGCAACATTTTACCTGTCATTTAGAATTTATGTTTTGAATCCATTCAAATGTTCTTGGATTTAGTTTGTTTCTGTTTTCTGTCTTCCCCACCTGTCCACTCGGTTGAGACTTGCCTACATCTTAGTCTTCTAAAGATGATGGCTGGAAAACAATTAGCAGTGAAAACCTTGGGTACCATACAGTTTCATATGTTTCATTTCGCTTCTCTGTGCAGATTTCTATGGGAAGCCGCTGCCGCCTCTGGCTGTGCGACAGAGACCTAATGGTGATGCTCAGGACATGATCCCATAACCAAGTCGGATGAGTTAGTCTTTTTACTATCGGCAAGGTGAACTGAGACCTTTCCTCAAAGCAGAAAAGCCCTGAATGCCGATGACTGGGGCAAGACAACCATAATGATTTCAGGGAGGAAAGAATACCCAAGAACTTGACCTGATGTTTTACTTCTCCATGTTCTGTGGTTAAAGCATAAAGGAAACAAAATGGCCAGGAGCTGACAAGAGCATCTGGCCAAGTTAGCAAGTCATGGTATTGATTCTTTAAAGGGTTTACATATCCCGACGTTTGGATATACTCCTGAAGGAAAAAACCTCAGAAGTTGAGCCAATGGACTCTACATACCTGATTATTTAATAATCTGTATTTCTATGCATTAAACATGTTTTATAAGGTACATGTACATGAAAGGGGAATTCCTGAGAATTTATAACCTAAATTTTAACTATTTTTATATTTTTTTCTAAACTTTTTGTTTAAGTTTGCTATTGTATTGACTGCGCACTTTCTACAGAAGCTCTGTTTAAACTGTCTGGATAGGAAGTTGATTTACTGAACACATGAAGCATACAAGCAGGTATGCTTTGTGATAACATTGTTTCTAAAATGCACATTCTATCTTGATGTAATTTTAAAATAATCACTATTTTAAAAAGCAAATTCTCAGATCTTTAATCTATCAAATTACATGATTTGAAAGTAGTACCCAAGGAGAGAATTCAGTTCTGTTATCACTGTTTGTTTTCCTTGATGATGATCTCAATAAATATTAAGAGGTGTGAGATACCTTTATGAAAACAACTAAATTTGTTAAATTAGTAAAAATGTATCCTGTGAGATATGATTCTAAGTCCTGAGAGAGCCCACTAAGGGAGCAGACATTTTCTGAGTTCAGGGGCTCTCTCCATGCTCTCGGTTAGCAGCTTCATTGACTGCTGTGGGTTGTTTTCCTTTGTTCATGCCTTGAAATTAAAGGTGAAAGACTGTAAAGGGTCCTGCAGGTCTAGAGACTTGGTTTATAGCCAGTACAGCCATATGAATGAGATGTTGGCTCAAGTCCTTTCATAAAGCACTAGTTCTAACATGACTTCTTAATTTTAGATGACACTTGTTCTGCTCTTGAGCGCCGTTCATAAGGCTCTCTGTCCAGCTGCCTTTACCAAAACTTGTAGAAATATTTTAAAAAATGGATTTATAATGTAATATTCAATTGGAGGCATGCCTTTAAGTCAAGGTGAAAATAACAGAGATCAAGTCCCTTATCACCCTCTTAAGATTGGTACCATATACCAGCAGTGAACGTACACTGGTGTCTGAATGTAAGTTCACCTAAGGTAGATTGATCTGATCATTTGCCTTTAAATTGTTTATAATGTATTGTGTTTACATATTAGCTCCCTGGACCCGGATCAGTCAGGTCACATGATGCTAGTCAGCACTGGTAGAGGTTCTGTGAGTTTGTGCATGGTACCTACCTCACACACTGAGGAGTAAAAAAAGTTTTATTTCTATGCAAAACCCATATGCAGAATTAGCAGGTGGCTCAGATAGGAGCATCACAACACAGAATGGGAATTCTGAACTGGATTTTAGAGGAAAAAGTGCTCATCTTCTTGGTTCATTTTGTAATATTTAAATTCCCTTTTTAAACTAAACTTTTGCTATCTTTTAATGTTCATCTGGTTTGAAGATATTCTTGCTTCCTACCAGTGTTTATTATAAAGTATAGTAATTTCAACTATATTTCATGAAAACAGTTTTGGAATTGAATGTAACATAAACTGGAACCGATGTTTTCTATGGCACTCTCAAAAAATTAATATGTTTTCTTAAAGCTGTATAAAAAATCCCTTAAAAACTGTTTTGTAAATCCTGGCAGATTTTAATATTTCAGTGCTTATTTTGTTATATTACACATTTTCATTCTTATTCATCATGAATTATAACATTTCACACAATAAAAAATAATTTACAACAATATATCGTTTCTCTATTTTTTTTAAGATTTATTTATTTTATGTATGTGAGGACACTGTAGCTGTCTTCAGACACACCAGAAGAGGGCATCTGATCGTATTACAGATGGTTGTTAGCCACCATGTGGTTGCTAGGAATTCAACTCAGGACCTCTGGAAGAACAGTCAGTGTTCTTAACTGCTGAGCCATCTTTCCAGCCCACCATCTCTTTTTATTTGGTGGTTTTAAATGATTTTCTTTAGCCAATCAGATGATTATTTTTTCGTTATTACTTTGGAAAGGATTAAATTGGTAAATTAAATTAACATACTTTTTCTTGTTTTATACGAAAACTATGTAAAGGGTATATGAAGCAACATTGTGCTTTGTTTTTATTGCTAGTTCCCAGTATTTTGTCAACCCTACTGTCCAAAAGATATGTTTTACCTTATTTACAAGGCAAGTCCATGTGCTCTTACTGGGTAATCCATGTATATGTACTACGTATAGAATATTGTATGTAATAAATGTCGAGTGCGGAACTGTATGGAGTGTGTGGTGGTCTGAATATGCTTGGTCCGGAGAGCAGCACTATTGTGAAGGGTGGCCTTGGTGAGGAAAAATGTCACTGTGAGGGTGGCCTTTGAGACCCTCCTCGTAGCTGCCTGAGGATGGTCTGCTCCCGGCTTCCTTTGGATAAAGATGTAGAACTCTCAGCTCCACGAGCACCATGCCTGCCTGGATGCTGCTTCCTGCCCTGCTGATAATGGACTGCACCTCTGAACCTGTAAGCCAGCCCCAATTGAGTTTTGTCCTTTATAAGACTTGCCTTCGTCACAGTGTCTGTTCACAGCAGTACAACCCAAACTAAGAGTGCTAACTGAAATTTCAAGAGATCTGATGGTTTATGTTTTCCTCAATTTTCAATTCTTTTTGTGCAGAGGAAAGCAAATTTATAATTTTTTGAATTAAGTGTTTTTTTGTGAATTGTAATTTTTTATCTGATGGGTGTTTTACTTATATTGTGTGTCTATGTGTGTGTGTGTGTGTGAGAGAGAGAGAGACAGACAGACAGACAGGCAGACAGAGACAGAGCTGTCAAATCCCTTGCATTTAGAATTACAGATGGTCCTAAGCTGCTGTGTAAGCACCTAGACTCTAACTCAGGAACTAGGGAAGAACAACTAATGCTCTTTTTAAAAATTTATTATTTTATCTATTTACATCCTAAATGTTGCCTCCTCCTGATTCCCCCCCATCACCATCACCATCTGAGAGGGTGTCCACCAGTATCCCCCCACCCTAGGGCATCAAGCCTCTACAGAATTATGCGCATCCTCTCCCACTGATGCCAGACAAGGCAGTCCTCTGCAACATATGTGCCCAGGGTCTCAGAGCAGCCCATGTATGCTTTTTGGTTGGTGGCTTAGTCTCTGGGAGATCCCTGGGGTCATGGTTAGCTGACACTGTTGATCTTCCTATCAATTGCCATCCCCTTCAGCTCCTTCAATCCTTCCCCTAACTCTTCCATAGGGGTCCCCGTCTTCCATCCAATGCTTGATTGTATCTGTATCTGTATCTGTATCTGTCTCAGTTAGAGGCTGGTAGAGCTTCTCAGAGGACAGCCATGCTAGCCTCCTGTCTGCAAACACAACATGGCACCAGTAATAGTGTCAGGATTTGATGCCCACCCATGGGATGGATCTCAAGTTGGGCAGGCCACTGGTCAGCCATTCCTTCAGTATCTGCTCCATTTTTGTTCTTGCATTTCTTTTAGACAGGAACAATTCTGGGTCAAAAATTTTGAAGGTGGGTTGGTGTCTCTATCCCTCCACTGGGGGCCCTGACTAACTACTAGAGATGGGCTCTTCCGGTTCCCTTTCTCCCTGTTGGTCATTTCAGTTAAGGTCATCCCACCATTGAGTCCTAGGAGCCTCCGCCATCTCAGGTCTCTGGGACGTTCTAGAGGTTCTCCTCACCCCCACCCCCAGCAGCTGCATATTTCCATCCATCCTCCTGTCTCTCCCCGTCCCTGCCCCTGCCCCCTTTTCCTCCACTACCCTATTCTTTCCCACACAGGTCCCCCCTCTGTGGGGCAGTGGTCTGTGGCAGGCAATCTGACACCCGGTTGAGCACAGGCTGAAAACCCTGGAAGACCCCGTGGAATATCCACAAGGGACTGAAACATGTTTTTGGCCGACACTCCCAGAAGACTCCTGTAAAAACAGCTACAGCTTTACAGCCCCTATATATAGAGAGGCCTGGCATGTGAGACTTGTCACGTAGAAAGCAACTCTGAGTCCTCCCATAGCAAATGCGAAGCCTCCAGACCAAACCAATAGGAAGTATTGGTTGCCAAACCCCTGACCCCTCCCAAACAGAATATTAGACCATCCTAGCCTGTGTGAGCCCCCGCCCACCCGCCGCCGCCTCCATCCAGAAGGAATAACAGTGTGAGAACTACTCCGGTGTCTAAGACCTTCTATCCTAAGAGCTGTAACACTTTCAGCCAGGGAAGAGATCTGCTCTCCCGGGAGCTGCCAGAAGCTTCCCGTGCTCCACAGGCTAGTCGGCCTCTCATATGCTCAGCCCGGCCTGACTCAGCGCAGGGCAGCGGGCACAGCGTCTTGGTGCGACCCAGGCGGCAGCCGCAGGAACCAAGGCGGAGGAGACTCCGTCCCTGCTCGTGCTCCCCTGGCGGAACCCTCGCATTCAGCTGGGCCAGAGACCCCAAGAAGGCTCCCAGCACAAAGCCCAGCACCCCTCCCTCTGCCTTCCATCATTATTTTATTCCTACTTCCAAGTGGGATTTAAGCATCCTCACTTGGATCTTCCTTCTTGTTTAACTTCTGAAGGTCTGTGGGGTGTATCATGGGTTTCTGTATTTTTTAACTAATATCCACTCATTAGTGAGTACATACCCTGCATGTCCTTTTGGGTCTGGGTTACCTCACTCAGGATGATATTTCCTAGCACCATCCATTTGCCTGCAAAATTCATGATATCCTTGTAGCTAAATAGTATTCCATTGTGTAAATGAACCACATTTTCTGTATCCATACTTCCATTTAGGAGCCTCTGGGTTGCTTCCACTTTCTGGCTTTTACAAATAAGGCTGTTATGAATATAATGGCGTATGTGTCCTTGTGATATGGTAGAAAATCTTTTGGGTATATACCCAGGAGTGATATAGTTGCGTCTTCAGGTAGAACTATTTCCAGTTTTCTGAGGAACTATCAGATTGATTTCCAGAGTGGTTGTACAAGTTTGCAATTCTACCCTTAATGGAGAATGTGGGAAATAGCCTTGAACACATTGGCACAGGAGAAAATTTCCTAAACGGAACACCAATGGCTCAGGTTCTAAGATCAACAATTGGTAAATGGGACTTCTTGAAATGGAAAAGCTTCTGTAAGGCAGTGGACACTGTTAATAAGACAAAAGAGCAGCCTATAGATTACAAAAATATCTTCACTAACCCTACATCTAATGAAGGGATAATAACAAAATATATAAGGAATTCAAGAAGTTAGACTACAAATAACAATAACTCAATTTTAAAAATTGCATACAGGGCTAAACAGAATTCTCGACAGAGGAATCTCAAATGGCTCAGTTATAAAGAACTCAAGAAATTAGACTCCAAAATAATAATAACTCAGTATAAAAAAATTGGGTACAGAGCTAAACAGAATTCTCAACAAAGGAATCTCGAATGGCCGAGTAGCACTTAAGGAAAATGTTCAACATCCTTAGTCATCAGGGAAATGCAAATCAAAACGATCCTAAGATTCTACCTTACACCAGTCAGAATGGCCAAGATCAAAAACTCAAGGGGCAGACAGCACATGCTGGGGAGGATGGAGAGAAAAGAGAACACTCCTCCACTGCAACTAATGCTCTTAACCACCAGCTTGCGACCAGCTCTCCAGCCCCATGCAACGTTTTCTTCAAGTAGAAAAATTTAAATGATATTTAGTGAAAGTTTAGAATTTACTAAAGCTCTGAATAGCCTAGGAAAGTTCACCTATTAAATATCTTATTTTACTAAATGGTCTCTAACTATGAAAATGTTTTGGGGTCTTGGAGTTTGCTCAGAGGTTTGGAATATGTGCTGTTCTTGCAGAAACCTGTGTTCTCAGCTTCCATGTCAGACAGTTCATAACTGGTTGTAACTCCAGTTCCAGTGATCTGAAACCCTCTCTGGCTTCTTCTGAGGGCCTCTGCACTGCCGTGTGTGTGTGTGTGTGTGTGTGTGTGTGTGTGTGTGTGTGTGTGTGTGTGTGTATGCATGTACACATAAACATAATTAAAAATCTGAAAAAAATTTTAACTTGATGCTCAGTGTCATGCACTGATATTTTCTAAAGTAACTAATAGTTACTTTAGAAAAGATGTTTAATGAAACTCAAAAGAGATATTCTGTGGGTATGGATGTGAGGTGTGGGGGAAGGGTGTGCCTCACCGGGCCCATGCCCAGGCATCCCTTCCCCATGAGGGACCAGCCACAGCAAGGTATAGTGTAGAATATAGTTTATTCAGGGCATGGGGTGGGAAGCTAAGAGGGTAGTAGAGACAGAGAAAGATAGAGAGAGGGAGAGAGTAGAGAAGTGGAGGCCGGCCATGACCATGTGGAGAGAGAGGGGGAAAAGGAATGGGGAGGCAGGGGGAGCAAGGGGGCAAGAGGCAAGGCAAGAGAGAGAGAGAAGGAGGCAAGCAGCCCCTTTTATAATGGGCCAGGCCCACCTGGCTGTTGCCAGGCAACTGTAGGGAGAAACATACCTGGCTGTTGCCAGTTAACTGTGGGGTGGAGTTTAGACAGAATGGTAACCATAATCACTAAGGAAAAATGAACAATAAGTAGACTTCAATTTATAAAATGAACATAGTGGATTCTCCCACAGATAGTTTAAAAAAAAAATCAGCAAATCCTTTGAGCTTTAACATTTAACACTGATGCAAATAAATTAGGAATGGCAGGTTATAAGTCAGGAATCATAATTAAAGTACTTCAAAGTCTCCATTCTGTTGAAAATCAGAATTATATAAAATTTTCATGATATTAGGTTTTCCTGAAACTCTCAATATAATTCCTGATTCTCAATATGAGAAGGGGTTGTTTTACATTTAGAAAGCGAGTATTTTCCTGATAACTCAGAATTAACCTTATTATTTATGGAATTGCAACAGGCAATTAGAGACAGAAATTACCCATTGCATATAACTCATATTCACTCTCCTACTGGATTGCCCAGACCACTAATACAAGGGAATGGTGAAATATATCAATTATTAATAGGAAATGTATCTGAAGCACCAAAATTTCATGAAATACATCACATTAATAGTAAAGGTTTAAATAAAAGGTTCTCAGTAACATGGCAAAAAGCAAGGCCACTCTGAGCTACCTGAGATGCTACCTCAAAACAATATAAAAAAGAAACAATAAAATAAATCTGACATTTAGTGTGGGTTGTTTCTTATGCCTTCAGTAGTTAAAAACAAGTTACTAATAGATCTGACCTTTTGAAGTTTAACATCCTAATACGAGTCTACCTCCGATTTTCTCCGATCTTCTTTGCAAATATAAAACTAGTATATTTCAGTTGGGGCCTTTTATAATGAACATAGAAAATACACAAAATCTCTGAAAATAACAGCTAAAAGGCAAATGAATTAATTTTTCCCAAATATAGTACAGGTGTATTCATGTAGTCATTTGCATAATGATTATTGTATTTTATTTTGTACTGGATCAAAATTCTAACATTACCTTATAGATTACTGAGGAACTTACAAAAAATATCAAATAAAAGGAAAAAATAGAACCATACTAAGCTTTAAATCACATTAGTGTAGAAGATATTTTCTTTGCATAGGACTTACAAAGACAAGCACCTACTTATTGCATATCCTATACTGATATTTTGAGCATTGAGTGCCATCTCAACATGAAGATGCCTACTTATTATAGGAGACCAAATCATCTCTGAGAAATTTCTGGCTTGTATTCCTACCAATGTCAACATTGAAGCTTGTTGAAGTGGGCCTGGGAGCTTGGTGGGTCCTTCCTGGTCCTTGGGAGTGTGGTCTTAGTGCTTGGTAAAAACAGGCATTAATCAAATACCAATGATGTAACAGTTGTTATATCAAGTTCAGCCACCTATAATAAATAAGCCTATGTAAAAGACAAAATTGAAAATGGAAAGCAGAAAAAGGTCGTTTATTCAATGTGACCACATCGGGAAGAGGAACAGAGACATCCAGTGGAATCCCTTACCCCACCGCCGCCCATGTCAGTCTTTGGGGTCCTAATGAGATCCGTGGTCCCTGGGACTAACTGGCCATAGTCATCTGGGTTCAATCTCATCCTGTTAGAAGATGTTGACATTTTAAAAATGAGGACATCTCTTTCCTGAAGACAAGTTTCCCTATGGCTGCCCCCCTTTCCTTCTCTCAGCCTGATACTCCTGGGGAAATTCCAGTTCTTTGGGGTCCATTGTTTCAGAAGGTTGATAGAATGAGACACAAGCATCTCTGGAAATATCTTCATGCCTGTCGGGCTGGTTACAAAACGTGATAACGCCAGCTTTCAGCATAAGCCCCGTAGTCTCGGTAGAGCGGTCTAGTCGCTATTTCAATGGAACATTTAACACTTCCCATTTTAAAGGTACATTACCTCAGGCAATTCTAAGGAAAGGAGAGATTTGATCGTTTTACCGCTTTTCTCCAGTGTTAGCATTCTGTCTAAACTCCTCCCACAGTTACCTGGCAACAGCCAGGTATGCTCCACCCCACAGTTACCTGGCAATAGCCAGGTAGGCCTGACCCACTATAAGAAAGCAAAAGAGGGAGGAGGGGGCAAGCAGCCCTACCTGGTTGTTGCCAGGTAACTATGGGGCGGAGCATACCTGGCTATTGCCAGGTAACCGTGGGGTGGAGTTTAGACAGAATGCTAACATCGAGCCCATGAACAGAGACGCGAAGGGTGACTCTAAAATCACCTAGACTCGCTCCTTAGCTCGGGGAATGCACCCTAGCAGCTTCGGAGCCGGCAGAGCGCCTCGGCTCCTCCTCTCGCGGCACTTGAGTCTCCCGCGAGATTTTGGTAACCTAAACTACAATATCGCGAGAACGGAAACAGGAAATGTGAGGCAGCCCGAGACCTCCTAGCAGGACCCGGAAGTGTGGCGTTTCTTTGTGTTCCTCCGTGAACTCTTAACGAAGGACGGTAGTTTACGAGCTCAGGCGGGACCATGCTGACTCGGGTGAGGCCCTCGACGGTCGAGTGCCCGGGACTGAAGCCGCCGAGAGACAGGGCGGACTGGGATGGGATCCGCACTGTCCAAAGCCCCGAACCATGTTGTGTGTGTGGTGGTTCTTCTGTCCGTCCGCATTCACTGGAGGGTCAGGCCCGGGGATTGGCGCGGAGATGCCAGCGACGTTGTCACTGCGAGCTTTCTCGGCCCTGGGTGCACCAATGTTAGGGCGATGTTTATTTCCGTAAATAAACTTTGGATTACTTTTTTACGTTGAGGGCAAGGTTTCCGAGGTGATACACTTCTAAAGTGTTACTTAAAAAGTAGAAAACAAACCTTTTATGGCTTCTGAATTTTCCTTAGCATAGATTCACCTCTAACCTGTGCCTTACACTTGGGTAACTACCACTTCGAGAAACACCAAGAAACAATTTTGTTACAAGTAAGGAATTGCTCTCCTGGCAGGAACTGATATTTTTAAAAACATTTCTTTAAAAGCAGGAAGCCCCACTCTTGATTAGCTATTGGCAGTCGCTGGCAGAGGCCGCGGGAGAGTTAGTTCTCTTTGGGGTATGGCTCCACACACCCAGGTACATACCCAAGTAGTGACTGCACTAATTGGTGCCAGTGGATTTTTTTTAAAAGGACGTGAAGTTGGAAGGGGAACTCACAGGGAGAGTCTGGGCGGAGTTGGAGTGGTGGGGGGGCGTGGTTATCAAAATATATTGTATACATGTATGAAATTCTCAACGAATAAATACAAAGAAAAATTTAAGGTCATGTTAATGTCAAATTTCAATAAATATGTGATATCACAGTGTGTTGTCAGCAACTTTTTCTTATCATCATAGCTGAAAGCAAAATCAGAGGGGAAGCTTGCAAAACAACTATGCAGAGTTGTGTTGGATCAGTTTGACAAACAGTATTCGAAAGAACTTGGGGATTCCTGGAGTACAGTAAGGTCAGTATGATTCATCTCTTGATACTTTGTGAGAGAAGGTAGTAAATACCTCCTTGATGAGAGAGGCACAGTCCTGGAGGGAAGAGTCTACTATATATTTTTGATGTAAAGGAATCACCTGGCATACCTCACCTGCTTGAGCTGTAGAAATGAGGGACTGATAGTAAAAACAAAAAGTTCCAGTAAGAGGAAAATTAAATGTCCTCTCAAGCAATTGCTTTTATCTGTAAAATGGGGATGTACTATATATTTTTTTTAAATGCTGTAGTAAAAATCCTAACTTTGACGAAATTTAACATTCTGAAGTTCAAAAAATAACAAGTCCCTAAAGTCAGTGTTTCTCTATCTTAGCTAGAGTCATGCTTTAATTGGCAATTACAGTCACCATTATATCTGTATCTGGAACACGTGCACATGGACAGACCAATCTAAATGGCAGAGTGGCCTTTGTGATGCCATGGTTGAAAAGGCTGGGAGGGAAGACCCTTGACATTAAGGTTAGCAAGCAGAGATTGTGGGTTGTCCATTGACCTTCATGCTCAGCCATACTCCATATCCCTGAAATAAATTTGTAAATTTTTTAAAGTGACAAATATGATTTGTGTTTTGGTGAGTTTTTGCTATTGATCAGAATGGTAGTGAAGGGGGGTTTAGATGGAATGTCTGGTTGGTGTATATGATACCGCCAAGAATACAAAGAACAATATAGTCCTGTCTAGTTTACATACAATCTATTCATAGGAGAAGTAAATGGGAGGGGCACCTTAAACATCCAGAAACATACATCAATAATAGGGCATTTTATTATTGCAGTGTGTGGGTGCCAGTGAAAGCCACTGGTGACTTTGGAATTAACTTGGCAAAAGGAACCGGACATTCGGGGCTGAGGGAAGGTTGCTAGTCTGTTTTGCACAGCAGAGATGAAAAAGTGGTCTGACTGGGTAGTCTGGACTTAGCTCAGACAGTAAGGTCTCAGATGATTGTTTTAGACCATCTCTTCTGAGATGAACTCAGTACCTATGTCTTTGCATAGAACAACTTTAAGCATAATTGGAACAAAGATGAAGTCTTAATAAAGATAAACTGTGAAGTGGGTTGAAGATGATTTTAGGACATTAAGATATTTAGAAAACATAAATGAGAAGGCAACTGTTATTTCATCATTGTTACATTTTATGAGTTGTCTATCAAAACATGAATAGTGCCATATATAATGAATTCATGAGGATTTTAGTATGCAAAGGTATTCATTCATATGGAATACCTAAAGACCACATACTTTGCATTTGTAGGTAGGTATTGTGTTCAAAGAATACCTACTTAAGCACTCTCTTTGTTTGCAGATTTTCTTCTGAGGCTATAGCTAGAGTTGAAGTAGTTCACCTAAATTCATTTAGCTGGTTAGTGACCCAGTCTGTCTGAGTCGCGATCTACCACTACAGACAGTGCTGTGCATCTTCCCTGGGATATAATTAGCATAGTTGGGTGATTTTAAAACAAAAGATTTGCAAGAAGTATTTTGCCTGAAGGCTTTTTACTAACCTGGCTATTCATAACCTGTAATGAGTTGATTTTCTACTTCGTATACCCAGAAAGATTTATAAATTACTATCTGACCCTGAACAAAATGAGCAGTGAACCTCGAAGCCATATGATTAGCTGTGCCTTCTGCTCTGTCTACCTTTTTGGTAGGATTTCATGGTAATTTAAGTTTTGCATAAACATGTACTAAATTTGCCACAGGCAAAATAAAAGCTTTCTTAGAAAGGCAGACCATGGAAGGTAGCCTAGGAAATAAGAACAGACTTATATGCTTGTTTTATAGCTATTTGCAAACAGTGTTACACTTCCTTTAAGTAGTTTTACTCTCAGCATTCTTCTCCTCCTTATCTAGAAAGGAATTCACATTTCTCAGATTTCTGTAGCAGTGGGGAAGGCTTGGTTTCAAGGTTTCCATAATTCAACCTTTGCTGGACTTGCTTCCAGCTTGTTCCCTTCAGGAGGTCTGTAGCAGAACGTTACATTTCCATCCATGTGATGTCATCTTACACTATGCAGTTCCTTTCTAGATGAGTGCATTGCTTCTGTTTCTGAGCAATTACCCTTAGCCCTCCCATTCGGGATACATACTGTTGCTGTCTTCTAAGCCCGTGCTGCTGTCAGGATTTACCTGGGTTCTCTCCTTTGGAGGCCTTGCTGTGAGTCCCACTTCCTTACCATTCTGTCTTTAGTATCTTTGTACTAAAGAAACTTTCCTGGGAAGTAGGTCTGGGGTTTCCGCCTACCTCCTGAGAGCTGCTCTCTTGAGTCCTTGACATGTACCGATAATGCCCTGATAAGAGTCAGCTGTTTACCTGGGGATTGGTGCCACACCTGCTAGTCTAACAAGGGAATTGTAGACCACAAACAAGTGAACACCCCGCGGAAGGGTTGGTGTTAAGTAAAGTTGACTGGTATGGATGGGCAGTCAGTTTAGTCTCTATGACAACCTCCAAAAAGTGCTGGGAACCTAGGTTTTGTGAGCACCCTTGGTGCAATATTACCTCACATTGCTGAAAACTGGGTTCCCCCACTGTCAGAGCACTGTGTTCCCTCCCTTCATGGCATTGTGTTCCAGGTGACTGATCATTTTAAAACCAACACCAACCCTTTGGGCAGCCCTGTAAGGTATTTCCACTCACAGTCAGATGGAGACACACAGAAGTCAAATAACTTGTGAATGAGTACATATATATCTGGAGAGGGCTTTTATTCTTAATCACTCTGTTAGGCTGCCTCATGTGTCACCCTGTCCTCCTAGGCTACCTTCCACGGTCTTTCTAAGACAGCTTCACTATGTGTGCTGTTACACCTGAACGAAGACTCTTAGGAGTGAAGAGGAAGGATCCTCGGGGCCGGACCTTAGGTACTAGATATTCTTCCCCCTCCTTCCTTAGAGTAGTTAACAGTGCGGGTTCAAATCTCTCAGCATTTTGTAGTATATAACCTAGATAAGTTATTGAAAAATTTTACCACATTGTCCTGATCTGTAAGACAAGCAAAATAGTAAATATTCCATATAGTTATTTCAGAAGAGAATATAAATTTCAATAAATACGCCAGTGGTTCTCAACCTTTCTAATGCTGTGACCTTCTTAATACAATTTCTTATGCTGTAATGACCCCTAACCTAAAGTTATTTTTGCTGCTACTTCGTAACTGTAGTTTTGCTACTGTTATGGATGGTAATGTAAATATCTGTATTTTCCAGTGCTCTGAGGCAACCCCTGTGAAGCATTGCCAGGGAAAGGTGAGAGGCAGTTAGCCCTTTGTTAAAATCTCTGAAGAAAAAACACAAAATGCCTTTGAAACAACTTCAGAGTGTTTCCATGAGTCCCTTGTTTCTGAGACCAATCCTCAAAGTGGTCCAGTGAACACCCTCTAGTGGACAGGGAGGACATTAGTTTAAGGATTTGTTATTTTCTTCAACCCTGGAAATTCAAACTAATAGCAACTGTCAGCTTAGCTTCATCGAAGAGGTTTGGCAGGAACAGAATAACAGGAGAAAAGAGTTTCACAGAAAAGCTAAATAAAGATTGCATTATCAAATATGCCCGAATATTACATTTTTCAACATTTTTATGTTCTAAATGCTAGACTTTCATTAAAATAGTAATTACGGGGTTTAAGGTATAACTCGGTGTTAGAGTGCATAGTCGGCACTATGAAACCCTAGGTTTCATCATGGACACCAGAAATAGAGTAAGAGGAATAGGTATGAAATCTGTGAATAAAACTGATTCTTTTACATTATCCAGAAGCTTCAGCAAATAGTAGTTATTGCTACTGTTATGGACCCCATACAACAGGCAAGCTGACCTAATGACTGCTGCTCGTGTGACTTCACTGACTTTCTCAAAGGTCAGTCATTCCTGTGTACAAGTTTAGTTTACTATCTCTTAAAGTCACTTTACATAAAATTTAAACATAAAAAGTTACATTGTAAATAGGCAACAGCGTATGGCCAAAGCGGAGTATATTCTAAGGCCGTAATGACTTGGAATGCTGTAGGAAGAGTAAGAAACGTGAGTCACAGACACTTTCATAGGGACATAGTCCCAGCGAGTCTCAGTGGTCTCTGAGCCCTTGCAGGAGAGTACGAACCCAGCTCCCTAAATGCTCCTATCCCAACTTGCTTTTCTCTAGTTCTCCTATAGCCAGAAAACCAAAAATGCAACAAAACAAAAGACACAGTTGCACAATGTACCGTTTTGACTTCTGTATAGCATTTCTTTTTTTTTTTTTTTTAATATTTTTTAGATTTATTTAATTTGTTTTATGTGTTTGATTATTGCTTTCATTTGAGCTTATATGTACCATGTGAGTGCTTTGTGCCCGAGGAGCTCAGAAGAAGGGGCATCAGATCCCTGGAACTGGAATTACAGGTGGTTGTGAGCTACCATGTGGATGCTGGGAACCAAACCTGGGTCCTCTGTAACAACAACAGATGCTCTTGATCTCTCGAGCAGTTTATAAAAGATTTCCCTAGAATGTCAAAATGCACAGATACTCAAGACGTGGGATGTCAGTGTCAGGGCTTAGAGCTAAACTAAATGGAAAAGTGTTTGGCAGCTGAGAGGTTTCCCAGTGCTTCATTCCCACAGCCAGAGCTGCAACGATAGCTTATTACTGTAGACTGGGGATGGGTCAGTAACTGTTTGGGGATGGTGGAGACATAACTCAGAAGACCTCAATATACATGAAAAGTATATGGAATTTAACAAAACTTATTGAATTTTACTGACTTAAGTGGTAATTTTTCTTTTATAAAAGTTCAACATAGGTATAAAGTTGATACTGAAGCCTGGATCATTCTAGCAAAAAGTAATCATGCACGGATATGTGGAAGCAAAAGCTTCTTCCATGAAGATACCATTTCCTACCAAATCTTCCTCTCACCTTAATGAATATCAAAATCTAAGCACATTTAACTACGATTATTGATAATGAAATCTAGAATTTACCATTTTTATACTTACAGATTTAAGAACACAGGGAGAGCAAACGTAATAGTGCAGGTGGAGTGCATGTCTGAGTGGGCATGCCAGGCAATCGTGAAGAAAATGGTAATAAAAATGGTGAAAAATGGTTCCCAGTCATAAAAGTTTACTGAAGAAGTATTAGTATATGGTCATTAAGTGGACAGTGTTGGGTGTCAGGTCGCTCCAATACTGCTCTGGGTACATTTATTTATATTTGTTTATGTTTTGTTTTGAGACATCGTCTTGCTGTGTAGCACAGACTATCTCAGACTTTGGAGTGTTAGAACTAAAGGAGTCATATTCCATACTCTGCTCATGACTCCCCTTCTCCTCTCATGGCAAGATGCTGACTGGCCTGATCTTGTGCAGATCTTGTCCATGTGATAACATTGCTCTGAATCCAAGAATGCAACAGCTTCATCAGGGCCAGAAATCAGCAATCCATACCTACCCCCATCTTTTTTCTCTCTTGAATTTCTTCTTCCAAAATGTCCCTTGAGTCTTGGGAAGAGTGAGATAAAGATGTGCCATTTGTAGTGAACACCCAACATTTATTCTCAATCCTCTGGCTGATTGTATATGACTTTCTACATTCACTGCTGAGCAAAGATAGTAGCAGTGCTATTCTGTGTCTAGGTCCTTGACTTTGAAGGTGCCAGTCATGGTGGCTTCAGATACAAGTTTTTCTCTTGACCGTAGACTATAGTTGTAGTCTTCTTCAGACTGCATAGTTGTCAATATTGGGAAGAGGCTTGGAACCCCGCTGTGTCAGTCTCCTTGAACTTTCTAATCCCACCTGTCTATCCATCAAAGCTGTGTTCTAGAAATAGTAACTGTCCTTGCAGCTCTGAAAGCTCTGAAGTAGTGGCATATTCTCTCTCTGTCTCTCTGTCTCTCTCTGTCTCTTTGTCTCTGTCTCTGTTTCTCTCTCTCTGTGGGGTGTGTGTGTGTGTGTGTGTGTGTGTGTGGTGTGTGGTGTGTGGTGTGTGTGTGTGGTGTGTGTGTGTGGTGTGTGTGTGTGTTCTGATTCCATACCAGCCTGTGGAAGAGCCCTGCTGCCATGTGTAGCAGTGGTAAGTAAGCTGGTACCCAGGATCCTAGAGAACTGAGGTCATTGTACCACCTGGAAACTAGTTAGACACTAGGATTTCTGGCTCTGGGTGGGTCCAAGTGCTTGTTGAGCAAGCCTGACCTCAGCTCAGATCCACTGAATGCTACTGCCCACATCTACAATCTCAGTAGGGTAGAGCAAGATGGAGGAAGAATTGCTTGAAAACTGGAGGGCTGACTCGCATGGAGTACTAAATGCAGCTGCCCAAACAAACGAGAGACCCTGCCTCCAGTAAGGTAGGGCCTGAGTGAGTATTGACTCCCACAACTAGTCCTCTGGCCTCCACAGAGGCAATGAAGTATACATGCGCCTGTACTTTTGCACACGCACACCATATATTCACACACATATAAATAAGTCACCAGTTTTCTTTAAAAGAAACAAAAAAGTTCAGGCCTTATCCTACTGAAGGAGTAACTCCAGGCAAAGTAAATGAAATAGGTGTACTGTCCATAGTAGTAAGCCAGAGGCAATGAAAGGTGCAAGCATTCCACATTACAGGGATAATTGAAATTCACATGGCATGCATGAGTCACAGGTGTGACATTTCAATCCAGCCATTTCCTCACATAAGCAGCTTCGGGGTAAGTAGCAGCTGGAATTTATTTAATTGACTATGTATGGTTAATGAGGCTCCCAAAAACCTCAGCCGGAAAGGTCAGCTAGTAAATAAATGTTTCCTACTACATCGTCTGTCAGTTGATGTGAGCTTGTGATTGTCAAGAGAGCTAACTGTTGATGGAATGCAAAACTAGGAAGGTGAGCTGCCAGGGGAAGCCTGCACCGTTAGTGCACAGCGGTGTTTAGGTCATCCTTGGATCTGTAGCATCTGAGCCTCTTGTCAACTCGTTATTCCTTTTACTTCAGAGTTCCCCAGAGTTCACTTTGCAAACCCCTTATTGTTGGAGAGGAGCTTAATGCTCATTCCTTCAGACACATGTATTTTTGTGATGGTACTTTCCCCTCTACTGTAAAGAATCCTTGGCCTTAAATTTCATAACTAAGGAAAACCCTTCTTTGTGCAAGTACTGACACACAAAAAACACTTTTTCTGGGTTTGGTTTTGAAAGATTTATTATTATTAATTAAATTTGAGCCTGCACAGGTTATGTACATCACCTGTGTGTAGGAGCATTCAGAGGGCAAAATTACTTTTTGGATTGGATTGACTTTTTGAGTGGACTGTTGTGAATTGTCATGTGGGTGCTGAATATTGTATGTGTGTCCTCTGCAAGACCAAGACTTGTAACTTACTGAGTCATCTCTCCATCCCCAACAAAAGTACTTTCTGGCAGATACAAAGCTTTGTAAAGTCTAGGCGTGCTGCTTTTGGAGGGCAAGACTTCAGTGGTATGGAAACTACAGTTTAAGGCAGCACAGAACACTTTGTGTGTGTGTGTGTGTGTGTGTGTGTGTGTGTGTGTGTGTGTGTGTGTGCGAGCGCGCGCGTGTGTGTGATATCTTTGGTGCATGCTTGTGAGCATGTAGTCGCACATGCCTATACTGGAGTGTGCACATGCATGCGGAGGTTAGAGCAGAACTTCAGGTGTCTCCCTTTATTGCATTCAGTCTTACAGCCCGGAGATAGGCTCTCTCATTGAACCGGAAGCTTGCTGTTAACTAAGGAGCAGCTCAGCTCCCTGCCCTTCAATGCTGGGGTTAAGGGACTCACAGCCTCCCTGACTTTGTACCTGACTGCTGGGTATCTTCGTGTTTGTAAAGCAAGTTCTTACCCTCTGCCTTCTTCCCAGCCACTTTGCAATCCTAATACATTAATCAAAAGTAATTTTCAGTAAGCTAAGACGAATAAAATAGTATTTTTAAATAAAGTCAGTGTAAGAATGTCACAGCCTTATGAGGCAAAAGGAAAAGTCAGGAAGACCAGTCCTGAATTAGTCAGATTTTTGTGTTTCTGTTACAGAGTTAGTTATGAAAATGATATAAAGTGACAGATGTATTTTGCTCACAGATTCAGAAGTGTCCGTTCATGATGAGCAGGGAGAACTTAGTGGGACAAAGTCACTCACCTGTCAGGGCCTGAGGATAGAAAAGGAAATGGGAGGGGCTGAGGCAAAATTTAGGTCCCCAGGACAGAGCCCTAGTGATTACTACGTCCCAACCAAGCCCACATGTGACTTTTCTTCATGCCCACTTCTGGTACAATGTATGAATCCACTAGGGATTAATCTATTGATTAGGTAAAGCCTTAGAAACCAGTCATCTCAGAGGAACAGCCAGAGGTCCTTAGGAATAAATGCAGTTGCTTCTCAGCCCACTCACACTGGCAGTCCAGACTTAGCATTACAGATCCTGTCTGAAAAATCACAGGTAGATGAAGTGTAAACCTATGACCACATTCTCCCTATTCATCTTAAAAATGTACTAGTTCATGATACTAATATTCATTTATTGCTCATTTTCTGTCACAGGAATGTTCTGATAACGCCATCACTGTGGCAATATGCCGTCCTCTTCAACCGATTCAATTATCCCTTTGAACTGGAAAAGGCCTTGCATTTGAGGGGCTACCACACAGTTCTTCAAGGGGCTTTACCTCATTATCCTAAATCAATGAAGTGTTACCTCAGCCAAACTCCAGACCGAATGCCTTCAGAACGACATCAGACTGGGAGCTTGAAAAAGTACTACCTCCTTAATGCTGCGTCTCTCCTCCCAGTACTGGCTCTGGAACTGCAGGATGGGGAGACAGTCCTGGACTTGTGTGCAGCCCCTGGAGGCAAATCCATAGCTCTGCTGCAGTGCGCTGATCCAGGTACTGTCTGCTCTGTCTGCACCCCACATTGTTTCAGATACCTGGAAGACAGATGAAGAGAGGTGTGAGGATGAGGGTGCAGGGCTAGGACTCCTGAGTGACAAGGACACCGTGAGTCAGAATGAGAAGAAACACAGCTCAGGAGGGATCGGAAAGAGCACTGTCCACTACAGAACTCCATTTCGGGAACACACATCTCCCAGAGAATGAGTGAGTGCTCGCAAGCTAACTGAGAAGGGTTCTGAGATTTTCCTTTGCTTTTTGTGCTAGGTTTGACTGGGGGTGGCACTCAGGGCTTCTCTCAGGCTAAGTGCTCTACCACTGAGCTCCTTATACTTGAGAGGTTTGTCTGCATGTTGTTGTCATAGCTCTACGTAAAACACACAAAAATCCACTTAAAACTGTTTCATTGTGTTATTCCTTAGACTGTAGGGTTCTGTTCAGTAGATGGAGACTATGTAATATGTACAGTTTCAAATTTTTTAATATTCTCATTTGAAAAAGTAGTAGGTGAAATTAATTTAACATTCTTCAGAGTACTAAGGTAATGACCTAGAGTACATAATCACAACAAAGGTACTAGATGAAGTATTTTATGCTCTCATTTTTTTAGAGGTCTTTGCATTGTTTTATTCCTAGAGCACTGTCAGGTTCTCATGACCGCATGTGGCAGGAGAAGATAGCATTAGACAATGGAGTAAGTTCTTCTATGGTGACATTGTTATTGGTGTTAATACTGGTGTAGAGTGTAGGGCTGGGACATGTCTCAGCCAGTACGCTGTTTGCCATGGAAACACTGAGGGCCTAATACGCTTGTATTCACAGCACCACAGTTAAAAGAAAATACTAGGCAGATTGCCCTGTACCTGTCATTTTAGCACTGAGGAGGTGGAGAGACAGGAAGGTCCCTGGGGCTATGGAGGAGAGCTGTGAACACATTCAGATACCCCAAACCAACCTCTGCTCTCTCTACATGCTTGTTCAACCAACGTGTGCACACTCACATACATACACACACAAAGCAAGTCCACTTCATTGTAAATGATATTACTGTAGGTGACCGTTGTGCAGCAAGAGCTCTTACTAGCTGAGCCTTGTCTCCAGCCTCTTAAATTGAACTTTTTTGAAGTACTGGGGACTTCTAAACTGCAGCACATTTTTCTTAAGATTATGGATGAGTGAAAACCTTGCTTCTATTTGCAAACTTGGTGAATGGCCATGTGGAAGATGTCTTTAGGAAATGGATGATCTAAAAAGTGATTTGTTCAGATTCTCCAAGCTTTCCTGTCTCTTAGAAAGGTATTATTTTTTCCCCAGGACATACATACGTAGCTTATAGACTGATAATTTATTTCTTCCTTTGAGAACAGGTGCTGTTGAAATAAAAGCTTTTGGAAACATTCAAAATGTGAAGCCACATTTTGGGTTGATACAGATATATTTGGCTGTGGTACAGATATTGATATTTAGGAGAAAAACCCACCTAAACACTTAATATGCTTTACATTTCAGATATGACATTGAAACTGAAGTTTTCTGTATTTTGACATAAGAAATAAAAATAAATAGTAAGTCTAGATTTTAGTAAAGCTCCATTATTATTTTTATAATCTGAGCTGTGCTTTTTGGAATCATTTAAGGAGTATTTGTTTTATGCCCACTCTTTATATGTTCCTTGATGATGCTCTTACTTTAACTCTTACAAGCTTATTACTTTTAGGTATAGAATGTTGAATATTGTAAAAGATGGAAGAGAAGTATCTGAATCTGTTCCATTTTGACAAGTGACATTTTAATCTTAAATCAGTTCATCTGTAGGTTATAGATCATTTACACATTTGCAGTGAGGAAGATGATTGGCTCTGGAACTCAGAGGTAAACTGATAACATTGTAGACTTTGAAGAGGGGCAGAGGCTTACATCAAGGGCAGTGAACTACCAGCAGTGTTCCAAACGAAGGAGCTGTTTATCTAAGTGGGACTAATGATGAAGGTTCCCTACAAGGCACTGGTGTCTTCATGCTGGTGTTTAAAGCCCAAATTAAGTTAGCCATGGTTCTCACGTGTGGAATGCAGAGGCAATGCGAGTTGTTGCTTATAGAAAATGATGGTGGTACTAAGTGTGCAGTTCATACAGCAATTTCTTTTGTACATCCACACTGAACATTATTCTAGGCAACAAGGTTGTGCCTTTGATTGATGAAAAGTTTAAAATGATTGAGCAATTAGCCTCCTTGTCTATCTGGTGACCCAGCTCTGCCTTTACCTGTACCCCAGTGAAAGAGTGCCTTTCCTCACCATCACCACTACTTCCTCCTCCTCCTCCTCCACCTCCTCCTCCTCCTCCTGCTCCTCCTCCTCTTCCTCCTCTTCCTCCTCCTCCTCCTCTTCCTCTTCCTCCTCTTCCTCCTCCTCCTCTTCCTTCTCCTTCTTTTAAGTTAAAACAGCTATTTCAGGACTGGAGAGATGTCTCAGCAGTTAAGGGCACTGGCTGCTCATCTTGAGGTCCTGAGTTCAATTCTCAGCAACTGCATGGTGGCTCCCAACCATCTGTAATGGGATCTGATGTCTTCTTCTACCATGTAGGTTTACATGCAGATAGAGCACTCATATACATAAAAATACATAAATCTTAAAAAAAAATAAAACAGCTATTGTAGTATGCTAGTTTTTACTGAAAAGAGCAAACAAGTGTGATTCTAATTTAAAACATGAACTGCTAACCAGGAACAACGCAGCTTAATAGACTGGCATGGTCAAACTTCTTCACAAGGGCTGTAACCCTTCTAGGGTGAAATTCTCTTACTGCCAGTAGTACAGTTTAGACTCCGGTTGACACTTGGTAGCAGGAAAGACTGGAAATGTTAGTCATGTTTGCCCTCTAAGCTTCACCTCCATATCTGTAGGCATTTTTTCACATTTCTTTTGTTTTTAGTATTGTGTGTTTATTTAACCTTTCAATACTTGGTCATACAGTACTACAAGGTAAATTTGGTTGTGTTGGATCTGATGTGACTATTGACATCTGTGGGTCTGGATTCTTAAATCCTGCTCTAGGTTTAGAGAGATTTCTAGTAACGTCTATTCTACCCATTGGCGGTTTTGCTTCCTTCTTGAACCTCTGCAACTCATATATTTGCTCTTTTGATGGGGACATCAAATTCTCACAGGCCCTCTTCATCCCCACCCCCTGCTTTAATTTATTTCTTTTTTCTCCAACAGTACATTTTCAAATAATCTGTTTTCAAGGTAACTAGCATTTGTTATTTGGTCTGTTCTGCTGTTCCTGCCTTCTATTGCATTTAAGTATTTCTTAGATGTTTTTAAGAGTAGCCTGAATTTGTTGTTTCTCTGTTTAGATATTAAGTTGCCTCACTGTTTTCTTGAATCTTACTAAGTTTCCCCACAGTACTACTTTTAGCTCTTTTGGTTATGCAGGTGCTGCCTCTTTTATGGGCAGTTCTTGTCTTATTTTATTCACTAGATGTGATCATGATTCTATGAAGATTTCTGGTACCTTATGTGTGAAATAGTCTGCATAAATATTAGGTATTTCTGCCAGTTTTAATACTATAGCTAAGTCTGTGTCTGCTCTTGCAGAAATTCTAAGGTTTGCGTGAGTCTGTGGCCTTTCTGGTGCTTCAGCACTAGATGGCGTCCTAAGTCTGCTTTAGTACAGTTCCACTGTTGGGTTTTTTTTGTTGCTGCTGCTGGCTCAGCTCCCTGATTCCACAAGCCACATTTTGTCACATATCTTTAGTAGGTATGTAGTTCAGAATGAACTAGAGGAGTGTCCAAATGTGTAGTTTGTCATTACAAACCTTACTCCAAGGCTGGAGTACGCCCATATGGCTCACCTGCAGTCACTGGTCAATGGTCAGGCACTAGAGCTAAACCTCGTTTTGTGCCACACAGGAAAGGACCAAGCCAGGCTCTTACTTGATGGCTTGGTGCATCTTGATACATATCTCCCTTCTATTTGCTTAAAAATCAGCAACCCCTTTACATTAATGTGTGTGTGTGTGTGTGTGTGTGTGTGTGTGTGTGTGTGTGTGTGTGTGTGTTGGAGGTGCACATGTCCACTTGCCAGGACACCAGGACACACTTGTGGATGTCAAACTATGGCTTGCAGTAGTCAGCTATCTCCTTCCAACATGTGCATCCTAGGGGTCAACTTTTAGGGCTTAGTTGTCTCCTTCCTCATGCCTCTATGGCTCAAATTCATGTCAGGTTTTGGGGCAGACTCCTTTACCTGCTGACCATTTCACTACCCCAGTGCCTCTCTTTACTTGCCTTGAAGTAGATAGCTGCTCCCTCTTGATTTGTCAGGGAGGAAGTAGAATTGATAGTTTCATGGTTAAAAATATTGAAAACCAAGATTATCCCCAGAGTCCACAGCCTACTGGGAGCATCACAGCATAGGGACACTGAGACCTACGTTGTTATATACTGTCTGTTCCTTAGGTGGATCTATGTCCTTCCATGGTCCCAAACATCTATAACCTGCCACAAGAGATACTGGCAAGGTTAGAAATTTAGTTAGTGGTGGCATTAAGGCAGGTGTAGGACCTCAGTTCATAGGCACTGGCCTGTGGACTGGGATTGTTAGAATGTGCCCACCTTTAACAGCCTGGCACTGAGTTCTTGCATCAGTTTTAACTAATATTAACAACCTCAGCATACCTCAAATGCATTAAGGAAAAGAAACGTAAACCCTGCCCTGGGAGCAGTTTTACCAAGAGTGAGCCCAGAGTTGACTCCCCCCTTCTTTCCCCCTGTGTCATCCCATCCTGTCTGCAGTCGGTCTGCGTCTGAACCTGTGCTTGCTGTCTTGTCCTTTCTGTGCTTGTGTTTGTATCCCCAGGAAAGAGCTTTGATCTGTATTTGACAGCACAGAAAATACCACCTGGGAAGGGATGGGGAAGACAGACATTTTGAACAGGTTTACAAGAGATGCCACTTTACTGATGCCAGCGGACCCTAACAAACAGTGCTGCAGCCATCATTGCAAACAGACTTAACAGCCTACGTCCATGACACTTCCAACATTCATGGGAATAATTGCTTTATCCAGTTGCTTCCAGCCTGTCTGCTAGGTTTCCTCATTTATATAATACACACAAATACGGATTATTTGTGGGTGGGGGACATGGAAGGGCATATATTTTAAGATTAAAGCTATATATTTGCTTAGATTATAAAAGCTGATCACATAGGAAGTCCATAAAATAATTAAGGCTGGTCATTACATTTTTTTTCCTTAAAGGCAAGTCAAACAAACAAACTGAGTACATAGTACTCAGTCTTAAGTACATATTTTAAGTTACCAGTCTTAAGTAAAAGTGTATTGTTACCTCTGCCTGTGCGGTTTAGTGAAAGGTAGTCTCTTTCACTACGAGAGGTACGTTCATAATAGCGTATTGCCACAGTTCTATGGCAAAGTCCTGTGCTCACTTGTATGTCTTACCTATTAGTGGGATGTGCCTTGTTTTTTATTTGTTTGTTTGTTTGTTCTTCAAGGTTGTGGAAGGAGTGTAGAGCTAGTCTCTGGACTCTCAGGCAGTCTCCAGGCAAAGTCCTGTGCTTTGTTGTCTGTGCTCAGTTTTCTGCTTGCTTTCCAGGTGCTTGGAGCCTCACCTCTCCAACTCCGCTTCCTAAGGTGGAGGGGTGATGGCAGCATCCAGCTGCCTCGTTAGCGAGTCACCGCGTAGTAGCCAAGGTGTGAGGGCTCCAAGACTATCTGGTACAGGGTTTCATTGGGGCAGGCCATGCTACTGGGTGTCAGGTCAGTCTGAACTTTCCCCTGCTCCAAGTAGGAGGAATCTCTCATCACAGTGCCTAGAACTGGAGGGATGCTGACAAGGACACCTCTTTCTTCTCTGCTTCTTGGTTCATCTTCTTACACGACGCTAAAACCAGCCACGCTCTCACCTGGCTCACCAAGCCCTTCAAAGCAATGTCTCTTTGGGAAGATCCCCGTTGAAGGGTCTTCTTTAGCCACCATCCTGTTTTCATTTTCTGTCACATTTAATCGCAACAGATTCACAGGTGTGATTCCCATTTTACCCATCCCCATGAGGACACCAGCGCTGTCACGGAGCTAAGTCATTTTCCTAGGCTCAGTGTGAACCTGTTTCTCTTACTGGGAGCTCATGTACTTACTTTTTTAAATACACACACACACACACACAACCAGAGTCTATTACCTTCCTTCATTTAAAATGAATGCCTTCTACCAGCAAGGAACTTTACACACCTAACAGAATTTACTGCTTAGTGCCAACAGCTGGTACTTCAGGGTGAAAACTGCATGTGAGCCATGGTTGTTTAGCATCTCTAGTAATCTAGGTCTTCAAACTAAACCTGATCGAATAAACGTGAGGGAGCCTCTAGGCGGGTGTGAGGCCCAGCAGTGTATAAATAGTGTATAAAGTATGTATTTGTTGTTGTTGTTTTTAAAGTTACCATAACGTTTACCTCTGAGCCGTATCTCTGACGTGTTGATTTTTCTGAAGTTTACTTGCTAAAAAGTAGAACTTACCAATGACATTGCCTTGGAACGCTTTGGAACTTGTTAATCTTTTATGCTTAGGTTATCTTCTCTGTAACGAGCATGATCGCCTGAGAGGAAGATGGCTGAGACAGACGTTGGAATCTTTCATCCCGCAGCCTCTGATAAATGTAATTAAAGTGTCTGAATTGGATGGCAGAGAAATGGGAGATGCCCAGCCTGCAGTGTTTGACAAGGTACTTTTATTGTATGGTGAGAACCTGACAGACGCCCAGTGATGCGGCATTGTGTTGCTCTGTTGTTCCTCCCTTCTGCTTCCAGATGGTGTTCTGTCTCAGGACTCTGGGAGATCTGATAAAGTGGATGTGGACGCATCTTTCATTTGACAGTTACTGTGGTTCAGTGGAAACAGTGATACTGGGTTTGGGGATGCAGAAAGTTATTTTCTGGACCTCACAGTTACTCTGGAAACGATCAGTTATCTTTTGAACCAGTAAAAAGAAAAAATTGTACAATTTACTTTAATTTAGTAACATTTCATATCAGAGTATGATAGATGAAGAAAGGCCATTTCAATAAGTTAAAATTGAATTTTTAATTCTTAAAAATAAATACTGACCCTGGGTTCAGTCCCCAACAATGTAAAATTTTATTAGGATAGAAAAAAAATACTTAGAGTTCAGAAATACAGTCTTGTTTCCCGAAGATGAGTAACTTTTCTAAGTCTTAGCTGTAGTCGTCAAGAATATTAAATACAGCCAGATGTGATGGTGCATGTCTTTAATCCCAGCACACAGAAGGCAGAGTCAGGCGGATCTCTGAGTTCTAGGCCAGCTTGGTCTATCGAGTTACTTCCAGGATGGCCAGGGCTAAACAGAGAAACCCTGCTCTTGAAAAAACAAAATAAATGAATAAACAAAATAAAAATTAAAAAGAAAGAAAAAAGAATATTATTCATTTCAGTTAATAGCAGTAATAGATGTTTACTCTGCTCACGTTCCCTTGCTCCACTAAAACAAACACTGATACTGCATAGAGTTTTCTGTAAATGGAGACAAACTTACAAAAGGACTCAGCGTGTCATATGTTAGGTCCCTAAGGTGCTGGTTTTGTTGTGCGCTTTGGTCATGTAGCAGCTCCACCTACCTCGCTCTAAGTATGTCTGTGCTGTTCACCTTTGTGCTCTCTAGGTGTTAGTTGATGCTCCATGTTCAAATGATCGAAGCTGGCTGTTCTCATCGGACTCTCAGAAAGCTGCCTATAGGATCCATCAGAGGAACAATTTGCCTGTCCTGCAAGTAGAACTCTTAAGGTGAGAACTGTTTATTCAAAAGTTTATTTGGGTTCCCGATATAGCTTAACTAGCTGCAGTCAAGCATGTCAGGTGGGCAAATGGAAAACTTCCTTGTAGGTGTTCTGATTAATTCCCCGAAAGGTGCAAGCAAAACATTCCGGGCCATGTTTTTAAGCTCGCATGCTGTATTGCTTTCTCTCTCAATGTGTCTTTCAAAAGCCGTGGAGGATGTTGCTGGGATTCAGAGTTGTTTTCTGTCTAAGTTTGTCCAGGCTTAGCATGTTATTTAACCAAATTGAAACAGTCTTCCTGTGGAAGTAGTTTTGGGCCAGATTCATATTTTGGTAATTTTCTGGAAACGGGAATCTCCTAGGAAGATGTAAATACTTGTTCACATCTGTCTCCTTCAATTTTTTTCTTTATTTTTCTCTAAGCTGTGAGTAAGCAGTAAGGCTTCCAGGGAATATTTTATTTCACCTCTCATGAAATAGCTTTCACTAGTTTTTAAATTTGTTTTATTTAGTTACATTCTAAATGTTGTCCCCCTTCTTGGTCCCCCCTCCAAGAGTTCTTCACCCCATCTCCCTTCCTCTTTGCCTCTGAGAGGGTGCCCCCACCCATCTTCCTCACCCACCCAGAGACTGAGCCACCAGCCAAAGAGCATTCACGAACTGGTCCATGGTCCCCACCACATATGTAGCACAGGGCTGCCATCACTATTTTTTATTTCTGCCATTACCTAATCTCTTTGGAATTTTTATTTTATTTAAAATAATTCTTCTCATTTTGTCTCAATTTATTCTTTTCTACTTGCTTCATTTTTATAAGCCTTTTCTTATTAAAGCTTTAAAATATCTACTAATTGTTAAATGAACATTTTTTATCTTAGTTTTACTCAACTTATTCTACTTTTGAAATAAATTTGTCTGGAATTTGAATTTTTATTTCTCTGTGTGTGTGTGTGTGTGTGTGTGTGTGTGTGTGTGTGTGTGTGTGTGCAGGCATGCTCACCCCGATGTACATGTGGGGAGGACACAGAGCACAGTTTGGAAGGCAGTTCTTTCTTTCCACCATAGGTTCTAAGTATTGAGCACAAGTCGTCAGGTGTGCATGGCAGATGCTTGTCAGACACCTTCCCTGCTCAGGTGTGATAGGGTTTTAAGGTTCCTTCCTGTGTTCCGTCCTTCGTTCTTTCCCTTCTCACTATTTTTTTTTCACACTGTGTTGCTGTGTAACCCAGCCTGGCCTCCACTTTTCAACCCTCCTGCCTCAGCCTTTCAAGTGTTCAGATTATAGCCATGAGCCACCGTGTCCAGCTGAAATGTATTTTTAATTATAATTATAACATCTGGAGATACTGATACTATAAGATGAAGTTGTAAATGTTACAAGCCTCTTGGCCACACATCGAAGCACATACCAGGTTTCTTAAGACAAGACTAACCATTGGGCTTAAGTTTGTTTTAAATGCCTGTAAACTTCCTGCACCAATCTCTCTGTATGTAAGTATACATGAAAAGTACATAGGTGTTACTCCATGCATATGTGCTGTAACTTGTATTTTTATGTGTAGTACTTCAGAGTCTCTGTACACATCTACTTGCTCAACTTCTTTGGACTAAAGGGACAGTCTACTGCATTCTGCTTTCTTTCTCTTTCCAAACAGTTTTGATATACTGTCTTTTGTCTCAGTGGGCTGCTATCAGAGCATTTTTCATGATTGTATTTGAATATTCTTCCAAAGTATATGATGCCAGCCCATAGTCTCACTTACAGGTTACTTTGATGACTGCTTACTCCATCTTAAAATATTTTCTTCTCGTGACATTTGTGATTATGTTTTCTTACTTGTGGTTGTATCTTCTCTATATTTTACCTTGCTCATCTCACAAAACTTGATGTTTCTTTAATCTGCGAGTATCACTTTACTGTGATGGGTTCAAATGATATAAAGTGCTCTACTTCAAATATATCTCTAAACTGAGATTTCTTCCTATCCTTGCAGCTATGTACTCAGTAACCTACCAAACTGCTCTAGAAATATTCGTCTCAGTTAAGATAAAACTCATATTTCTAATGCTTTATTCGTCCCACTGCCAAAGGCAACACAATACAAAATGAAAACAAAGCCTTGTCTATCTGCCTGTTTTCTTTTTTAGTTAATGCCATGCTGCCATGTCTTTGCCGAAGTCTGAAGCCATCCTCAACTACTCTATTTCTCTAGATCCAATCAATCACTAAGACATTTCAGTTGAAACTGTTACATGTCTTCAACTCCGTCCAGTTCTCTCAATTCTTCGCAGCCTTGCCTAGATACTGCCAGTATCCATCACTGAAGCGATTTCAGCTGGCTTCTGACAGTTCTCCAGTGTGAGCTCTACCATTTCATTGTGCAGAGAAGGCAGAGTGATGCATCTGACCTGAACCTTGAGCCCTCCCTCTCTGGGCAATCTTGTGGTGCTTCCACCTAAGCAGCAGGCCTTCCAGCTCCTTAACACAGTAGTCAAGGGCACGCTTCATTAACCTTCAGGGTTCTAAGACTCCATGTAATGGACTTCCAGGAGCCACACCTCACATAGTCCTCGCAGTATTCAGGGCTGAGGTCTCCATTTCCTGTTTATTGTGCTCTAGAGTTTTAATTCTAACCTTCCCTTCTAACTAATGGTCTTCAGGAATGAACTCTACTGTCCCTAAATCAACTCACTAGGACTAGGATTGATACTCTCATGATATCTTCACCATCTTGAAAAATGATATGTCTGTCTGTGTGTGGTGTGTGTGTGTGTGTGTGTGTGTGTGTGTGTGTGTGTGTGTGTAGTTGTTCTCCATTAGACATTTGCTTATGCTTATCTCATTTCAACAAGAATGTACGCATCTTGGAGAGTAGAGTTTCTATTCTCAATGTAGTGCCAACATATAAAGTAGCTAAGTTAATAATTGTTTAAAAAACAGTAAATTCCAAAACTTGAATATTTGAAACACACAGCTATAATTACTCTGGCCAGAGTCAATCTGATCAAGATTGCAGCCTAATCTTGTAATCATTATTGGGCTGCAAGGTAATTAGGCATAAAAGTAAAGCATTTTCCGTACTATATTGGTTATTATAGCTTTTGCATAGCATGCATGTCTTTGGTTTGACTTCGCTGTTATTGTTCCATGGACTACATTTTTTATGATGCTATAGCATGTGAGTCATTATGAAGCTCATTACATACTTGCTCCTCTTAGGACCTAAAAGCTGAGCCTTAGGAGGCACTCCATTCTTCTGTCTTCTTGACTCTTTGAAGAAGATGGCTTATGTTAAAGCAGATTGACAGGGCACAAACTGAGTGCCAGTTTTCATGTCCTCATATGTAGCTGAGAAAGGCTGTCACTGCAGCTGTCACCCATCCTCTGCTCTGGGCACTGGCGAGCAGCTTGTGTGCCTTGCCTCTGATTCCTAGGCTGCTCTGGGGGTAGGCTGACTAGAAGCAGCTGATATTCATATCTGGCTAAGTGATAATGATGAAAAGGGCAGAGAGTCAAATACATAAGCCATAGACACATTTTTAAAAGGGTCTGATTTACTGATACAAAAAAGTCTCGGGGTTAAAAAGATAAAGTGTACCAAACAATCTTTCCTTATCTCTCATCCTCCATTTCAGAAAAGGATTATGGTAATTTTTTTAAATCAGAGATACCACTATCACTCACAAAGGAGGTTCTTTGGCCTCTGTTTTTAATTTTTCTTGCATGCTTATTTTTAAAAGAAAGGTATAATCATTTTATTCTATAATATGAGATAAATGGATTTCTATGCAATTTACAAGAGTCAATGGATAGTATGAGTTTTGGCCAAAGTGTAAAGTCCTTGGTTGCATTTGTAAATTGCAGTTAGGAAAGAGGAAGCCTACATTGCCTGGCCTGGTGCTGGGACAAAGGAAGGCGATAGTGAGCTTGCCGTGTGCCTCGGACTGGGACCCCAGAACTGAAGAGGGCTGAAGCAGGAGGATTTCTAGTTGAGCTATCTATGGACCTTCCCACAACTTTAAAAAAAATGATTCGTTAGATATGCAGTATTCATAGGGTTTAGAATTTTAGCTTTTGAAAGTTAATAGTCAACAGTCATATCTTAGTATTTTTATGCTATATAAATGAAAAGTTTTGGTGTTTCATTTAGTGGAAGATTTTAATCTTAATTTTTAACTGGAACAATTAGTAGATATGTAAGGTTTTTGGTGTTTTATTTTGTTTCATTTTCTGTGTGTTGAAGGTGTCTTTTCATGCTATGGTTAAACCCAGCGCCGTGCAAATGCTAGGTAAACCCTTCATAGCTGAACCAAGCTCTGCCTTCAGCTCTAATATTCTCTTAGGAAATCTTTTGAAAGCAAATCTATCTGCAGTATTATATGTAATAATGACAATTTAATGTACTGTTTTGAAATGTAATTTAGTGTACTGTTTCTAGCATTGATAGCCAAAGCCATAAAAAGCAGAGTGATGGCAGAAGACAGGTCCCAAGGCATGAGCTCATTGCAGACTTAGAAGGGACTCTGGCTTATGTGAAAATCTCTGTGGAGGTTTTCAAGGATGAAGATCCAAGGTATATAAAATTCCATCACACAAGCATCCCCTGAGCTATCCTTAGGCTATCAGAGTGAAGAGCAGGAATTAAAGGAATAATTGAGCATAGCCCAATTTTATTTATAGAATGCTGTTTAAAGTATACCTTAATGGTTGCTTCTCCAAATGATTTCCGAGCCAGTCATTGCTGGTGTGTGCCATGTGTGTGTACATCTACACAATCGAATTCTCTCACTCCGATTACATGTCTGTGTGTTCAGAAGAATGTGGTATGGAGTGGAGAAATATGCTGAGAGTGGTAAACATGGCATCATTTTAGAAAGTGGTTTTGATATTTGCGCAGGAGAAGTTTACATGATTTGGGGTTGGGAAACTGCTCACGGAAGAGTATGATTTATCACAAAAATATAGGTATCTTATTGCAGTAATGTATCATGTCATCCATTTCCTAGAAGAAAATCAATCACACATAAAATACTGACCCCTTCTGGCTTTCTTTTCTCACTACTTGACAAGTAAAATTGAATTTAAGAACTCATTGAAAGAAGAAGCTTAGATTATTGGGTAATGTTTTGAAAATTTGTATAAATCATCCAGGTAACAAGTCTTAAAAAGTGGTACACTGACAGCAAGAATTGTGTTTTAAAAGAAGCAATAAAAAAATCACTAACGTTTATTCTCTGATGCTCTTTAGCTGAGTGGAGGGACTCCTTGACTTGGGAGTATGGGCCTTTATCATTTATCAATATGGTGACCAAAAAAGTCAGTCTGGATATTGGAAGAATAATCATAATCATAGGTGTTATGGTTACATCAACGTGGCGGTTTCTTTCACTATTTCTGTTATGAGATATGCTGTGCTCTCAGAGTTCCTGTCAGTCCACTTTGCATCTTGTCAGCACATGTTAGTCAAACATGTTTAGTCATACATGTTTAGTCATACATGCTTAGTCATACATGTTTAGAATCCAGAAGATGGAAGTAAAGGATTCTGCCAATAATGGTAACACTGAGCTTCTCTTCTCTCCTTCATTTTTAAAGTGAGGGTTAGAGACCAGAGGTTCTCAGGGTAAGCATCTATAATTTGGCAAAGTGAACTTTTTTTTTTTTTTTTTGGTGCTGAGGATCAGGCTCAGGAACGAATCTCTTCTAGGTCCCTGCACCCCTCCTGATCTCAACACCCATGTGTCCAGCCCTTACATTTGCTTTTTTAATGATAGTTATCAGAATTCCAGAGTAAATAAAATTGTAGAAAGTTCAGGAGAAATCACCCCTATTCTTCCGTAGCTCTTATGTTTCACTCATGAATGAAAACTTTCTGTGGATTTTGTCACTAAAGTGTCTATAGTACTATGAAATACAATCTTAGTGTAAGATTTTATCAGTATTTATTAATTGATCAAGCATGTGTTAAGTATCTACTTTGGGGCTTTGCCAATCATTGTGAATAATAAAAAATATATTTTTAATGTTCTGAGGAAAACATGGGAAGATGTAATAAATATTGTGCTAGAGAAAATATCTAGAGGGCAGATAAGACAAGAGAAGTAGTACTATACACACACACAAACACGCATGTGCGCACACACACACGCACACACATGCACACACACACATGTGCATTTACAAATAAGTATAATTTTAAAAAGATGAATAGGGCTGTATTAGCGGTGCTTACTATTAGTTTCTTCTTTTCCCTTTCCTTGCTTTGTGTCACACGTGCCTGTGTGGGGCCGAGGATAAACCTTAGGTCTAACACAGAACTGAGGTTATTATCAGGCTTCATGGCGCGACCTTTGCCTGCACAGCCATCTTACTCATCTAACGCTTGGTTTATTCTTTGCCAAACTGTTTGTCCTTGAGCCGGACTGTATACACACTTTTTTATTTCATTGCTAAGGATTAAACCCAGGACCAGGACCTTGCCCATCCTAGGCAAGTATTCAAGTACTGGCCCTTACCCTGAGACTCTACTTATATAAGTTTAACTGGACCTTTGACTAATATTTAGTTTAAAAGTTGTATTATGTAACTGAAAATACCTCATTATTAGGGAACTACTGAAGTACTCTTTTTCAGTGGTGTGATTTCATTTTATAAAAATATTTTTGTTAATTCATTGAGAATTTTGTACATTATAATTTGACCATATTCAATCCCAGTTCTCTCTCTTATCTCCTCCGAGACCCCCTTCCCCATCTCCTTCCATCTAAGAGCTTCATGTCTCCTTCTTTTATCCAGTGACATAATGACGTCAGTTTGTGCTGCCCATTTACTTCTGGGGCTATCCACTGGAGCTTGGTGGACCTCCCAGGAGCCACAGCTTAAGTAAAAACTGACTATCACTCCACAGAAGCTGTCAGGAGTTCATAGCTCCTTAGGGGTAGGGACTCAAGTCCCTTCCCATACCACGACAGAATGTTAACTAGCTAGGTTTTTTGTGCAGTTTTCTGCAAGCACCCACACTTTGTTTTATGTTTGATTTTTGGGTTGCTTTGTTTTGTTTTATGAGACAGGGTTTCTCAGTCCTGGAACTTGCTGTCCTGGAACTTGTTCTGTAGACCAGCTGACCTCGAACTCAGAGATCCACCTGCCTCTGCCTTCTGAGTGCTGGGATTAAAGGCGTGCACCACCCAGGCAGCAAGAGTTTGTTGTGCGTTCAAGAGGGCAGTGGTCACATCAAGTCCAGAAGGTATTGTTTAGCTCTGGTCCTCCCCAACCTCTGGCTCTTACAGTATTTGCATCTCTTCTTCCATGACGGCCCCTGAGCCTTGGGGAGAGAGGGCACCATCTTCATGTTTGAGTACTCTCCGGCACTATTCTTCCTTACTCTCTGGACTTTGACTAGTGAGTTGGGTTTCTGCGTTCTCCATTCTCTGGTTATGTCTGAAAGCTACACAAGTACATGGATATAGAGAAGGAAATTTAGAGGGTAGCTTGATATTATTCCCATCTAGCAAGCAGATGCTGGCAAGGATGGTTGCAAATGGGAAAGCTTCATTTACTTTTGGTGGGAGTACAAATTAGTGCAGTTACTGTGGAAATCAGTGTGGTAGTTTCTCAGAAGGGAGAAATTGGTCTACCACATGGCCTAACTATAACACTCTTGGGCATATCCCTAATGGACTCTTGTTTTTTCCTACAGAGACATATACTCATCCATGTTCATAACTGCTCTATTCATAAGAGCTAGCATATGCTTAGATGTCTAACAGCTGATGAATAGATAATGAAAACATGGTACTTACACAGTAAAACTTTAATTAGCTATAAAGAAAAGCAAAATTATAAAATTTGGAGGTAAATGGATAGATCTGGAAAAATTATACTGAGCTAATCCAGACCCAGAAAGATAAATGTCACGTTTTTATTCATATTTAGATATTGACATCTAGCCTTGCAATGTTTATGCTTAATTTGGAATACCTGTTGAATAGAGGAAAACTGAAAAGGACGATATTGATGGGGAATGGAAAAATCTTGTTTATTTTTGTTTTTCCTTTTTTTAAAAAAAATGATTTATTTATTTTTATTAATACACTGGAGCTGTCTTCAGACACACCAGAAGAGGGCATCAGATCCAAATTACAGATAGTTGTGAGCCACCATGTGGTTACTGGGATTTGAACTCAGGACCTCTGGAAGAGCAGTCATTGCTCTTAACCACTGGGCTATCTCTCCAGCCCTGTTTTGTTTTCTTGTAGTAAGAGAATAATAGAACACTGGTGATATGAAGGAAAGGGGGAATAATGGGAGGGAAGTTTATGTGGGGAATGGGACGGGAGGAGGGGATGTATGATCTTAGAACAGAAGAGGTAGATGAGGGGAGAATAATTAGCATTAAGGATGTTTGAAACCTATTATTTTATAGACTGTGTGTGTTTCTCTGTCTCTCTGTCTCTCTGTCTCTCTGTCTCTCTCTCTGTATGTGTATGTGCATTTTTCATATAGAAGAGTTTAATTGAAATTAGCCAGAATAGGGGAGTATGCTAATCCTAGAAGCATAGGTTGCCAAGTAAAAATCCCAGTGATAGGTGTGAGATGCCCCCTCTTGAGATTTTAGTCATTGGTATCCAAGAAAACCCCACAATATAACGGGCTATTACCATTGCTCTTGGTTATTATATCTGCCATAACTTGATGCTGAAACCATATTGCTTTAGACACTATACATACCGATCCCAAGATACGGAGATCTCCAATGTGTACTTAGCAGGGAGTTTTCTCCCTAGTGACTCGCTCTCATAGGACTGGAAAGTGCTCTGCAGACAGCTGGAGGGGGACATCAGCACTGCCATCTAACTGTGAACCCTGGGAACTACAATCAAGGCCAGCATGACAAGATGTTATGCCCATGGGTATAGTAGGTGGGTAAATGTTGTACGAGTGGTTACTCATATACTTCTTGATAGGATTTAAGGCACAGAAGGAACCACATTCCTTGTAGACTAAATCTGCCCAGGTACTCATGGTTGGGCAGCTCACAGGCCCCATGGGGGAACCTACTGCTATTGTTTTGCATTTATTTTAGAAAGATTTGTTCTTCCATGTGGAGGATGGATACTCGGGAGAAAACATAGAAGAAAGTTAATTAGGAAGTATGGAAACATTCCAAATGAGTGAGGAGAATCAGGAAATTAAGTTAAGGGACATGGGTCTTGTGTGCTCATCTATACCTGTGAGTGTGCGTGCATGTATGTGACCTTATATGTAGAGGCCAGCGGTTAACATCAAGTATCTCCCTCTATTGTTTCCATTTTATTTTATTACAGGGTCTATTACTAAACATAGACTTTATCAATTCAGTTAGGGTGACTAGCTGTTGAGCTCTGGGGATTTGCCCAACACTTTTCCTTCAGCATTGAGGTCACAGAGCCATGCTGCCATCCCTGGCTTTCACATGGGTGCTGGGGATCAAACTCTGGTCTTCATGCATATGTGGTAAGCGCCTCACCAGCTAAGTCATTGCTAAGTCATTCTGTTTCCACAAAGATTTTCAAAGTAGAATAATAAGTATGTAACTCACTGTCTTAATCAGCGTTTCTTCTATTCCTACACAAACATCATGACAAGGTGCAAGTTGGGGAGGAAAGGTTTTATTGAGCTTACACTTCCACGTTGCTGTTCATCACCAGAGGAAGTCAGGACTGGAACTCAAGCAGGTCAGGGATCAGGAGCTGATGCAGAGAGACCATGGAGGGATGTTCCTTACTGGCTTGCTTGCTTCTCCTGGCTTGCTCAGCTGGCTTTTTTTTTTTTTTTTTTTTTTTAAATTATTATTATATGTAAGTACACTGTAGCTATCTTCAGACACCCCAGAAGGGGGCACCAGATCTCATTACGGATGGTTTGAGCCATCATGTGGTTTCTGGGATTTGAACTCATGACCTGTGGAAGAGCAGCCGGTGCTTTTAACCACTGAGCCATCTCTCTAGCCCCCCCCTCAGCTGGCTTTCTTATAGAACCCAAGACTACCAGCCCTCAGATGGTACCACCCACAAGGGACCCTCCCCCCCTTGATCACTAATTGAGAAAATGCCTTACCGCTGGATCTCATGGAGGCATTTTCTCAACTGAAACTCCTTTCTCTGTGACAACTCCAGCTTGTGTCAAGTTGACACAAAACCAGCCAGTACACTCACCTTAGTTTATGAAGTTAGATACTATTGGTATTAACAGAAGTTTAAGTTATATTTCCTTAGCAACTTGAATGCAGACTTTGAAGTTCTGACTCAACCTTCTGAGTACCTGGGAATACAGGTCTGAACTACCAGTGTATGCTTTTCTGAACATTTGTCCATGTAGTTCCAACTCTGGCTCTTTTATCCTCCTTCCTTTTATTTTGAGACAGGGTCCTTCTGAGTTGACTAAGCAAGCCTCCTGAATACAAGTGACCATTCTGCCTGTGCTTCTCAAGAGTTGGCATAACTGCTGTACTGTAGAGGCTTTGAGTATTCTCAAGTGCTACTTGGTTCCCCATATTCTTCTTGAAACTTCTCTCCATTAGGAACAACTATTCCTTTACCTGATGGCTATGAGTAGATTAGTGCACCCTGCTAATCACAGCTCCCTGCAATGCTTCTTCTGTCACAGTCATGCTATGGTACTTGACCCTATTCCACCCTTCACTATGGGTACCTGAGTTTACCATGCTGTTGACCTAAATGGGTTCACTAAGATGCCGTCACTAAAGCTTACAGGCTTTTAATTATCTTGTAATCTGGCCACTGCAGGAGTCAAATGACTTCTTTCTTTAAGAGGAGATCAATGTATTCCTCTAAAGAATTATTCAGGTCAACCTGACTCTGTTCTATAAAGTCAGGAATTTCCACAGCATTGATTCAGAGGACGTCTTTAAAGACAGTGTTCTACAGTATTGGTTCAGGGAACATCTATAAAGGCAGTAATTCTACAGCACTGTTTGAGGGTATATCTATAAAGACACGGGGTTCTACAGCGTAGATTCAGGGAACATATAAAAAGACGGGGTTCTACAGTATTGGTTCAGGAGATGTTGAAGGAGTACATAAGATGACCTTGAAAGTCCCTTAATCTGTGTAAGTGTTTCTGCTGAGATGGAAGGGTATCCTGGGATGTGAAAGACCAGAAACCCATACAGTTCTGAAGTGAAAAGGTATCCCAGTAGAAGGGCATCCTGAGACATGTGGGGCCAGGAACCACACATCTCTGAGGTGGAACAGTGTCCCAAAGGAAGGGTATGCTGAGACACAGAAGCCTGGGAACCACACAGCTCTGGAAGGAAGCCTTCTCAGCAGAGGCATTGCAGCTTCTAGAGGAACGTATCCCCAACTGAGCCGAGGAGCTCAGAAGCCTCAGTCCTACTCCTCTTCTTTGCTTCTTCTCTTTATTGCTTCTTGGCTTCTTCCAATGACAGAGTCATACCAGGCAGCGAGTCTCATAAAAGAGATTAATTGGAGTGACAAATCCAGGCATGGCTGCCCTCTGCTCCTAGGCACAGACAGCAGGGAATTGGACAAAAAGCAGGACTTACATAGGATTTCTTAGGGGACAGAGCCCTTCACAGCAAAGACTGCCACATTGATGATTGGTTAGGTTTCCAGTCCTGAGCTTAGGGAGTTCGGCGATTGGTGGTTTTTTGTGGGAAGGTCAGGAATTGTTGGCTTTTTTTTTCACCCCCTTTTCCCTTCATTGGGCCATGGGGCAGCACTGGGTGAGGTGCCATCTCTGTGGAACTGCTAGGGAGGCTGGAGAAGAGGTGCTGCCACTGTGGATAGCTCCTGCAGTGGTATCTCACAATGGCTGCAGGCTGAGACAAGAAAGAAGGTTTCGCCACCTTGGACAGCTCCTCATCACTCCAGTAGACTGAGGCAGGAAAGGTGTTGCCATCATGGACAGCTCCTGTGGGAGCAGGAGGGGCCAACCACAGCTTTGATAACTTTTGAAGTGCTAGATGTGATATTCTGGATAAAAGAATAGAATTTCATTTCAAGACTATTTCTTATTTGAAAAATAAAACTGCAAAAAATAGTATTTCAAAACCATTGCTAAACAGTTTTGTTAACAAACATATTTTGTCATGAATCCAAATTGGATTGGTTCTGATGGTTTTCTTTTTTTAGAATGTTATGCGTGTTTAAGAAGTGCATTGATCAGACCCACACCTTTGTCTCTTCTGCCACTTCTTTCCAGAAACACCTCTGCGCGCAAAAACACACACACACACACACACACACATACCCCTTCTCAGAAAAACCCCACATTCACACACTCAAACACCACACACACACACATACACTCACACACAAACCTTCTTAGAAAAACTTCACATTCACACACTCAAACACACGCACACACACACAACTAACCTTGTCAGAAACAACCTACACTCACAAACACACACACAAACATTCCCGGAAACACTAATGCAATTATACACACACACACACACACACACACACACACACACGTTTTGTTGTTTTGCTTAAAGATTTTTTTTTTTTTAATTTCTTCTCTCTGAGTAAGTGGGATTTCATTTGGTAGATCAAAGACCCTATCTTGGAGTTAGGCAGACTTAATGGTGTGCTGCCACATTTTGCTAATTTAGGCAGTGTAATCTTACATTTATTATATTTAGTCTTAAGCAGAGAACTTTTAAAACTTATCCCCTTTCCTATACACATATTAATGAAGTAATTAACTTTGCATGAGATCCATAAAACTCGAGATCTTCAAGTGGAAATGGGTAATAAGTGTGCTAAGGCTTGTCCTTTATAGTCTGCTTCAGGAATATCTGATCCCATTTCTCTGTTCTGCTAGCACTATGTAAGAAATCCCTTCTTCAAGGTAAACACTTACTGCCAGAAGAGAGATGGTAATTACCACTGTGCTTTTATTTCTTTTACTAACAAAAGTCTGGCCAGTGGGCATGGTGCTTTTGAAAATAGCAAGCTTGGTCATGTTTCTTTATCTTGAATTTATAGAACTTCTTTGATAATAAACAGTTTCCTATCTAGAAATTTGATGAGTTACTATAAGCACAGGGAAGGGTACCCTCAAGGCTTGTAAAATAATACTTTTAAAACTGATGATAGCACTGGATAGCTATCAACCTGCAAATCTCTGTGCTTTGATGTTTATAGTACCTGAAACTTAAGTTCAAATCTGCATTTTTTGACAGATTGCACATGAGCCCCAACTTTTCAACTTAATGCTTCTGTGGTGGCAGTGCATAGCCACACAAGAACATTTGACTTGCTTTCCTGCCTAGACTGCTGCTTTCCAGCAGCAACAGTGAACTGTAGATGGGGAGTGGGGGTGATGAGAAGCAGGCAGTGGGGAAGGAAAACATGAGAGCCTCTGAAGAGACAAAAGCAGGAAGATTGGAAAGGAAAGCTGGAGGCCGAGGGGAACCATGAAAAAGACAGACCCAAGACAGAAAGGAAAAGAAAGGAAAGAGTTCCTCCCAGTCCCAGGGTAAAGTAGGATGGCTACAGAGGAATTAGACATTGGGGTGGAGGAAGGAAAGGCACAAAGCAGAGATGGGAAGGGCTCCTGAGAGTCCGTTCTATAAACTATAGAATAGTGATCCAATTGGTTCTGTTATTCCATCAACTTAGGTAGGTATCTTCCTTGAAAATGCATTTATTTTCTCCCTTTAGACCAAATTGCCCTCCCTACCATTGTAAAATATATTCTGTTAGATGTCTCTTTTCTTAATAAAAAAAAATCAAGATCTAAGATAATTGATATTTAAAGTTATTTAATTGTAGTTTTGGTACTACGTATCTCATTTTTAAAGCAATAACCATTTTTTTCAATGGGGTCAAGTCACTTGCTGAAAGTTACCAAATAGAGGCTTGAGGGATGTCTCAGTGGTTAGGGATGAGTACTGATCTTGAAGAGGACCATACTTTGTTCCTCGCACCCATGACAAATGGCTTACAACTCCTGGTAACTCCAGCCACAGGGACCTAACACCCTCCCCAGGCCTCCACAGGTACTGCACTTACACTTAAACACATAATTCAAACTAAATTCATTCAGACCAGCAGCAATACCACCTTCCCAGGAGTGAGGCATTGCTTTAAGTGGTAGCCTTCCCTTACTGGTTGTGTTACTTACTGTGGGGCTCATCTGAAACCTAGGTTGGCTTGAAGACCTTTTTCATTTCATATAAGTTGTTAGGAAAACCTTTATTTTTTTCCCACAGGTGAAGCTTCTAGCCTCTCTTAGGGGCTGCTTGAACAGTGTTTTACTCTGAATTTTATGAATGTTTGTTGAAATTTAAATTCATTCTTATGTTTGATGTTGAATATTTTCCTCATGACTTCTCTCTTAAGATATAATTCATTCATTTATTGGGTTATATTTTAAAATTATAGCTAAGTTTAGTGGTTTATGCCTGCAATACCAGTATTCAGGGACTTGCATGACATTTATACCAGCCTAAATACATAGCAAATACCAAGCCAGCCACAGTTTTGTAAAACAGGATGCTGTCTTGAAATAGAAACAAAACAAATGCATAGGCATGTGCAGAATGATTATAACATGAGGGGAAATGCTGCTGATTAAGACCACAGTTTACCATAATCACATAGGTTAGCTCCTCTGAGCTCGGCACAAAATGGAGGACTCCCTTTACCAGCAGGGTTTCCCCTTCTCTGACCTTGTTTGGGGAGCGCTGCCCCCCCATACCCTCCATCTGAGGAAAGTCAAGTAGTCCTTGGCCAACTTAGAAGTTCAACTTCCTCTTTACCCAACAAGTACCTGGAATTCCTGGAATGCCTCTTGATACAATTGAGGCATTCACATACTTTAAACTCCAGCCAATGATTTCATTCACTGTGAAAACTCCTTCCCACTCTCCAAACTGCATATATAGCCTTTCCCATACCTGTTCTAGACTCTGCTTCATCCTTCTAACTTGGTTTACAGCAGTGTCTGGACACCCTGAGAGGGAGGAAATGGAGGACGTGAAACCACAACTGGTCCCCAACACACACACCACAATAAAGTCATTATTTTAAAGAAGCTGAAAATATATTGCTTAAGGAAAATATAGTAGAGCGTCATAGACGGTAAGTTAAGCTTTCACAGACTCCAAACTTTGCAGTGGGTTATGACAGATGAATCAGTGTTCACCTGATTAAAAAAGAAGCATGCTTTTTGGGGGAGGAGCTTACATAATCCTTAGAACTATGCATATAAAAAAAGACAAAGAAATTTAATTGCATAACTAGGTGTATAGTTACAGAACGGTATCTGGCTGTCTGGAAACAGAGAAATTCTGTTTATTTGGTTAGAGAAGAATCTCCCCAAGTGTTTCTTTCTAGGGATATAGTCTGAGAATTAAGTCTCATCTAGTTACAAAGTTGGTTACATAGACTCACTTGAGCTGAGTAGGCTGACAGCATATGAGATAGGGAGATCCCATGATGGTGAAGAGGAAGACTTCTGTCTTTCTATTGCTATGAAGAGAAACCATGACCACAGCACTCTTATGAAGGAAAACATTTAATTAGGGCTGGCTTACAGTTTAGTCCATTATCATCATGGCAGGAAACATGGTGGCATGCTGTCAGACATGGTGCTAGATAACAAGCTGAGAGTTCTACATCTTTATACATAGGCAGAAGAAGAAGACTGTGTGCCACACAGGGTATAGGTCAATTCAACATAGGAGATCTCAGAGCCCACCCCAACAGTGACTTACTCCAACAAGGCCTAATAGTGCTGCTTCCTATGGGCCAAATGTTCAAATACATGAGATTATGTGGGACATACCTAATCAGACAACCATACCATCTCTGTATTTCCAAAGTCTATGTAGATCTATTGTTACTCTTAAGCTTCTACCCTTAATGGTGTTAGAGATCTATGGAGGTGCTGTTGGATTCCTTCATGAGTTAAATGGTCCAGAATTAGAAGTTGATACTCTGTGATTCCAAGGGGGAGTATGCACAGGTGCTGTCTTCTACAGTGGATCTGTAGTCATGTGTGCATTTTAAGGAAACATGCCAATTAGACAACTCTATCAAGAGGTAGGGAATGTGATTTTTAAAATAAAATTAGGATGATATACTCAAGGTCATTGGCCATATTAGCTAGGGTTCTCCAGAGAAACTGTGTGCAATTATGGAGGTTAATAAGTCCACAATTCACAGGTTAGACCAGCAGGATGGAGACCTAGGGAAGAGCCTATACTGCACTTTGAGGCCATCACAATCTACTATAGAGTTTCCTCTTTAAGTGGGGTCAATATTTTGTTCAGCTCAGTATTTCAAATAATTGTTCAAGCCCCACCCATTTTAGGAAGTGCAGCCGACTTTAGTAGTCGCTCAATTCAAATGCTAATTTTTTAACCTCTTCACCCTCACAGATATGCTCAGAATAATATTTAACCAAATATCAGAGCACAGTGGTTGAATAAAGTTTTAAAAAGTTACCAGTAATCACTCTAGCATTGGAACTTGTAATTTTGTAGCCTTGTTCCTTATTACCTGCTTATTATACCACTATTCCATTTTAGATTCTGCTATAGCACCTCCAGGGTGATACCTAATTCAGTATTAGTAAGGTATCTCTTTCCTTATGTAACAGAAAAGACAGTTTATATAGCGATGACTTAAATAATAACATAAATAAGCTTATTAAAGTAGTACTGACAATCAGTAGACAGCCAGGTTCCACAGTCATCAGGGCCTGAGCTGACCAGGGCAGTCAGTCCAGTTTTTACTGTTTATTAGAATTCTCCTTGTAGGAAGGAGGAAACACGCATAACTAACACTGTGTACACTCCAGTTCTCAGGTCATAGCCTGAGACCTGTCAGCTCCTGGCTTCTCTATGTTAAAATGCCTGAAGGCATGCAGTCTTTCCTTTCCTTCCATAAGCTTTTGGTATGATAAGATGAGTGTCTGTTGCAGCCTAGGTCCTGTGGCCCTAGATTCCATACTTAGTTAGCTGTTTGCTCTAAGAAGCAGTGCTGAGCCTGTGGCCCTGCTCTGGTTTACCTTAGGTTGGCAGTCTGTGCTTCTCTAATTAGCAGTGTGACTTAGTCAGGGCTTGTGACCCTTGCTTTGATAAATGGAGTCAGACTTTTTACCCTGTAGACTTTATAAGGTCTTATTAAGAGTGCATATGCAGTGCTCTTTAGGCATCAAATAAGTATAAAATACTGTTATACATAGACATATCACATGTCCTTTGCCCAGTTTAGTTTGTTCCTGGTGGTGGGCACTTGGGGTTTAGACTGCATGTTTCTTGGCATCTTAGGAATGAAGTGAAAGTACACCCATACTGTAGAAGAGCAGAAGTAGCTTATTCACACAAAGCAGCAGCACAGGTCAGATTTGCTGCAAGAGAGCAAATGAGTGAAGATACGCCAAGGTCTTCATTATTCTGTAGGGTGTCCCGGAGTGTTTTGCTTGCCTGCTCCAAGCTAATTGGAGCCAAATCTACATTTTCTTTTATTCAGGAACATTCTCTCTCTCTTTTTTTTTTTTTTTCCAAAGAGTGAAGCTCTTCATGGGACGATATATGCTACATGTTTATTGTCCTCTGGAAAGAGATCTTGTATCTTTACAGTTTAGCTGTTATCTGGGCAGTGGGAATAGGAGGCTTCTAGTTTTCAAATTATCCTGGCCCATCTTCTTTCTAGCACAAGTTGCATGTGCTGTAAAGTATAGGGATCCAGAATCTAAGGAAATGATTAACATTAACACAATTGGCTTATGTTTACTTTAAATGCTTAAAATTATTATACTTTTACTTGATTCTTTTTGTTTTTGAGACAAGGTTTCTCTGTGTAGCCTTGGCTGTCCTGGCAATTGCAGGATGGCCTTGAATTCACAGATTCGCCTAGCTCTGCCTCCCGAGGACTAGCATTAAGGGGGTGCCCCACCGCTGCCACTTTTACTTTATTTTGCCCCACCGCTGCCACTTTTACTTTATTGTTAAAAAGGATTTATTTTTATGTCTAAATGTGTGTCTATATGCCACATGTGCAGTGGCACCAGAAACCCCTGAGCTGAAGCTGTAGATGTTTGGAGCTGCCCAGTGTGTACTTGGAATCAAACTCAGCAGTTTTGGAAGCTGCAAGTGTACTTAACCACTGAATCTTCCTGACTTGAATTTTTTTTTTTTTTTTTTTTGGTTTTGTTTTTTTGAGACAGGGTTTCTCTGTGTAGCCCTGGCTGTCCTGGAACTCACTCTATAGACCAGGCTGGCCTCGAACTCAGAAATCCACCTGCCTCTGCCTCACAAGTGCTGGGATTAAAGGCATGCGCCACCACTGCCCGACTGACTTGACTTTTTTAAAGTTTAATACTAAAGTATCTAAGGCGGTGTCTTAGTTGGGGAATCATTGCTGTGAATAGACACCATGACCAAGGCAACTCTTACAAAAGCAAACATTTAATTGGGGCTGGCTTACATTTTTAGAGGTTTAGTTCATTGTCATCATGGCAGGAAGCATGGCAGCATCCAGGCAGACATGGTGCTGGAGGAGTGGAGATTCTACAACTTGATCTGAAGGCAGAAGGGAGAAGAAGCTGTCTTCCACAGGCAGCCAGGGGGAGGCTCTCAAAATCCACCCCCACAGTGACACACTTCCTCCCACAAGGACACCCCTCCTTCCACCAGGGCCATGCCTTATAGTAGTGCCACTTCCATGGCAAGCATATTCCACCCCCACATTCCACATCCTTGGCACCCCACAGGCTTGTTCAAACACATGAGTCTATGGAGGCCATACCTAGCCATAGCGTTATACAAAACACATTTAGTTCAACTTCCAAAGTCGCCATAGTCTATCACAATCTCAGAAGTCTATTACATTTTCAAAGTTCAATGTCTTTTCTGAGATTCATGTATCTCTTAGCTGCAATCACCTATAAAATCAAAATCATAAAGCAATCACATAATTCAAACATCACAGGATATACATTACCATTCCAAAACATTACGGTGAGGAAATACTGGACCAAAGCAAGAACAGAAGGCAGCCGGGCCAACTCCATACTTTGTATCTCCATGTCTGAGATCTACCTCCTTTCAGCTTTGATGACTGTAGCACACTTCTCTCTCTTAGGCTGGTTCCACTTCCTGTTAGCAGCTCTCCTCATCAGTTATCCCATGGCTCTGGCATCTCTAACATCTTGGGGTATCCAAGGCAACTCCAACTTTATAGCTCCTTGTTCCAATGTCTATGATCCACATGTGATCTTCTGGGCTCCTTCAAAGGGTTTGGGTCACTTTTACAGCTCTGCCCTCTGTAGCAGTCTAGGCTCTGGTTGACTCCACTCCACTGCTGCTGCTGTTCTTGGTGATCATCCCATGGTAGTGGCATCTCCAATTTGCTGGAGTCTTCCACGGCAACTAGGCTTCACCAATAGCCTCTCATAGGCCCCCTTCATGGTGCCAAGCCTCAACTTTTTTGCATGACCTCTTCAGTCCTAGGCCATCAACTGCATCTGAGGCTGCACCAGTGGCCTTTCCTGGCCTCTCACAGTGCCAAGCCTCAGCTATTCTCCATGACCCCTTCATACTTTCAAAACAAGTACCACCTGGGTGATTCTTACATATTACCAAGTACAGCTGCCAGCAGGATGTCTGTTTCTGGGACCCAGTTTCCTTGTGCTCTCAGAAAACAGTTCCCAGAAGATTTCACCTCAGTGATGCTGGTCTCTTCTTAATCACTGCTAATTTCTTAGTAGTGATTTCTAACCAGCATCAATTGTCCTGGTAATCACTTCTAATCTTGATTCTAAAGTCTGAGCCACATGGCCTAAGCTGCTGAGTTCTGATGCTTTCTGGGGCTGGAACATGGCCTCCTTGTTCTATTACATTCTTCACTGCCTAGGCTTAGCTCTCCTAGAACTTGCTTTATAAACTGACCTTGAACTCAGAGAACTGCAAGCCTCTGACTCCTGGGATTAAAGATGTGCACCACCATTCCTGGACCTAACCTTTAAAATAGGCACTATGCCTCGGGATCCAGATCAAAATCTTGTGTCTTCCAGCCACAAGATCTGGATCACAAGTGTGCCCTCCATTTTTGAATTGTAGTTCATTTCAGATTAAGCGTCCAAATGAAAACAATAACCAGGTAATAATAATGCCTAACATGATATAACTGTCCTTTGTTCACCTGCAAATATATAAACAATTAGTTTAGCTATGTGGAATCTTGCCCCGAGGTCACCACACCCTTAATTCCATTTGATATCCTTGAACACTGGATTTAGCTTCATTCCACCTTCTGGTGCCTCTTTACTCTTTGAACCATACATTTTGTATTTTTTTCTTTCTCAGCTGGCTACAGTTGATCAAAAGGCTCTTCATAAGAGTAAAACATAGGGCATAATAGTCTAAATGAGGCTTTTTAAAGACTTCCCTTGTCAGTGCAATTAATCTAAGTCTCTTCACCTTAGCCTTGGGTAGATTTTTCAGACAAGAGCAAAAACAGCCACATTGTTCACCAACATACCACAAAAACAGTCTCTAGGCTACATACTAACGTTCTTCTGCTCTGAATCCTCTTAAGCCAAGCCCCCACAGTTCCAGTCACCTCAGCATCACTGTCTCCCATGCTTCTACTCCTAGGGTCCATTAAGCCCCACTTAAGGCACTCCACTGCTTTGCAGAGTCTCAAAATCCACATTCCTTCAATCCAAAGCATCATGAGGCCTATCACAGCAATATCCCAGCCCCTGGTACCAACTTCTGTCTTAGAGTTTCATTGCTGTGACTAGACATCATGACCAAGGCATCTCTTATAAAAGCAAAGATTTAATTGGAGCTGGCTTACAGTTTTAGTTTAGTCCATTGTCATCATGGCAGGAAGCATGGCAGCATCCAGGCGGACATGGTGCTGGAGGTGCAAGAATTCTACATCTTGATCTGAAGGTAGAGAGAAGAAGACTCTCTTCCACAAAGGGGGGGTGTGGGGGGGGACAGGAGGAGGCTCTCAAAGTTCACCCCTACAGTGACACACTTCCACCAACAAGGACATCCCTCCTAGTAGTGCCACTTCCAATGACCCCGCATATTCAAACCACCACAGTGGATAAGGTGATCTATCTGCTTAACTGAATATGTGAGTTTCAGTTATGTTTTTGCCCTTTGCTTATCCATATGTCGAGTGATATGGTATAGTTGCTTTAGTGCTACAATGACAGTATAAAAACATGAATAAATATGAAAAATAAACATATTACTTAACAGTATTTTTCAGTCATCATCTACATTTTCAAGAGTAATCTATGATTCCATTGCCTCTACATCAGAAATTGGAGGTGAAGCAGGATATCCATCTTAACATACATTATTTTACAGTGATAACCTAAGAGAAAGCCACTTAGTCCTGGCAGGTCTTAAGGAATTAGTGAAAGAGGAACTAAAACCATTTTCTTCTTTATCTTCTTCAGTCAAAAGATGGCACTGTTGCTGTGCTCATTGGTTTGTGTTTTGTTTTGTTTTTCTCCTATAATATGATTTTTGGTCCCTTTAAAATGCAGAAAACAGTTAAATGTACTGATATAATTAACAGTGACCCTCCCTGCTGAATGCTAAGTTTTCTAATCAGGCAGTAGAAGAATAGATGAGAAAGGGAATTTATAGCTTTTAAATATTAGTTGGACTTAACAGTATTTACATATAGGACATTCTCTGAGCCTGACAGGATTCCTGTGTCATGTGTTAAATCTTGGCTGAGTTTTCCATTGCTTTTCTATTGCTTTGCTTTCCTAGCTGTCAGGGTTCGAAGACTTGCTTGCTTTTCTAGTTCATGTTAGCTTTCCAAGTTCATGAGACATGTGCTGTTATGAAAGCATATGTTTTTCCTTCAAGGATTTAAATTCAGGTCGCCTTTTGCCTTTTCTTTTTGTTCTCTGTAAATCATGTATTGGTGGTTGGAACTCTGTGAGCCCAGCTAGTAACTTAATGATGAACTCTCTTGTGCTGAGAAGAAGCACATTCTCATCTTGATTTTGAGTCAGTGCCTCAAAGGGTCTTGGTGTTGAAGCTGTTCTGTTAGTGACCCTGGAAGGATGATAAGCTTCAATGAAAAGCAGAGAATTTAATTTTTGGAAAGAAAAAGGGAATGCCTTGACACTTGGCTTCATTTAGTACCTATAGGAAACATTCTGGTGATTTGTTTTTCTTTGCTTTGTTGTTCAGTTTTTTGTTTTTTGTTTTTTGTTTTTTTTTTAATAAAAACACACAAATTAAAGCACTTTGATGCCAAGGGGATGGAACCCTTGATAACTTGCAAAAACAAAACAAAACAAAAATTTAGTTTTTCTTCTTATGTTAGGATGAGAAACCACTGGTGAGCATCATAGACTGTTTATTAGTAGATCGGCCTGTCTGATGATTCTTTAATTTGCCCAAGTTGACTGGGGATTGAACCAGGCCTCCTGCATACTGAGCAAGTGTTCTATCGACAAGTCACACGCATCCACCCTTTCTGATGCCTTTCAAAATTAACATTTCAATTGTTTGCTTATGCAAAGTATTGAATAAAATACTCAATGGATAACTATGTGGTTACTTGCAGATGTATTACAGATTCTATTTTATAAAACTTCAATGAAGCTTATTTGAATATAAGGCAGAAACTCAAAATCTGATTCAAAACACTTGAGGTATGGTGTTGGTGTTTTCAGAACTCAGACATTTGGACGGATGTTGAAAAAGAAGACAGCCCATATTTGGCTGTACAACCACTTCTTGCTTGCAGAGTTTAGAGGGACACTGTGTGATCTAACCAATCATGTTAACACTCAGCAAAGCATGGAAATAGTTACACCATCTGCCAGAGGTCTTGACTGTAAATAGATTTGTATGAGTTTATTACTTTTAGACTAAAGAAGACTTTAAAATAAAAGACCTATAAGTTTCCGTGCTTTTTGGCTTTAGTAACAAAGTACAAAGGAGGAGACTTTGTAAGCTTGCAAAGATACAGTAAGGGTTTTGTTTCATTAAAACCTCACAATGTCCTTCTGTGTGACGGTTTCCACAATAGCAATATGTTTGGCTTTGCTTTCAGATGCTTCGTTAACTAGATGCTTAGATACAGATGCATTTCAGCTTTTTCTATAAGGCACTAAAAAGCAACCAAATATTTGAAGAGAGGTAGATATTCTAGATCTGTCGCAGCACCAGGGCAAGCTGATTGCTGTCTGTGACTGAGTGACCATTCTTTCTCTGTCAGCAGGGCTTGTTATAAGGCACTTCCCACTGTATTAGATTCTAGTACCTTTAACTCTCAGTGGCTCTGTTTACTGTAACACTGCTCTGAGGTAGAATTTTGCTTTATATTTCAAATAGGGTTTAATAAGCCTGATGAACACTTATATAGGAAGCTTCTGGAACATTATAAATGCTTAGAAAAAATGAGAGAGATTATATTGTGTGTGTTTTTCTGCTTCTTTGACCAGCACTTCCCCAAATTTTATGTTATACTTGGACATTGTATCTTTAATATATTATATATGTATACACATGATATATATCATGTGATCATACATATATATGTACATTCATGTATGTATGTACATTCATGTATGTGTGTATATATGCATACACACACACATCTCCTAGAATAATGTATCAGATTTCATTTTAGAAATGGAGACCTGTAAGTGTTTGAGTGTTGAATAAACACCTTTAATTCTATTGTAGTTAGCATACTATGGTGCTTTTTTCCTTCTTACTTTAGCTTGTAAGTAAGCCTTCCTCTACTTTTCAATGGTGAATAATGTGTATTAATGCAAAATTATTTGTGTTAATTTCATGCATTATGGTTAGTGTTTATTGTACAGGCAAATAATGTTACATTTGCCAAGATCTTGTTAACCTAGAAAACTTAGGATTGTCAAGAATGCAAGGCCATTGCTCCTTTGGAGAAAGTTAGCATGGCAGTCTAGTTTGGTTTCCTCTCAATAAGAACAGAAAACAATAACTACACACCACGGAAGCTCATGTTAGAGGAACAAGGGAGGGAGAAGCCTGTTAATTTCACTCAGGGTCTTTTGTTTGTTTGTCTTTAATCTGTTCTTCCTTTGTCTTTTTATGTGCCCAACATCATACTGATTTATTTGTCCAAATGCATTATTCAACTCTCTAGCCTTTAAATGCCTTTGCATCCCAAATTTTACCTTTGTAGTGCATTTGTTAAGGTCTACCAAACTACATTGCTTAAAACCATACCTGAGGGTTGCCTGCCATGGAGGGCCTACGTACACTTCATACATGCTGTTCATTCCTAAAAACTGTTTATCCATATTTTCTTTTCTGCAATATGTGTACATACAGTGTCAGGAAGATCTTTATATCTGGACATCAGAGATGGGAATTATCAATAAGATAATACCCCTGTGGTAAAATCAGTGGTGACTAGAGTCCTAACACCAGAATAGGGGAAAAGTTTGAAGAGATTATTCTGTATATCCCAGTGGCCAGAGTCACCACGTAGGTCCTTGCAGATGAGAAGGAAGCATAGAAGTAGACTAGAGGCTGTGATGACAGACTTCAGGTTGGCATGACATTATCACCTGGCCAGCGTACATGGATGCTAAAAACCAAGCAAATGAAAAGCAAGGATTCCTCATACAGAGTCCCAGGGTAATGTAGCATAGAACCACACTTACTGGATTCTCGAAGCCTACTATAAACCATAGGCTCCAGAGACCTGCAGGAGATTTGGCTTCAGTACTTTAAGCCACTAATTGTGTTTTCATTTTACCAAAATTTTATTAGACTCAGACTTATTTGTTATCATTTTCTACTGACTATGGCAGTAGGAGTACAATTTTTAAAACTCCATTAGTTACTGTGCACAAGAATATTCAGTGTTGAATGTAGATATCTTTAATCTCCCATTAAAAGGACTATTTTAGTCTTAACTCAAATGGGTAACAAAGATAGAACTTAATCAAGTAAGGGTGAGGTTTTTTCCCTCTCATCACTGTTGCACAGAAGGACACAGAAGCCTCAGCATTTACAAACAATATGTTCCTGGCTGGATGCAAATTTAAATTACTTCTAAACTGTTATAGTATTGGATGATTCTTCTGCTTTGTTTTCATTCCAGCATCCATAATTTATCTTCTAAACTTAGGTTGGCACAACTTTGCTGGCCACATTAATTTCTATAAAAAGAAATCATGGAGAATAACACAAAGGCTTTTTAAAAAAATACAAATTAGATTAATCTCAAAATCTTAGGCAGAACATTGGAGATTCCCAGAAAATGCCCCTTGTCATTTGCCACTGCTGTTTGTCATTTCAGTTCCCCAACTCTGTGTGTACAATACACTTATTCAGCAAAGGAATGCATGGGAAGTATATGAAGTCTAGGTGTTAGAAAATGTTAGCTGTCTGGGAGGTCAGGACATAGGCTGTCTGGAGATGAAGTTATCCCCTAACAATCAAAATTTATACAAAACTAATGACTGTGGGGACATTGGGTACTTATCCTTTTGGTAAATCTTCCCTTAACCATATAGGTAAAAATCTAGAAATACGATTGTGAAGATGTGCTCTCTCCTCCTGCCACAGCTATCCTATGCTTTCAGAAGCAGTGACTTTCCCATAATTCTCTTCTTAATTTATTCTCCAGGTCACTGCCAAGACTCTAAATAACATCTCAGATCTCTAAATAATGTTTTTCTTTTAGAGCTTTTAGGCACTAACTACTAACCTGCTACTGGTATTTATCGCACTTATATGACTGTCTTAAGTAGGGTTTTACTGCTGTGAACAGACATCATGACCAAGACAACTCTTATAAGGACAACATTTAGTTGGGGCTGGCTTACAGGTTCAGAGGTCAGTCCATTATCATCAAGGCAGGAGCATGGCAGCATCCAGGCAGGCATGGTGCTGGAAGAGCTGAGAGTTCTACATCTTCATATGAAGGCTGCTAGCAGAATACTGACTTCCAGGGAGCTAGGATGAGGGTCTTAAAGCCTGCACCCACAGTGACACACCTACTCCAATAGGGCCACATCTTCTAATAGTGCCACTCCCTGGGCCTAACATATACAAGCCATAACGATGACCCTGCATACCATGTCCTTAGTCATCCTGTGACTGTTGACTGTACAGACTTCATTTCATACTGAGTGGAGTATACCTAGGAACCAAATTACCTGTTTCTCCCAGAGTCAGCTCTGGGACCTCCATTTCCTAGTCTATTACTGGTTAATATCTGTCTGTCTGTCTGTCTATCTGTCTATGAAATAATCCAGGACAGTGCCTCCTCTCTTTTCCTACAATAAGCATATTTGTATGCTGACATTTATTTCTCAGTACCTTTTGATGTTGTTTTCATTTTCATAGTTGTCAACCTTGGTAGTATTCCTCTGAGGTTTTACCTCCTATCCAAGACATTATCCTAATATTGGTCTATTGAGTGATTCTGAACATTCAAGGTCAGTAAAGGGTATATGTTCTTTAACTCTAAAAATATCATTCACTGTAGACTTGGGTAATGTGTTGAAAATAAATTTCTCTTTCTGTTAGTTGAATTTGATTATAGGAGTACTACTGAAAGAATTTTCCTGGAATGAATGAGATGGGCGCAGCAACATTCTCTATCCCAGCTGTGCGTGGCAGATCTTCATGTTTTCCTCACCCGTCAGTCACTCTTCGTAGAGACCTCCCTCTCTCCAGCCTAAAGAGGCTTTGTCCAATGTCACACACTGCTCTTTCTCTGAGGCTTCCTGCTCTTCACTGTTCCCTGCTGTGTTTACTGCTATGGCTTCTATTTCTCCTCCTTGATTTATCCCTTCTGTTTGCTAGAGGACAAATTTCAGAGGCATCACAGAGTTTCTGTATTCTTCTTGGATATTTTTTTAAGGGTCAGCTGCAAATGGAATTCACTGTTATCCACTCTTGTCAGCCCGATTTCTGAATGCTGAAATGGCCCATTTCTTAGTGTTCCTTTTTCCTCCTGGAGGCATTTATTATCTTCCCATATTCTCAGCATTTTTAACCTTTAGCAATGATGTATTGCAGTGCACGTGTACATGGGGAAGTTTATGCAGCAGTCATAGGCCCTCTGCACCTCGATCTGATCTCATCCCATGATAACCCTCCTCTCTTCCGTGCCCCTAGCCACACAGCTGTCATCTTTCCTTGGCCATGCCTTAGAGACTTTTTAATGGTTATTTCAGCAGTGTAGAGTGTGTATCATTCACACATCTGCTTGGCCTAGTTGTTATTTAGTCTTTCTTAAAGTTACATTTCTCACCATGGTACACCATGGCACAGTGCACCTCACTGAGTAGATTGTGAAGTACTTTATTTCTGACAGGTAACTGACAGGCTACATGTCTGCCAGAGACACTGATAGGACTAGGTTCTTCTGAGGCCTTACTCCATGATTGCAGAACTTCTTTTCCTGTTGCTTACATGTTCCCTTCTCTGTAACTCTGTATCTAATTTCTTCCCATAACAATATCAGCTAAATTTGATTAGTGTATCCTCTCCAATGATTGGGTTTCAACTCAATTATCTCATTAAAGGGCCCATTTCCAAATTCAGTTCCATGGAAAGACAATGTGTGTTTACGCGCCATTTATAAGGGACTCAGTTCATTTACTGGCCTACTCATAGCTGCTCTCCCTGAGAGAATGTAATATTTGTGAAAACAAAAAAAAAAATCCCCCCCCAGGTCTCTTAGATTTTTTTTTATTTTCTGATAAATTTTTTAAAAGTCTTCTCTCATACATTACATTCCAACTACAGTTTCCCCTCCCTCCACTGAGAGATGTGGACAAAGGGGAAATTTTTTAAATTATTTTGAGATTAATATGGTGTGTGTATATATATATATATATATATATATATATATATATGTGTATATATATATATATATATATATGTGTGTGTATATATATATATATATATATATATATGACTAATATAATATAATGACATTACCCCCTTCCCTTTTCTACCTCTCACATACCCCATCTCGCTCTCTTTCAAAAACAAGGTCTCTTTCTTTAATTGTTCTTACATATCTGTCTGTTCCTAAATTTAAAAACATAACCTGCTCAGACTATACAGTGTTACTTGTATATGTATGTTTTCAGGGCAGAACATTTGTTATTGGATATAGTGTATTTTGACCTGGGGCTTTTTGAAACAGGGTAGCCTGTCTGTGTAAACCTGGCTTGCTTGATACTCACTATGTAGCCAAGACTAGCCTCAAACTCATAGCAATTCTCTTTCCTCAGAGTTTCCAGTGCTAGAATTAGAGGTGTAAGATATCACACCTGGTAGGAGGTGTTTTAAATTGTTAGTGTTTACGTTGTATTACTGATACGTGTCCAATACCTAGACAATAACCAGCATATAATAGGTGTTACATGAATAATAATGAATGTGATAGCCTCTTGTATGAGTCATTTCTGTCCCATTTCTGGAAAGTTATTTTTGTATTATATTAATTCAACTCCTATTGTCAAAATTTTGTACATTATTTTCCCAATTTTGTTAATTAATTTTTTGAACAAGCTTGATTGATCTTATTTTGACGCTGTTATTCCACTTTGAAGATGAAGGGTAGGGGATATGCTGACCTTTAACTTCCAAATGCTTCTACAGTCTTCCTTATTTGGGCAAACATATATTAAATGTCTATGAGCTTACTTCTTCCTGTTTTTTATGATATTGAGTGATCCATCTTTGCTATTTTTTCTGTGTTTATTGTGTCATTTTGTTGCCTGAATCAAATTGTCAGTTTCTTCTAGGCCATAATTTTGCTGGTTTTGTGTTTGTTTTCCTATATATTGATTAATCATTTCTTGGGAATCCTTGGTTATACCTTTTTAGTTTATAATAAAACAACAATGTACAGGAGGTTTATTGTAAGGGGGGGGGGCTTCTTCCTGCTAATATCACACTATGGTAAGCTGGGGTCTTACTCTAGAGCAACAGTTTCCAACCTGTGCATCGTGACCTCCTTGGCAGGCCTCTACCTCCAAAAATATCTACATTATGATTCATAACTAGCAAAATTATATAAAGTAGCAATGAAAACAATTTTATGATTGGGGATCATCACCACATGAGGAACTAAATTAAAGAGTTGCAACATTAGGAAGGCTGAGAACCACTGCTCTAGAGGGTCCCTTTAAGGGAGAGTGCAAAGGCCTTTGAGGAGTGGCCCACCACAGCTGCCTTACATCCCCACAAACTATTTATCCCTTGTTCCTCAGTGAATACCTTCTGATTTTACCTGATAGGCCAACCTAGAGTATATAGAGTAAGATCAATGATTAATTTTGTCTGTTTTCAATTAGAATCTTTGCTTCCTATTTTATTTCCATGACTCAAAAGGCAAACACAATATCCATTTTCTTTCCTCTTCTCCCTATCCTTAAAAGAACAAACCATCAGCCAAACTCACTTTCTCTGACTTTTCCATCTTGATTTATCTGGTTACCATTTCCCAGTCATCAATGATAAATGCAAACCAACTATGACTAGGATCAGAAGATCGCAAGTTACTGTATCCTGAGCCAGAGTAAGGCTGGTATGTAGTTTCCTTGACTCGGATCCCCTACTTTGCTTCATGTACCTAACTCATCTCTTCATTTTCCCCATTACATACAGGTCGGCAATTAAAGCCTTACGTCCTGGAGGGCTGCTCGTGTACTCTACGTGCACGCTTTCCAAGGCTGAAAATCAAGATGTGATCAGCGAGATCTTGACTTCCGACAGTAACATCGTACCTGTGGATATTAGTGGGATAGCAAGGACTTTCTCCCAAGACTTCACATTTGCCCCCACTGACCAGAAATGCAGCCTTTTAGTGATTCCTGAAAAGGGCAAAGCTTGGGGCCCAATGTATATAGCTAAACTGAAAAAATGCATGAGTACAAGAAAATGGCAAGGCGAATTTTGTAAGTCATGCTGATGTGTTATTGTATGCATATTTTCTGAGCTCACCATGTGTTAGTTGTTATGTGTAGCTTTTTGGTACTCTGCCTTAGTTCTGTGAATAGGCCAAGATACCAGTCCCTACCCAGCTTCCCTTGAATCTTCTGATAAAAGACACACACACCAGTGTTCCTTTTCAACATGCCTTTTGGCACAATTGCTGGGCGCTACTATCTTCCCACCCAGAAAAGCATGCTCTTATCAATACTCTTAGCTCCTCATCTCCCACCCACCCTAAACTATAGTTGCTAAACTCCCCTGACCACTCGCTTGTAGGAGTGGCCTGGGTGGCCACTCCATTTTGAGATTTCACATGTCTGGTCAACGTTTCTCCATCAGAAGACCTGCGAACTCTGTCTCTCCTCCCTTTTCCTCCAGGAACCTGGAAGTCCCGCCTATTCCTTCCACCCAGAAATTGACCCATGGCTTCTTTACTGACAGATCAAGAACCAGTTGGGAAACAGGACCTTAGCATCAGCACCACCCTTACAGTTAGTATTTAAATATAGGGCCACTTTCCCTAGGACCATTTGGATCCTGTTTAGTTAGTATTTCAGCCTCACTGAGCATAGGCTTAAGAAATTTTCAGGTGAAATTTGGCTCCTCGAAATATATGTATAGTGATGATTTAAAGTGGGACAGATGGTGAGTTCTGTATAATTTTTTTGTCTTTTAATTGGGATTTTATAGTTAAATTAGTTAGAATACTGAGTTCTGTGCATAAAATGTTTAGGACCATATTCTATTACATGAGTGTTTTAAATCTTTCCTTTAAAAAAATGTGTATTTGCCAATACTTTTACTGTTTCCTCATCAAATCTGCAGATTCTTTTTGTAAGAATAATTGGTATTCTAAGGCTAACTTCTTAAGCAGCAAACTAGGTTTCTTATTTGCAAAGTTGTTTTGTGTTAAGGACTGTCTTCTGTTTACTGCAAAGGTCAGTGACTCTATTGACACCAGGTTTATTTCTCCCCATTTTCTTTTATTCACAAATACAAATTGAAAGGGTAAATTATGTTGAAAGGCCTTTAGAACAACAGACTCACATGCACAGGTTTGACTTTCGACATTCAGCTTGTAGAATAATGGAGTCTATCCAGCAGGCTATAAAGCAAGCACTTGAAACAAAACCAGAATGATTAATAATGGCAATAACTGAACTATATTTGGAGTGTTTTGTTACATAATTGCAGTCATAATGAGTACTACAGAATCTGATTATCTTACAGTTGCAATCTGGAGGGGCTTTTTATTTCACTTGGTTATAAAATGTTATATGAGAGTGTGATATCACATATTAATGGAGAAGATGCCTAGTAAGAGTCAATTATTCATTACGAAGACTCCAAACCATTCAGAGTGATCTCTATTTATACACATCCCAAGAACTTTGTGTGTGCTTCTATATTTATACTTAGGATTTTTTTAAAATCAATTTTCAATCATAAATTTTTCTTTAGAAATGTTTCACTTGGATCCAAACCTATTTTTCCAACTATTAAGAAAAGTCATAGTGGCAGACATGACAGTACACGCCTGTAATCACAGCATTTTTGGGATGAAGTGGAAGAATTGTAAATTCAAGTAAGCCTTGGCAAGACCCTCCTTAAGGACGATGTAGTGAGGACAGAGGAAAGGAGGGGAGGCTAGAGCAGGAGAGAAAATTACAAAGCATACTTGAAATTGAAAATTAGTTTTTTATTTTTGTTAAGATTTATTTATTTTTATTTTATTTTATATGTATGAATGCTTGCCTGCATGTATGTCTGTGTACCATGTGTATACCTGTTGCCTGAGGAAGTTAGAGGACGGCTTCAAATCCTCTGGAACTGAGGTATAGATGGTTGTGAACCACCATATGGGTGCTTGGAACCCAACCCTGGTCTGCACAAAAGCAAGTGCTGTTAACTGCTGAGCCATCTCTCAAGCCCAAAATTAGCTTAAAAATATCAACTGTGAAAAAAAATATCAACTGTGGAAGCACAAAATTCCACTGAGGCAGAATGGTATTGTTCTGTTATTTATTAAACTATTCATTACATACTTTTTGTTTTGCAGACCTGTGTAACTGGAGTCAAATGAATGGACAGTCTAGGACAAATCATCCTCCTACCCTTGTTCTCTACAATATTTTAAAATATATCTGACCAGTGTGTTTATAGTAAATGTTTATCTCTTGGGCCTGTCAAATGTATTCAGTTATTACAGAAGATTAATGACAGAAAAGGGTTTTGTTTGTTTTAGTTTGAAGTGTAGTGGTGTGTTTTTCTGTTTGAATTCCTGTCTTTGGATTCTGTAGTTTTAAAAGTGCTTTTGTATAGGTTAACCACAATGTAAGATTTCACAGTACAAGTGTTGAGTGTGTTGAATGTCATTATTTTTCCAGTATAATGTCATGAAACCTAAAATGAACACCAGGTGTGTTATTTATTGGACTTGATTTTCTTGGGATTGATGAAAGTAAATGTCTTATTACATATATTCATAGACTTTATTAAGATGATTGTAACAAAACAGCAAACATTTATTGAGCATTAAATGCTTGACTGAAGTCTTTATGATGCCTTTTTTGTTCTTTATAACTATGGCCAGGAATGGTGGTGATGGGTGTCGGTAATCAGCCTTTGGGAGGCACTGGCCTGCCAGTGGCTGGCCACAAAGGGAGACACTGTCTCAAAACAAGCAAGCAACCAAATGAACAGTAACTGGTGATGAGTTTGTATTCCTCTCTGTAAATGAGGGGAGCAAAGCCCAGTGTTACCTGTTTGTCAAGGACACTGCCAACTTAAGAAGAGAACCCAGATGTGAGCTGGCTGCATTGCCAGCTCTTCCTACTGTCACTGTGCTGTCTCACTCAGTATGCATTGTATGATCTTCAAGATTAGTGGCTGCCTCTACGCCTGTTCTCCACTAGTCAGTTTCCTGTGATGCACCATTCCCTATTCACACAGCATCAAAGCCTTGATCAGCACTTGGGAAAGAAAGGCCTTTGAAATATTTCAGTCCTATCTGAGGAAGTATGCCTTATTTGGGCAGCCTTGCAATGCCAACCAAATACTGAGGAATAATAGATGCTGCTTTCTGTGGCAAAAAGTCACTTTCAAAACAGTTTCATAAAATTTAGGTCACCTACCAACACATTAACTGCACACTGAACAGCCGCTAGTTTCACAAATAGACTAAGAATAAATGTAATGCATTTAAATGGTTTGTACTGAATTTTTAAAGCATAAGATACTATTTGTGGTTTGGAGTCAAGGTGGCCTACTATTCTTTATCCTATTACATATATCCATTTAGCCTTATACTTACATATTGTTCCCCTAGTGGTACTGTAAAAAATATGCTTTCATGTAATGTAGGTAGGTATAAAGAAATGGCTACCTGAATACATGGTACATGAATAAATAATCAAGGCCTAATAGACTGTTCTTCAAGAAGCCTGTATGCCTGGTGAGAAGCATCAGATCATCTGCCTAGGCTAATGTAACTTATCTGAAATACAAGAAAAAATCAGAATGCATGGTGACAATTGTATTACATGCCAAGAAGTTCTTTGATGCAATTGAATGGGACTGCTTGTATTATGTGTTAGGTAAATTTGACTTTAGGGACAAATAGAGCAGATAGCACAATTTATTTTCAACTCGTTTATATGGTTCAAATAAATGGCTTACAATCTCCTTTTCCCAGCTTATTACTGCACTGGGGTTGGAAGCAAGGATGAGGCCCAATTCTGATGTTCCTCTCCAGACAGACAATGGTACTTTACAATATCACCCGATCCCCGGGGCACCTACAGAAGACTCAGATGGAGGCTCACAAGTTAAATACTACATGCTGATCTTCTACAAGTACGGAGAGGCCTAAAGTCTTCTGTCCGAAAAACATGAACTAGAATGTCGGGATTTGCAGTGGTCAGGCTGCAAAGTCAGTGGGAGAGAATCAAAAATACCATCTTGACACAATAGTTTCTACAAACATGACAAGTGACATTTTATAATAAAATTTAAACTAAGAAAGACTTGATTTAGGATTCTCAGAAGGGACTCATTAAGCAACTAAGCAAAACAACACTTAAAAATGGACCTGTCATTCAGTGCTGATTTTTTTTTTTTAAATTTAAAGTGAGTTTCATTAAATCTAAGGAAAATTAAAGCTTAGTAAAACTTGTGCCTCTTTAAAATTTAATTCAGTAACTCTAATATTAAACTCCATACCTCTGTAACTTTTTATAAATGAAGAAATTTGTCTCCTTAGGCATGTAAGACCACACAGTCATTATGAAAGTCTAGGATAGCATTTGCTACCTCAGGGAAAGGACTCTTTGCCTCACTAGAAGCCATTTAATGGAATACGTCATGACTCAATTAAGCTTGCTATGGCTTGTCAAAAGGAATTTTCCACTGCATATTGCTTCAGAAGAGCCTATTACATGTGACTAACTACATCCCACAACAGGATAAACAGAGGCCAATAATGTATGGTTCACTAAAAAATAAGAGACAGGACTATAGTATCCAGCTTAAATCTAGTTTTTAAAAACAGAAGGGAATAAAATTGCAAGAATAGGCAAATGCCAGCAGTATTAGTGAGTCCAGGAGGGGAAAAAAGAGGGACCGATCTTATATTAGTTTGTAATTGTTTTTATAGAAAATTTCTTGACTTATTTATCCAAACAAGGTATTAACTACTTTTCCTACATGAGGGTGAGGGCCAGACAAATGGGATGGCTAGAGGCTGTGGGCTGACTCACATGCTGGGAAGGAAGGATTGCAGAATTTACTGCTACTGACTCAAAAAGAAGGATAGGGGTACGGTGATGACAGCTATCTTTAATGTCATTAGAACATACTCTGTGTGGCATTTTTAGTCACAAACGTGAAGTATAATTAGTTGTATCATATGGCACAAGATAGATATTCCTCTTTAATTGATCACAAGAAAATAAGCTTGGTTGCAAGTCCTAGACTGTACCAAATATGTTTCCCAAATTCAGGAGGCAGACACAGTAGAGCAGGTCTTCAATAAAAGGTTTCTCTTGTCAGTGAAGTGCACTAACCTGTAACTATACCCACACATACAAGAGACCAACACGGGAAGATCAGCTAAGCTTAGATCAGCCTGTCTTAGTCAGGGTTTCTATTCCTGCACAAAACATCATGACCATGAAACAAGTTGGGGAGGAAAGGGTTTATTCTGCTTACACTTCCATGCTGATATTCATGACTAAAGGAAGTCAGGACTGGAACTCAAGCAGGTCAGGAAGCAGGAGCTGATGCAGAGGCCATGGAGGGATGTTTCTTACTAGCTTGTTTCCCCTCACTTGCTCAGCTTGCTTTCTTATAGAACCTAGGACTACCAGCCGAGGGATAGCACCACCCACAATGGGCCCTTCCCCCCTTGATCACTAATTGAGAAAATGCCTTACAGATGGATCTCATGGAAGCATGTCCTAACCTGACGCTCCTTTCTCTGTGATAACTCCAGCTTCGGTCAAGTTGACATACAAAACCGGCCAGTACACAGCCTAAGCAACAAAGACACTGTTTAAAAAGCAGATCTCCTTGTATATTGGTTTGTCTTCGACTCTAGTACAGATACCAGTTCCTTCCTCTGTATGAGGCTGTAACTAGCCTGTGCATGTTATTTTTTAAGATGCAGTTATTTATATATTGTTTATATATAAGATATATATATTATTTAATTATGTGTGCATATTTTTAAGAGACAATATGATGATGTGTATTAAAGTGAAGGTGCCCATAGAGGCTAGAGATATGGGCTTACCTGGAATTAGGGTTACAAGTGATCGTCAGCTGCTGAATATAGATGCTGGGAACAAAACTTGGATTCTATGGAAGAGTGAGTGAATCCCTTCACCACAGAACTGCCTCTCCAGGCATGCATGTGCTCTTTTGAGCTACCTATAGCTCAAATATATATTTACAGATACATATACAGCTAACTCAGTAGGTTCCTTCTCTATCCATGTTATTGAGTTGACAGAAGCAATTTGATGTAATTTGTGAAAAGGTGATTGCTGTAACAGGTTGAGGATCAGACTGTCAGTCTGGGGCAGAGTCTTAACCTGAGCTGGTGAAAGGAGGTCTCAGCAGCAAGGGAAGCTACAGTGAAACAGGGCCGATACACTACTAGAAAGCCATTACAGTTTCCCATACAACTTAGGTGTTCTCTTAGTGTTTGCATTGCTGTGAAGGGACACCATGTCCAAGGCAACTCTTATAAGGACAACATTGAGACTGACTTACAGGCTCCAAAGTTCAATTTATTATCATCAAGGCAGGAGCATGGCAGCATTCAGGCAGGCATGGTTCAGTAGCTGACAGTTCTACATCTTCCTGAAGGCCACTAGAAGACTGGCTCCCATGTGGTTAGAAGGAGGAGGGTCTCATTGTCCAATTCCACAGTGACACAAGTCCTCCAACAGGCCACACCTACTCTAACAAGATCACACCTCCTAGTAGTGCCACTCCTTGGGTCAAGCATATTCAAACCACCACAGGTGTGGACTATCTGTCTGGGCTTCTGTTTGAGGATTTTATTGTCAATATAAAATCTTGTAAAAGCTCCTGGATTTAACATCCCTCTGGACAACATTTTTAATAGTCTACCTGCCTGATTCCTTGATTTCATTTGCCTCTTCTATCGTCTGGGTATCCCTAGATCTTGGCATTATCTAAACCATACTGTCCAGTGGCCCTTTCTGCATTCTTAACATCTCACCTTCCAATCTGCTGCCTTATACTTCAAAATCTACCGTTTTATTTTGCTATGGTCAATGTATCCTTTCTACAGCAAAATTCTATTGGCTTCCCTCAATGATGGCTTGTGATCAGGATGTGTAAGCCCAATGAAACCTTTCCTCCCTAAGTTGCTTTTGGTGGTTTGGGTCAGTGTTTTATCACAGCAATGGAAAGCAAATGAGGACATCCTCTCCAACACATACACACACACACACACACACACACACACACACACACACACACACACACACAGAGAGAGAGAGAGAGAGAGAGAGAGAGAGAGAGAGAGAGAGAGAGAGAGAGAGATTGCATTCTTTTACTTTCATCATTAAAATTTGAATAATTCTACTGAAGATCCTGAATTATTACAACATTTAGTGTTGTCTTAGTTAGGGTTTCTATTCCTGCACAAACATCATGACCAAGATGCAAGTTGGGGAGGAAAGGGTTTATTCTGCTTACACTTCCATGCTGTTGTTCATCACCAAAGGAAGTCAGGACTGTAACTCAAGCACATCAGGAAGCAGGAGCTGATGCAGAGGCCATGGAGGAATGCTGCTTACTGGCTTGCTTGCTTCTCCTGGCTTGCTCAGCCTGCTTTCTTATAGAACCCAAGACTACCAGCCCACAGATGGTACCACTCACAAGGGGCCCTCTCCCCTTGATCACTAATTGAGAAAATGCCTTACCACTGGATCTCATGGAGGCATTTTCTCAACTGAAGCTCCTTTCTCTGTGATAACTCCAGCTTGTGTCAAGTTGACACACAAAACTAGCCAGTACAAGTATCCCTGCTCGTTGGCTGTGTTGCCCTTTAAACAATTTGCCACGTCCTCTGTAGATATTAGCTAGACCTCTTGTAGGGAGCTTGATGATATTTTTGCAAAAGGGTCTAGATATTTTTTCTTTTTTTAATAAAAGTAAATAATTATGTATTTTCACAGTTTTATATACTATATCTTGATTATAGTTTCTTATTCCCCACTTCTCCCAGTTTCTTGTCACCTCCTCTTCCCCTGGACCCACTCCCTTTCTGTCTCTCATTAGAAAAGAATAGGCTTCTTAAAGCCAACCAACATGTCAAATAAAATACAATAAGATGAGGCAACAAAACCCAAAAAGTCTATCATATCAAAAGTTGGACATGGCAACCTATCAAGAGGAAAAGAGGCCCAAGAGCAGGCACAAGAGTCAGAAACCCACTTGTTCTCACAGTCAGGAGTCCTATAAAAATACTAAGCTAATAGCTATGATCTATATGCAGAGAACCTGGTATAGCCTGATGTAGGCCCTGTGCTTGCTGTTTCAAGTTCTGTGAGCTCATATGCCCCTTGCTTAGCTGATTCAGAAGGCCATATTCCCCTGGGGTCCTCTGTCCCCTTTAACTCTTTAGGTCTTTCCTCCTATTCCTCAGGAGCCCTTTAGCTCAGAGGGGAGGGATTTGATAGAGACCCCCAATTTAGGCTCTCTCACCATAATGTTTGGCTGAAGGTCCACACAGGTTCAAATATTTTTCAATCCATTTGTTTTCTAATGTTAATGCTCCTATATGCCAATGATATAAGTATCAATACTTAATCTTCTCACAATGAGTTAAAATAATACAGTACTTTCAAAATTGTGTTCACTGGTCTGAGAGATGCAAATTCAATAAAAGAATCTAATCTATTAAGGGCAAGCTTAAGCATGTATATAGTGTGGAAAGTTTTCAATGTGAAACACATTCAGTAATAAGATTGTGATGCCAGTGGATAAATCCATAATGTCTTCTGGATGATACTTCAAACCTATGAGGAATATCCAAGGACAGAAAACTCGATTAGGCTGCCTCAAAATAGAAAAAGGAGACATTCCCAGGCATATCAAGGACAGTGGAAAAGCAGATCTTAAAGTAACATGAAGAAGCTATAGAAAAGTCTTATTTTTTGTAAACAAATGTTAACCTAGAACTATATTTTTAATGAAAACTTCTATGATCTTCATTCGTCTTTAATTTGATTGGCAGCATTAAATTGTCTCCAGACCTACTGAACTTTAGCTGCACAATCTTAAAAGTAAAACAGATTAGCTGCAAGAAAACTGAATATATTTTGAGGTTCCTATGTTCCAGGCTGTTCGATAGATATTTGTGTTGGCTACGTTAATCTGGTGTCTCCTTGGGAATGTTCTCTGAACTATACCTCAGGCTGAGGCAGATGGCTAATGCTATATACAAAAGTCAGGAGAGCAGGGATGTAGGACAACAGTGGGGGATTCAAAATACCTCCAAGATTTGATAAATCAGTCTATTGCAGTTTGAACAGTTAATTGGGTTGACGGGAGCCAGTACAGGGACTGGTGAGAGGAGAGCCCTCTATGTTAGGTCACCTTGGCAAATATATTCCTTTGTTTAAAAGGATGTTCCCATTACTTCATTGAGGTAGAAAGTATGGTTGAAGTTAGGAACACCCATGATTCAATTCACAGCAACTGTTGGACTGAGAGTGGGGTCCCAGATGGAGGAGTTGGAGAAGGGACAGAAGGAGCTGAGGGTGTTTGTAGCCCTGTGGAGGAAGCAACAGTATCAACTGGCCTGACCCCCCCCCCCCCCCATGCTCCCAGAGACTGGATCACCAACCAAAAAATACACATGGAGGGTCCCATGGTGCTGGCCACATATGTGGCAGAGGAGGGTCTTGTTGGCCATCAGTGGGAGGAGAGGCCCTTGGGCCTGAGGGTGTTAGATGCCCCAGTATAGAAGAATGCCAGGGAGGGAAGACAGGAGTGGGTGGGTGGGGGGGGAATACCCTCATAGAGGCAGGGGGAGGAGGGATGGAATGGGGGGTTTCCAAAGGGGAGACCTGGAAAGGGGAAAACATTTGAAATATAAATAAAGTATATATATAAAAAAAGAAAGCATGGTTGGTTTCATCTGGGTTTTCTTTCCTTAGTACCAGCAAACCAGACTTTGTTTTCAATCATGAGGTTTTTCTCTCTTTTTGTAAATCTTTGGTTATATAAATCAATCCGTATTTAAAGGCACAACATTCTCCAGCCCCTCCCCTATATTTTGTTATATTACTTCTGTTACAATGAACAAACAGTTGTGTATAAAATGCCATACACATTGTCATTTTGTATGGCCCTAAAGTACGCAAAGGTCAACAGAAATTTTTGAAGCTTAAAGAATAAAATAGGAATGGATAGCTTTAGACCATCCTAGTGTTCGGTTGAAAGGTATGGCCTTGTGAAGTCTGAGAGTGGATTTTTTTTTAAATTAGCTTTTTAAAAATTCATACGGTATGTTTAGATTATATTCGTTCCTCTCCCCCAGCTCCTCCTCGATCTTCTCCCTCCCTGCCCACCCAACCTCATATTCATTCCTTCAAGAAGAAAAAGCAACACCAAACACACACACACACACACACACACACACACACACACACACACACACACACACACACACTAAAACCATGGAGTCCATTTTGTATTGGCCACTGACTCCCGAGCACGGGGCCTGCCCTGGAGAGCGGTTGATACACCATTGTCCCTTGGGGAAAACTCATTTTCCTTCCCCTGCTTTTCCTAACAGTATCAATTGCGAACGGTTTCTTGGTTAGGAGTGAGACTTTGTGCTGAGCATGCTTTTAAACAAGAAACAGAACTTTGTAGATCAACTGCCTCATCTATCCATCCTAGGATTTCTCAGTTATCTCATTAGTGTTCTTACTGCTTGCTAGTTTTTTTCTAGTACCTATTACACCACTTTGTTTCTAAGTTAATATCAGTACAGGATTTATATTTTGTTTTCAAGTTTCTTCACAAACATTAAAAATATGACTCCAGTTATGCTCAATAATAATAGAAACACTTAAGTCTCTAGTGATCATTGCAAAGATCCAGATTACACCAGCATTCTGTACTTTAAGACATAAAATAAGTGCAGCACACAAACGTGCATTGGAAGCTCACTTTGTCGAGAATCGTTGGCGACTTTGCAAGTCCTTGAAGTTCATCTTACAAACACTGCACCATTCTTTCCTAACACTGTTGAATAGGAAAGCACGGTGTTTCTTCTAAACAGTGTATCTCGGTGGTTTTTCTTTTTTTCTTTTTTTTTTTTTTTTCCTTTAGGGCATTTATTTTATTTTATTTTATTTTATTTCATTTCATTTTATTTCTAATAGAAAAAGAATGTCTTAGAGTTAACCTAATGAGCATGGGTTATACTAGAAGTACTGACTTTGGCTATCAAGATTGGCTTTTTCCACTATCAAGAGGAATAGTTTTCTCAGAGGGAAATTGACTTATAAAATAGAAAACTATTCTTTATATTGAAGAAGTCAGCTCAGGAGCTTTGGAAAATTCCACCAGATCCCTCCCCTCCTAGAAGAGAAAGGTCACAGAGCTTGTAGGCAGGCACCTCTCCCTTCTGGAAGAGAGAGGCTAATTACATTCCTCAGACCACAGGTGGGGGACCAACCATCCGGTCACCCGTGGGTAGGGGAGGCGCTCAGAGCATATAGACACAGTCTGCAGGTCAGACCAACCATTGGTCACCTACAGACAAGAGGAGTCCTGGCCACTTCATTCCCTAAGGACCAATCAGTTTAAAAGTCACACTGTTTTGCCAATCATATTGTGCCTAATGGCTGCTGCTCTTAAAATTATAAAAACCCACTGAACGGGCTGCATGTGGT
>CM052713.1:50371650-50408847 GCA_028551405.1 Uromys caudimaculatus | reverse complement strand
TGCAATCTCCGGCGAGGGATCTTTGTCCCGGCGCTGATCAGCTGTGGGGCCCTGTGGCCCAAGCTGAGGCTTCCGGCCGTCCGGATGACGGTTTTTAGACCAGCATTGTCTAATGTCCTTATTTTGAGCAGAATTGATCTAATTCACTCTCTCATAAAATAAATTATCTAATTCCATGATTATTATCCAGTTTTTTCTTAAAAGTTTGGGTTCAGACTTCTTTTCTAAGCAGTTTATTCATTCATTGACAAATGCACTTTAGAGTGTTTGTTGTAGCCAGCTGCCATATTATGTGATAGAAAATATTAGATGACTTGGTGACTACTCTGCCCATTATAGCCTCAGTGTTCAAATCATTCAAATTCACTGCTTTCTCTGTCTTGTATCCTCTAGTTATGTGCTCAGACTCTTTCACCCACCACCTGCCACAGTCAGAGATCTGCTTATCTGTGCATCATGAGATGTTTCCTTCCAAATAGCTAAGCCAGTGGTTCTCAACCTGTGGGTCATAACCCCTCACAAGGATCACACATCAGGTATTCTGCATGTCAGATATGTACATTACAATTCATAACAGTAGCAAAATTATAGCTACGAAGTACCAATTTTATGGTTTGGGATCACCACCACAACTTGAGAAACTGTATTAAAGGGCTGAAGCACATGAAGGTTGAGAACCTCTGGTCTAAGCCATCTACCTGCATACGTCTCCGCCCCTCAGTGCTACCACATTAATTCAGGCAAGCAGTTCTTCCTAGGGCCACTCTAGAAGTTTGCCCAGTGCTCTCAACACTATTCTCACTTGCTTCCATATGCCACAGCATATTTAGGAGGACCTTTCTAAGTTCTAATCCTCATTAGGTCATGCCTTGCTTAAAGGCTATCAGTATTCAGTGTCTTGTGTGACTAATTTCAAGTGTAGCCATAGCTCTGTAGAATTGTCTCCAATTCTTTGGAATTGTTATTCTTCCTGTTTCAAACTCTATGCATTTGCGGTTTCTTTCTTTTAGTTCATACATCTTCCCCTAGTCCTGTCCATCACTATTGCCTTGGGTTTCACTGTTGAGCTTCACACAGCCGTGGTGTTGGGCTATAAAACAGAGATGATTACATTTAACCCAACATCCCCATTTCCAGAATGAGACTCAATATTCAAAGGTAAATATGTTTATTGATGTTTTGAGATAGAAGGATGAAGAAATTCTAGAGAACGGGTTGCTATACATATTCGAGGAACAAGCCCAACACATTTGATATGGCTAAGCTGATCTGCTTCTGCTGATCTTGCTGTCACCTTGGCAACAGAACATAATTACAACATCGTTCCAGTTATCTATTTTCTCAGGACTTGACTTACTTTCTTAGAAATGAATGTTGTAACTTTAATTTTAAATTCTATTTTTAATGATGGTTCTTAAACACTTTAACTTCCCTTGTAGCCAACCATCAACCAGAGGTAGTGGAAAAGAAAGGATATGGGGGAAGTGGTCCTATTTAGAAAGATTCTTTGGAGCAACTCCCATCTGTGTTATCTGGAAATTGGCAGTTCAATTCACAGGCTAGCAATGATAGCTCAATCCACTCACAACACACAATCCACTTCACGGATACACCAGCTGTCCAGTTTGGTAGAGTTGGGATATCAAACACGAATCAGCAGTGGTGCTCTACCTAGCAGAGACAGCTAGGCCTCAGCCTCAGCACAAGTCAGCAGGAGGGACCACACAGAATTTTCAGGAAAAGTTCTTGGCTGGGCCTCTCTCAGTGGATTGAAGGTCAGTGAAGATGCAAGAACAACAAGCATTACAAAGATTGCAGTGCTTTATAAACAAGCCTAGCTCAGCCTCTGTCACTGTCCTATTTATATCCCTTCAAATATCATGTGCCCTCCCTGATCCTTCCTCAGATTGTGTCCTGCCTCAGCTGACACCACTCTGCCAATCAGCCCAAGTCCACAGAAGCAGCAAGAAACTGCACCACACAACCAGAAGTTTTTGTGTGGGTGTTTCTCTCCGTGGAGTCCTGACAAATGCAGCTCAACTACAAAATGGTAAGGATGACCAATACATGTGTGTCATCAGCAAAGAATCTTTCATCACATATCCTTTCATGTGCTTGCTTTGGAAGAAAGCCTCTTTCCAGTGTCTGCTTCAGCAAAACATTCCTTCCCAAGTTTTCCTTAGTCTTTCACCTGTGTCCACTTCAGCTAGACATTCCTTCATGTGTTTGCCCCAGCAAAGCACCATCCAACTGACTTTCCAAGGAACCCTTAAGTTTCTACTTTAGAACACAAATGAATTTTGAGGTTTTCATTTTATATCTGTAAATACATGAAATACGTCTTTGGTTAAATGCTTCTTTTTCAGGAAGAATCTCTTCCTCTTCCTCTCCTTTCTCTCCTCATCTACCACTGCTTTCTCCTCCTGTGTGTGGTGTGTAGTGTAGGTCCTTGGGACTTAAGCACACGAGATATTTGCTCACCATTGAACTACCCCACGAGCCCCAGTGTTAGACGGTTCAAAAATCTAATGATGGATGTATCATTATTTACTGATTGATGCCTTCTATGAGCCTGTGAGGCACTCCAGGATATATTTGGCTTTATTTTTACCATGCTATTTTAAACATTTTCTTTTGTAGAATTTTAATTCATAAAAAAGTGCCCAGATTAGTGCTTTCTCTGTTATGTATTTCTCTCCATCCACATGTGTTTTCTTTCAATACATCATTTCTAATAGCTCTCCCTGTCAGGCTCTCTCCTTTCTTCTACTTCTTCTTTCCTTCTCCTCTTATTTTCTCTGCTATGTTCAGGTTATCAGCATTCAAAAGAAGTTTAGACTCCACACTGGAGAGAAAACATATGTCCCTTGCATTTCTATTTACTTTATTATGCCTAACATCATGGTCTCTAGTTTCACCCATTCTGCTGCAAATGTCCTGATTTTGTTCTTCTTTATGGTCATACAATACTTCTCCCTATCTATCTATCTATCTATCTATCTATCTATCTATCTATCTATCATCTATCTATCTATCTATCTATCTATCTATCTATCATCTATCTATCATCTATCTATCATCTTTCTCTCTATCATGTCACTTATAATTTCTTTATCCACAAGTACATGTGCTGACAAGCACCTGGGCCAATTCCGTAACTTAGCTATTGTGAACCATGCCATAGTGAGCATGTCCATTCTATCTGCTGCTTCATTTCTGTTGAGTGGTATTGCAGTGAGTATTTTGGCTGCACCATGATGTGCTCTTGGCCAGTCTCACTCAGGCACCCACACATGAGATATCTTGGATCCAAGAATGGAAAACACACACACACACACACACACACACACACACACACACACACACACACTAGTTAATTTAAAATACCTTGGCTACCTCAATGTCTGGGCACTCCTAAACCTTCCCCTACCACCTCAGGCCCAATTGGGGTTGTGGCCTGTGGCCACTTACTGAAAACTTACCTGGCTGGTTGGCTTTATCTCCTGCAGTGACTGTGTCCCCTTCTTCCTGCACAACTCTCAGTGTCCTGCCCTGTGTTTAGCCATTGGCCACTGACATCTTTATTGATAGATCAAAAACCAATTGGAGACAAAGATCGTCAGTGTCTGGACATGCAGGTTCAAAGCATTAGCACCAAACTCCAACATAGTGGCAATCCTGGTCACATCGTAATTCAACCTCTGCACTGACTTTTATGTGTCTGTCTCTACTAATTTACACACTGGCCAACAGAATGTGGTTGGTTCCTTTCCTTTCCATCCTCTGCAGCTAAATGCACACAATTTTATGCAGATTCCTTTGGGCTGTTCTGTGTTCTGTTCTTTTCTTAATTATTGAGCCACATCAATGAACAAAAATATAATTTAAAGATTATATTCTTAATGATTTACCTTTCTCTCTTCGTGCTGACATCCACTCGCCTGAATTTGTTCACTGTCCCCTTATCTTCATTACTCTTTCCAGCTCTTGTCAACTACTGAACTGTTCGATTTTTATAAATTCAACATTTTAAGGGTCTGTACTTAATGAAGCTAGATCATACAGGATTCTTTTTGTCTTGGCTTATTTCTCTTAGTCAATTGCCCTCAGAATTTGTTTGTGTCATCATAAATGATACTTCTTTTGTTCTATTTCTGCTCATGGAAGAACAGGAGGAGCTGAAAGGTCTTCATCTGTAGTCCTCTAGGAGAAGACTGACATCCAGGCGGCTAAGATGAAGGACTTAAAGCCCACTCGCACAGTGTTACTATATTTTTAATATTTAAATATATACATGTGCATATAGATGTCAGGTTACCTAGATGAGTCACACTACTGATGCACAAAGTCATAGCTCACCATGCACTGGTCTGCACCATATTATAAGCCATCACCACTTAGCAAAGCTCTTGTGATTCTGCTAAGCCAGATGGAATGGGGCTACCTCCTTGGTATTAATAGTAGGAGAAGCATTGTCTTTCCAAGGACCGAAGCTCCATTGTTTTCACCAGGCTTCAGGACACTCAGTGACTTAAGCTCCTGGAGGCCAACTGAATGCAGATACCCTCTTATTGGTGAAAGCAAAGTCTCAGCTCCAGCAGCCGAACTGCTGCCCTAATGTAATTGACCTTTCCCAGTTTGCAAGAAAGTGAAGGTAGAGAGATAGGTTCTGGATACTCAGCTACATCTATTCCCCAACAGGGATCGTGTGTGTGTGTGTGTGTGTGTGTGTGTGTGTGTGTGTGTGTGTGTGTATCTTTGTGTGTTTATCTATGTGAGTGTGTGTCTCTGTGTTCTCTCTCTCTCTCTCTCTCTCTCTCTCTCTCTCTCTGTATGTAATTTAAATGGAGACTTGTGCTTTCCCTGACTTGAAAGATACATAACATCTCCTTTCTTTCTTTCCTGTCAAGATTCAGCTCTTTCTAGGGTCATACACTTCTACGATAGACTTCTGCCTCTGACTACACTGTGTTTTAAGCTGAGATACAATTGGTAGGGATTTGGGGATCTTGCTTAGGACAGTATTCTCAAGGAGCCTGTTCTTGCCCATTTCTTGTGTTTATTTGTATTTCATTCAATATTTATTGCTGAGGGAGAGGAGTTAAATTTTTAATGGCTTCAGTTTCAAGGAATTTTTATTTTCAATCTTTAAGATTTATGTTTATTCCCCTTAGTCGGAGTCGGAACTAAATTAATTTTGTTTGGAGAAAACAGTAAAACTCAGCGGCTCAAAAGAATAATCTCATATTATTTATCATTAGTCTAAGAGTCAGCTGGTCACTTAGTTTTGCTGACAGAGATGAAGCTCACTCATGCCAGCAGGCTCACTCACACATCTGTGAAAATCTGGCATGTCTGTGAGGGCTGCTGAGTCTAGGCTTAGCTTACTTATCTCTGGCTGAGTACTGATGGTTTGGTTGCTCTGATGGAAGGGATTCATCTGGCTATATGTCATCATCTAAACATTTGGCTTGGGTTTGTTCACAGGCTCATGGTGACTCTCAAGGTGGGGGTGGGGGGGAGCAAAAGAGATCACAGCCTCTTGAGTTCAGAATGGGCACATTGATGCTTCTGCAATTGCTTAGCTAAAGCAAAGGTGACCAAGATTAAAGGGGGATGGAAACAAATACTACCTTTGGAAATGGAGAATCTGTCATGTAGTACACGACAAAAGGGTTAGAAACTGCATCCTTTGGTAGCCAGTCTGTCACAATTTTCTTATTTAGGCTTTCTATCAGGTAGATAGAATATTGAGATGGGTTTTGGATGCCAATGTTTAAATACATTTTCTGGACTACTAAATATATTTCATAGATTATTCCAAAAAGTAAAAGTCAAATGCAAATCGTTTTCTTGTGAACATTTCTTCTACGAAGAGACATAAAAATTGTTTATCCGAATGAAAAAACCAAAGTGTAATTTCACTAATGTCCACCTTGGAGAGCCAATGAGTTTATTTATCATACTTGGAAGAATATGAGTATAGGATTATGGTTAAGAATGTTGGTTACCCCCAAAACAGTCACACTGGAAAGTCCATTCCCAGCACGGATGATGGTTCTTCTGTATCTACACAGATGGAACCCCCTTCAAATACCACCCCAAAGACCCCATGGAATTACAATAGAATTATATACAAATGGCTGGGAAGAATGGCTGAAATCTCAGGTACAGGGCCAAAGACCCTCTCCATGTCTTCCTTCCACACGGGTCAACAAGCCCCATCATAATGGACTCTGCTGGTATGCACAATGCTTCGATGAAGATGGTATTTGTTTTTACTCACAGGACTCTACTCTATAACACCATAGGTTTTGTGAATTCTTTCAGAACAAAGGTGTCCACTTTTTCCATCTCATCCTCCACGGCCTATAGCAAGGGTACTGCATCCATCAGGCTCTCAGAATACTTGCTGGGTGAGTTACATGAACTTACAAGGAGAGCACAAGAAGAATCATTCTCAGATATTCTTTCCTACCTATGTGGCTTGAAAGCAACCAGAAAGTATGGACTCACCATGTTCTCTTAATGTTATCTGGATATTTACCTACTCACATGCTGGAGAGAAAGAACTGAGCCAAATTCTAATTTAGAGCAATTGCTAACAGTCACTTGGTGCTTCTGGAGAAGAAACAAAGACTGCTTTCTCCAGATAGAATTCTGAGCACAGCATCCCAGAAATAAGACAAGAACAACCTCCAAGGGCATTACAGGAACCAGAGGCCCTACCTATTCTGTGTCCTATGAGTGAAGCAAAAATAGCCAGAGCAAAAGGTATGTCTTCTGTAGGTGGGGAACACAATTGCTCATTAAATAGTTTTATAGTTGCACTAAGCTGAAAGGTGAATGAAGGGTTGAACTGCCCCGTCTGTGAAAGCATTTAAATCAATGCTGAGTGTTCCTAGCTATCGAAGTGTAAAGCACAGATTAGGAAGATAAAGGTAAATTATAATGATAATCCACCCTTACACATAGAAATTGTGAGACGACCTTCTGCTAGAAAACTTGGTTATTAATGTGAGCTGTTCCTTCATCCTTTCCCCCCCAGGAGGTTTTTTATATAAATGTGTGTACAAGTAGAGAGATAAGGCGGAAGGAAAAGAAAGAGGAAAACTTCTTTGCTCTTGATATTTGCCTTTTGCTTCGCAAATGTATTTCTGTCAACATTCAAAAGTTGGGAGAAAATGAGATAGATGTATATTTTAAAGGAAGTAACTTTGGAAAAATGGGGTAGAGGAGCAGGCTTTAGTTAGGTTTTACTGTATTGATGTGCTCTCTGTTTGCTTTAGGAGATACTGTATTTCCTCCCATGCAATTTTTTTTTTTAATAGTGGAAGGTGATTGGAATTGTTTCAATTAAATTTGAATATGAAGATTTTGATTTCAATGAAGCAAGGCACACTAAAGAAAGAAAGAAAAATCTCTCTCATGGACTATATAATTATTACAGGATAGGAATGCAATCCAAACAATCTAGGATTCAAGAGGAATAAAGAGGTGATACTGATGTAAACTACTGTATTCACAAAAGTTCCTCTCCTGTTTTTTAATAACATAAAGGATGCTGAGCATCCTGACATAAGCAGTCAGGATGAGGTCTTATAACCTCAAATTTATATTTTGCTCAAGCAATCCAGACCTTATTACATTAGGCAAACACTATTCAAGAGAACAGTGGATCATGTAAATACCTCTAATATTATTCATGAATTTCACTCCTACTGTATGTTGGAAATATGCTACAGATACTCTGTTATAGATGAGCTTTTTTTAGCTTCTAATATTGCTTTTCTTCACTTTTCCATTACGTTTTAAAGAGGCTTTGATTTACCTCCTGACCATGGGCATGGTATTCTGTTCTCAGCCTTTGCTCCATTTTTTTTCTTCTCTGTGTTTACTGTTCTGCTTTTTGTCTCCCGTTGGCACCAATTCATATCCACGGTCAGGACTGCACTGAAAGTTAATACCTTTAGCTTTAGACAGCATGGAGATTTTAATGGAAGTGTGTTTTTAATCAGTCTGTAGTTTATGGTTACGACACAGTGTGTCACCCACTGGCGGAAAGGAGAGCTTCAAATACTTGTTCAACAGGGCAGACTTGCTACGCACTGCAAGCTCATGTCATAGGACACACATCTCAGGGGAATAATGAGATCTCAGAAGAATTAAAATAATATACAACATTGAAACCACTTTAAGCCTTCATATATTATATTAATATCTACAGTAGTCCCTGTAAGTAGTGTTTCCAGCTTCCTATAATAATATTGAAGCAAGCTGAGCGCACATAAAAATCTGGGTCAGAAATGGGAGTAAAAATCTGAAAACAGGTTTAAAATTTCCTTCGGTAATCTGTAATAATATGTGTCCATTCTATGTATTTGGGAAGGTATTTAATGAACATTTATTGAGCATCTACAAGGATCATGCTACATAGAAGATAGGTCTGAAGAAAACATTTTTTGATCTCTTTCAGAAAATGATAGAAGAAAAAATAAATCAGTAGGAAGTTTCCCACTGGCAGATGTGATTTTCGGTACTTTGTTGTGTCTAATCACACAGTAAAGAATAAGGGAACAAATGAAGGCCTTTGCGGAGGAGATGGTGTACTTTATGAAGAAGTATGCTTGGTGTATTCAGTGAGTGTTAGGGTACATTGTGTGAAGGCATGTCTCTATAAATTCAATTGTTAATTCTGTACCAGAAGAGCGCTAAATGCTGGCAGGATCTTGGTATTGTCATGTCTATGGCCCATTATCGAGAATTGTATTTGTAAATACTCATTCTTCCCCACCTGCCTAAGGCAATCTAGAATTGAATCTGAGTGGCTGTAATGGAGAGCTGACAGCCAATAGATGGTCAGGAAGTGGAAGTCTGAATTGGGGTGGGGGGAGGGAAAGATTGAGAGACTGAGAACAAGAAAGATTTGAGAACGAGAGAGAAAGATTGAGAATGAGAGGGAAAGACTGGGAGAAGAATTGGAGGTGAGAGATTCAGCCAGTGGACATGGAAGTAAGCTGATGGGCCAGAACAGAGCAGAGAGGTTGAGCTGGCCACGTGACAGGAGGTAGCATCAGGATTAGTCGGGATCCGGATGGAGTAGTTGGAAGACTGCCTTTGTGTCATTAATCATATTATTCGTGGGTCTGAGTTAGTCCCATTATAAGTGAGGCATAGGGAACCAGTTTAACATGAGAGGATGAAGGAAGGAGGGCTGGGAAGAAACAGGAAAGGTGGGTGCAGACTATTGGAGTCTTTACTGAGAAATGGAGAAAGTTTACGCTGAGTTCTCGTGGGCTATGGAGAAGGCTCAGCATTTCATTGAGTCCATCCGAAGTCCTTGGCACAGAGAAAAATTTGATGTTACTTTTGAAAACGTTTCGAACCGGGCAGCACTAAATAGAATTAACCATAATCATATTGTCTCAACAAGTTGGAAATTTTCTTTGCTAAACAACTTTCCTACACTCTCGCAGCCCGCGTCAACCCCCCATTCTACTTTATAACTCAAAGAGCTCGTCTAAAGGGAACCAAGTAGTGTCTTTTTGTGCTTGGCTTAGTTTAGTGTGACATGCATTTTATATTTTGACTTATTATGATATCTTTATGTTTTGGCTTCCATGTCTAGGGGCATAAAACCAAAAAGTGGAGCAGAGGTACACTTTGGCTGTGGTTGCACTGTGGAAGATGGGATTACGGCATTATGAGGAAGTCTTCAGAGATGGAGAGCAGTAGAAAGAATCTGGAAGACGATGAAAGTAAAGCTGATGTGACTTGCTACGGAGACAAGATGTGTTTTGATATACAGAGAATTTCTCCAAATCATTTAAGCCCTTGTCCTGAACAAAACAAAATCAATAACAAAACAATGAAGACAGAAGTATTTTCATCTACCCTGAAAATAGAGATGGCTGCTGTAGAATATAAAGTATGAGCATATCAAGGAGTATAAGAAATAAGAAATATGTCTGGATAGGGCACAGAGCTAATGAACATTTTCTAAACAGAGAAAAAGATGATGTGTTTTCACTATGAGTCAACTACATGCTACATGATATTTTGAAATATTATTTGAGCTATATGCTGCTCTCTCTTTTCCCCTAACGAGGCCTACTCATCATTCTTAGAGTTGGAGATGAGCTTGCCCAGTGTGGTCCCAGTGAAACCACCTGGATAACTGGCAAAGACAGTGAGGAAAGAAGTAGTTTTAAAATATGTTCTGTGTATATGTGTGTGGTCCATGTGAGCATGTGCAGTTGTGAGTGTGGATGTCTGGATTTCTTGGAATCCGAGGTAGTTGGGTAGTACCCAAGTGTGGGTCCTGGGAACTAAGTCAGGTCTTCTACAGGGCAGGGCATGCTCCTTAACCACTGAGCCACTGTTCCATCACCAGACCCTTATTTATCTCTTGATTTTTAATTAAACACTAGAAAGACAACAAGAAGAAAAACAGACGTAGAAGAACAATACATAGAAGTACTGAGAACAGCAATTGAGGAATATCCTGAGTGCTAAAACTTATTAGTGCTTCGAATGCCACAAGGAAAACTCAGTTATCTATGACTTGAGGGTTTTAAAAAGAACTGATTATTGCAGTGTGCCAGGTTCCTTATGAGACTCCAAGCAATGTAAAAACAGGACACGTGGTCTTCTAAGCTGTGCTTCTCAGCTTTTCATCCTCTCCTGTATTTCGCAGACTGACAAGAGAAGTAGCAGTGTCCCATTGTCCTTTGTGAGCTGATGCTGGCAGTGCTCTCTCTCTCTCTCTCTTTCTCTCTCTCTCTCTCTCTCTCTCTCTCATCTCCCTTCCTCTTGTTGACCATTTTTTTTTTTTTTTTTTTTTTTGTAATTAACTGAAAAGGCACGCAATTCAGTTTCACTTTGCTGAATCCAATCTGGAGGATTGACAGCACGTGCCTTTAATAGATTCCTTCAGTAGATAATTAAACCAGTTTAACGCAAACTGCATGAATTAACATTTGCACTTGGTATGAATATTCAGGGCGCCCAAGCTTTCTGGGGTGTGAGCTGTTTCTTTGGGATCTGCAGAAGTGCCTGTTCAGGGCTTGTAACGTATTGATTAGTGCACACATTAGAGGGTTGGGGCACATCCCTAGAGTCAGAGATGAGGTGCTTACGGGTGGTACTTACGGTTCCCTCCCCCCCCCCCCCCCCGTATACTAACCCAGACAGCATATTGCCTGCTTCCACTAGTCATATGCTTGAATTTGGCTTGAAATACTATGGAGTTTCCTTGAATCCTGCCATCTTTTCATGTGCCACCCTCTATGAGGTTTTTCATTTGTAAGATTAATCTCAGATGTTATAAATATGATAACAATGGTTGAGTAAATAAATAAACAAAGAATCATCAACGCATTGGAACTTGCCTTTTGTAGTGATAAAAATTGCTTTGGCACAGCTTGCTAACGTACTAAAGAGTGGTGCGGAACTATATTTGTGTGGATCTGGAAATTTCCAAGATCTTTGTGCTATTTTTTTTGTTTTAAATCAACTCTGAGAATATAAAAACTCAGACGTATGTGCCTTTGTAATAAAATACTTGGTGGGGGGGGGGACTTGGAGGTGTCCAGGGCATTAGATCAAAGAGAATAAATCAAGTTAATATTTTGATGGTGTGACTTAAAGAAAAAAATAAAGTTTAATATCTTCTGGAAACAGAGAGGGTTTATACTGTGGATATTAAGTCGTGAATTGTGAAAAGAGTGCTTGGGTAGCAACTGCTCTCAAACATGAATGAGCCGCGTAATCCCTAAGGATCTCTGTTCCTGGACTGTAAATGCTGATAAAAATGGCACCTGCTTTATGGTCTTGTTGTGAGGATTGTTGGAGTTTATTATATGTAAAAGCATTCAGAAACACACACCGCACTGAAGGTTGCTCTTTATATCATTTGTGTGTGTGTGTGTGTGTGTGTGTGTGTGTGTTTTCACACATTTAATAGTGGTGCATTGAAATGATCCCTTCTGAAATAAATAAAACCGCTGAGAACGAGCTTCTAGTATTCTGAACACTTCTTGCAAAGAGGTGACAGAAACTCCCAGCAATGCAAAGATCAGGTCTTGCTCCTCTTCCAGTCTGCAAGCTTCTGAGTCTCCCTCTCCACTCGTCCTCATCTGAGGTCACAGGCACTTAGGAGGTTAATGTCAGGTCTTGCTCACAGGTAGTTTTCATATCCTGGAGAATAGACACACCATGATACTCTCATTCTTCTTGTGACTGGCCGTGTTCAACTCCTGCACTTGGTGGTGTAGCCAGGGTATGTGAACAGCAGCTTCCAAACTATGTGCTGTGTCACCTAGGAGAACTGCTGACAGAGTGTTGCTTTGTGGTTACGCATCCTAGATGCTGAAGGTAGGTTGTTCCTGCTAATCAGAGTTAAGTAAAATACTAGAGTATTTCCCCGCCCATGAGTTCTTCATCCTTAAACAGCCTCAGGTCTTTATATATTTCTTGATTTGTGGTTCTGCCGCTTTCCTTGGTGAACTTTCCTAGACAATCATGGGAAGGACTATTCTATTATTATTATTGTTGTTGTTGTTGTTATTAGTGATTTTATTTGTTTTCATTTCAAATGTTGTCCCCCTTCCCAGTCTTCCCTCCACAAACCCCCCATTCTGTCCCCCTCCCCTTTGCCTCTATGAGGGCGCTGCTCCACCCACCCACCACTCCTGCCTCAATACTCTAGCCTCCCTCTATGCTGGGGCATTGAGCCTCGACAGGACCAAGGGCCTCCACTCCCACTGATGCGCAACAAGGCCAACCTCTGCTACGTATGTAGCTGGAGCCATGAGTCCCTCCATGGGTACTCTCTGGTTGGTGGTTTAGTCCTTGGGAGCTCTGGAGGGGTCTGGTTAGTTGATATTATTATTCTTCCTATGGGAAGGACTATTCTAAAAGAATGGTTTGGTTCACAGTGCGCTGGAAGGGAAAACAGGTCACTCCACTCCCACCTCATGAATATTAATACAAATGTTATTTTTTTTTAAATTCATAATTGAGAACTCAGGGTGTTGCCATCCAGTTTGAGGCAGTCCACTCTAAGCTCTCTTTAGACTATTTTCTTAGCTTTGCTGATTAAACTACTGCTTAAATTTTCTACATCCATTGAATGAATTCTTTCTATCAAGAAGACAAGATTGTAGCTGAAAGAGATGACTTCACTGATAAGAGGCGCTTGCTGCCAGGCTTGACGGCCTGAGTTCAATCTTCAGGATCCACATGGCAAAAGAGAGAGCTGACTTACACACAACACTTCTATGTGCCACAAATAACGCTCTCTCTCTCTCTCTCTCTCTCTCTCTCTTTCTCTCTCTCTCACACACACACACACACACACACTCACACACACACAAATATGTAATTTAATAAAAAGAAGATATGAACTAAAAGATCCTTGAAACAGGAGGAAAATGTATAAGAAGTACTTGGGAATATTTGTGTTACTCTATTTGCTTTGTTAGAAAATCATGTTAAGGAGTCCTTCTTCTTCTTCATCTTCTTCTTCGTCTTCGTCTTCTCCTCCTCCTCCTCCTTCTCCTCTTCCTCCTTCTTCTTCAATGATTTCACAGAAATTCAATTTAGATTGTACCCTTTAGCATGACACTTCATTGCATATTTTGGGGAGGGCTACACTCTTTGAAAATGATAACTTTATGATTAAATTCCATCATGAAAAATATCTGGTAGTGTAATCAACACAAGAAATCTGAAAAGTTGGGAGAGCTGGAGTGCCCTGTTCTGCTGATAAAAACCATGTGTGCTCCCCTTCTGCTCCAGCTTCATTAACACTCAGCGTGAGAACAGACATTGTCATTGACAGCTGAGCCTTTTACTCATGATATGCCTTTCATATGGGCGTGTGGGATGTGATTATGCAGCACAAGTTGTCACTATCGTTCTTAAGAGCACGTTCTCTGTGTATGCCATCGCCTTCATAGCTCTCGGCTCACCTTGTTTCCTTCTGCCCTTTATGTCTCAAGGTACACACTCATTAGTAAGTTAAACTAAGAAAAAAAAAAACTTAAACCAAGTGTTTAGCTAAAAATACCTTTTCCCTAAACCCATTTGGAAAATTCTATGGCTAAACATTTAAATTTTACAGTCTATGCGACTAGCTCCTGAATTAGAAATTATAGGAAAGTGCTATATAATCATATTCTAGCTTCATTTGAATTCCTAAATGGTTTTATTTATTTTACTGTGAAAGACGTAGAGGATGATCCACAGGTTTGCTTTTTTCCATATATGAGACCAAGTGTGCCCTGAATAATGTGGAACTCAGCAAGGTTTCACTGATGCTTAAATGTCTGGGATCTTTTTTAGTCTATCATCTTAGTATTTGATGAATGTAAAGATAATTATAATTTGAATGAAGAATGGCAGATCTTAGAACTATTCTCCTGTCTCAAGATCTTGGGGGCAAGGCCACTGCAGGCTAAGGACAATGGTGGTGTTATTTTTTATCTGGTTAGTTTTTATTATTGTCAGTGTGACACAATCTAGTCACCTGGGAAGAGGGCCTCTCAGTTGAAGAATTATGTAGATCTGATTGGTCAATGGACACGTCTGTGGGCATTTTCCTGACTGCTAGTTGATGTGGGAAGGATTAGCTTCCTGTGGGTGCTACTACCCCTAGCCAGGTGGAACTAGGTATCTGAACTCAAGCTTGGCGAGAGTCAAAGATGGCTCAAGAGAGCAACAGTTTCCCATGGATTCTTCTTCAGTTCTTGAGTACGGTTCTGCTCTGATTTCTCTTAACGATGGAATGTGAACTGGAAGTGTAAACCAATAAATGCTTTCTTTCCTAAGTTGCTTCTGACCAGAGTATTTTATCATGGCAACAGAAAGCAAGCTAGAACAGCGCCTTTCCTCCCTCCCTTCCAATGTAAAGATACATGAGGCTTATTCAGTCTTGAGCTATTTCAACTCCACCCCAGGAAGAGTGAGAAATAACAGCACAACAATGAAGAAAGAGAGAAGCCAATCCAAGATCTGGCTGTTTTGCTTGAACACACTTCTCTATGGAATCCTGTGTTCCTCCTTTTCCTTTGTGGTGAATCAATCTCTGGGTCACCTGACAGCAGAACTGTATGACTGGTCCTTGTCATCTCTGCAGTGACCTTCCAAAGACAGAATGCAAGATGCAAAATGACTGCTCCTTACTTTAGACTCTCCTAGATTTGAGTTTAACTTTCCCAGTTCAGGGTGAAAAGCTAGCTTTTCTTTGCTGTAATGACTCATGTATTTTCAGAGGGTTTTCTGTTTCTGCATCACTTGGCTTTTTGCTTCCTGACTGGAACTTGATTTAATAACTAAGCCAAGTATGGGAATCAGATAGAATACTGTGATCAGCATACTCGATTTCTCCAGGTTTCATCTGTGTCTGTACTGAGTAGGGAAAGAGGATGCCTTGAGGCGTTCTTTCTGCTTTATCATTTGGGGAGTTTGTGGTTACGTATTTTCCTTACAAATTTAGCTTCTCATTTTAGTGCCAAGTTTTACTCCCTTTGGTTTAAGTCATTATGCTCTCAGAAAACTTTGCCTGTTCCGTGAAACTCAGGGAGACTGTTCTTCCAGGGGCAGGAAACATGGCAGCTGGCACAGTCAACCATCTTCTCAGTATTTGGAATTTGTTACCGTTCTGTATAATAAGAAACACTGTAACCAAAAATTATTTTTTTCAATAGACATGAACTCTTTTTAAAATTATCTATTGGAGAATTTCATACAATATATTTTCATCATACTTATTTCAATTCTTCCAAGATCCACCCTCTAACACCCCAATCTCTTGTCTGCTCCTCCTTTTAAAATACCCTAATCAACTCCAATATGTGCTGCCCATGTACTCCTAGGTATAGGGCCATTCACTGGAGTGTGGTCCACTTACCTTAAAGGTAATTGATTTGTCCTCCTCCAGAAGCCATCAATTAATTGTCCATAGTTCTTCCCTGAGGGGTGAAAGCTCAAGAATCTTCTACTCCATGCTAGAGTGTTAGAGTGTTGACTGGCTTAATACTATTCTGAGTTTCATGAATGCTTGGGTCCAGAAGGCAGAGGTCCTCCTGAGTTTTAGCTCTCACAATCTTTTTGCACCCTTTTCTGACATGGTCCCTGAACCACTGTGATGGATATGGAGGACACATTTGTGACTGAATAATCTACTGACATATGTTCTCTGCCCTTTGACCACTGTGAGTTTTTGTGTTAATCCCCATCTTCTGCACAAAGAAATTTCTCTGATGATGTCTGAGAGCTTTACTAATCTACAGATAGAGAGTCATGAATTTAGAGGGCAGTTTAATACCAGCAGAATAATACTAGTAGTTTCACCCCTGAGGCTTACAAGCTTTCCCAACACTGGTTCTTGGCCTGATTTAAAGTATCAGGCATGTGCTTCCTACAGAAATTCTTAAATTAAAAACAAATACATTTTATTTAATGTGTGTGTGTGTGTGTGTGTGTGTGTGTGTGTGTGTGTGTGTGTGTGCACATGCTTGTGCTTGCCATGAAATATTTGTGGAGTTCAGAGGATAATTGGTAGACGTCAGATATGTACCAGTGATCAGGCCATCAAGCATGCACCTTACTCACTGAGCAATCTCACTGGCCCATATCTAGAGAATTTAAAATAATATTTTGTTTGCCTTAAGTTAAAAAAGAAATAAGACTGCAAAAAGCAACAGGTCCAGACTAGCCACTTGCTATGCCTTGGTAAGTTTTATATGCTGCCAAGCTATGTATCCTGACACAACACAAAACAGACTTGCCATTTTCTAGACTTGTATAAATAATATTGCACGAGATATACACCACGTAATTATCCGTCTTCTCTTATGTCTTTGGGTTTCAGTTGGCCTTTTGATAATCCACCTAAACTTGGCTGCTCATTTTAGCAGTTGCATAGTGCTTCATTTATTATTTATATCAAAACTACTTCATTATTTCCCACTAAGAGAAACTGAAGTTACAATGTTTTAGTGAACATTTTATATATACTATTTAGGTTTGCTGTTAAAAGTTTCTTTAGGGATTATTATTTTTGTCTTAACTTTATGAGATACTGCTAAGTTAATCATTAAAGTTGTTTGGCTAGTTTGTCCCCCGTAACTGTGTAGAACATTTGTATTTCTTCACATCTGTATTACAAAGTTGTAATTTCAGACTTGGTATATATATATATATATTTTTTATTTGATGAAGGTTAAATGATACTGTACTATAGTCTGATGGATAGATAATATGCTAACATATCTCTTCAATTTCTATTGGCTCTGTAGGTTTCTCTTTATGAATTATGTGTTTGTTTCCTTTATTACTTTTCTATTCTATTTGCCCACATTTTTTCTTTTAAAGTATTTTATTTTGTGTTTACTGATTTATTTTATGTGTACTGGTGCTTTGTGTTTTGTCTGTATGTCTGCACATCGTGTGTGTGTCTGTCTGTCTGTCTGTCTGTCTGTCTGTCTGTCTGTGTGTTGCTTGCAGGAACATGTATCCTCTGGCACTGGAGCTACAGATTGTTGTGAGTGCTGAAAATTTAACCTAGGTCTTTTGAAAGAACAGCCAGTGCTTTAAGTATTGCAATATCTCTCCAGGCCTGTATCTGCATTGTTCTTAACAGGTCAGTAACACAGATTATTTATACTACAGAGATTGTATGAAGCAGATTAGGAGTGGAGAAGGGAACAGGTGTGTGTGTGGGAATCAGGTGTAGGGTGATCAGGGGAGAGGAGAGAAATTGGCAGACGGTAGCAGTGGGGGTGGATATTTCTAGGACATGCACAAGACCTGGGATGGGAGAAGGCCCCAAGAAGACTATGGGGGTGGTTCTAGTTGAGACTGCTAGTAGTGAGGGATATGGAGCCTGAAGTGGCCACCTCCTGTAGCCAGACAGGGCTCCAAGTGGAGGGATAAGGATATGAACCTACCCACAAAACCATTGACGCAATATGTGTCTTGTTTACAAGATCTACTGGGACAAAGATGGAGCAAAGATAGAGAATAGCCAACCAATACTGGTCCAACTTAAGATCCATCCCTTGGGCAAGAACCAATCCCTGACACTATTGATACTCTGTTATGCTTACAGACAGAAGCTTGGCATAACTGACCTTTGAGAACTTCTACCCAGAATCCGATGCAAACAGATGCAGAGACCTATAGCCAAACATTAAATGGAGCTCAGGATTCATGTGGAAGAGTAGGAGGAAGGACTGAGGGACTTGAAAGGGATAGGGACTTTAAGGAAGACCAAAAGACTCAACTAACCTGGATCCTTGGGGGTTCCCAGAGACTGAACCACCAAGCAATGAGGAGACCTAGACCCCCCCACATATGAAGCAGATGTGTAGCTTGGTCTTTAGGCAGCCCCCACAACAACTGGAACAGGAGCTGCCCCTTAATCTCTTGCCTGCCTGTGGATCCTGTTCCCTTAACTGAGCCACTTACCTGGGAGAGGAAGTGCCTAGTCCTGCAGTGATTTAATATGTGAGGGTGATACCCAAGGGGCGGGGGGGGACTCCCTTCTCTCAAAGGAGAAAGGGGGAGGGGCTGCGTGTTTGGGGAGGGCTGGAGGGTGTAAAGTGAATAAATAAATAAATAATGAAAAGAGTTATACTCATTTTTAATATTTTCATTTTAAGTTAGAGATAAATCATATTCATAATTACTCATAAATCAATTTTAGATCGAAACAAAACTAAGGGGAACCATATCCCATCTGCATACATCCATGACTTATCCTCGTCACTGTGATATGTAGCTTTAGTTGAGGAGACAGCACAGGGACACCCAAAACCCATAGCTTACCATAGTCTTCAGTGTTGGTATTCTATATCTTAAGATTTTGATAAGTGTACAAGAGTGCATTATGTCATTATAATAATACAATTATCCAGTATGCTACTACTCCAAATCATCTGTTTCCTGCCTATTCATTTCCCACAATGCTCCACAAATGTTCATTGTATTACTCTCTCCATAGTTTCACCATTTTCAAAATTGCAATAGAGCTGGAATACAAGACACTGTTTCTTTGAGACTGGTCTTCTCCACTTAGCAACATGAATTGACTTCCTCCATCCCTCCGCAGGTTTTTTTCCCCATGATTTGACCATTATCTTTTTTCTTAGGACTGAGTAACATTTCATTGGATTTATGACAGTCAATTTATACATTCTTCTGTTGAAGGACACACTTTGGTTACTTCTAAGTTTTGACAATTATGTATAAAGTTGTTCAAACTTGTGTGAATAGGATTTGGAGCACAGATAAAATTTTCAAGTAGGTTATATAAATGTCAAAGTGTGTGACTACAGCTAGCCGGGCTGTGGTGGCACACACTTCTGATCCTAGCACTTAGGAGGCAGACGCAGGTGGTTCATGGCCAGCCTGGTCTACAGAAAGAGTTCCAGGACAGCAAAGGCTACCCAGAGTCACCCTGTTGTGATGGTTTGTATATGCTCAGCTCAGGGAGTGGTCCTATTGGAGTAGGTATGACCCTGTTGGAGTAGGTTTGTTATTGTGGGTGTGGCCTTAAGACCCTCACCCCAGCTGCCTGGAAGTCAGTCTTCCACTAGTAGCCTTCAGATGAAGATGTAGAACTCACAGTTCCTCCTGCACCATGCCTGCCTGGATGCTGCCATGGTCCTGCCTTGATGATACTGGATTGAACCTCTGAACCTGTGAGCCAGCCCAATTAAATGTCTTTTATAAGATTTGACTTGGTCATGGTGTCTTTTCACAGCAGTAAAACCCTAACTAAGACACCTGTCTTGAAAGAACAAAAAGCAAAACAAAACAAAAACAGGGTGTGATTGCTAGATCATTTAGTAAAGACTGAAAACCTGCCTTCCAGAGAAACTGTAGCGTTTTGTGCCTCTTCTACCACATCCTCTCGAGTATTTGCTACTATCATTTTTCTGGGTTCAGGCAGTTCTAGCCACTGTGTAATAGCACTTCATTGTTGTCCTAATATTTAATTTTCCAAATACTGGTGATGCTGGGCACTTTTCATGTGCTCACTTACCATCTGTATACATTTTTTGAGAATACCTTTAGATTAATTTTAATGGCTTTTCACCTTCCTATTCTTGAATTTTAAAGTGTGTGTGTGTGTGTGTGTGTGTGTGTGTGTGTGTGTGTGTGTGTGTGTAGGCATGTGCATATTTGAGACTTGACAGATGTGCCTTTGGCAAATACTTCCTGTCAGCTTTTAGTTGTGTTCTCATTATCTTGCCATTTGTTTACAGAATGTCTTTGTTATTTTAGTGAAATAAACAGCATTTGTTAGTCCTTTCATTTGCCTTTCATGTTTTCCCTAAGAGAACACTGTTATTGCCATGGTCATCTAAGTGTTTTATACATTATCTTCTAGGAATTTATAGTTTTGTATCTCACATCTAGGTCTCTGCTCCATTTGAAGCCTTTGATGTGAAAGATATAAGGATTCTGCCAGATTTAGGGAGATTAGGCTTACTTGATGTCATACTGTCTTAAGACCATTGTTTGAAGTAACATCTGTTGATTCCTTTGACAAGGACCAGCGTACTGTATTTGCATGGATCTGGTTCCAGGCTCCCTATTCTGTTCCATTGATTGGCATGCCCATTGGTTAAAAGTTGTTGAACTTATGGCAATTTATTTTATTTTAGTTTATTATTTCATTTATTATTTATTTATTTAATTTATTATCTATTATTTAATTTAATTCACTTTAATTTAATTAAAAGTGTTCAATGTATTGCAACTTTATAGGAAGCTCTGAGGTTAAGAAGTATCACTCTTCTGTCTATGCCATTCTGGTTCCAGATTTTGCTGTTGAGTTTCTTCAAGTTGTTCTTCAATAAATCTTTACCAACTTTTTATTTTTACTCTTTCTGTATTTCCAGCACCACAAGGCATTCCAGGATTGCATTATTCTTTTCTTCCCTCAATCCTGAAACTTACCCTTAAATTTATCCCTTAAGAGCCAGGACTCCTTTTGCTGTACACTGATACTAAAGAACAGAAATTTTGGAATTAGCTACATCATTACTGGAACAGCAAGCTATTAAGTATGTTCAGGAGACAGGGCTGGGAAACACAGGGCTGGGAAACACAGATAGAAACCATCCCTAGCGCACATGCCTGCATTCACTTCTGCATACAGTCATTTATGCTTAGGTTGACCAGTGATGGAGATACCACCATAGGATTTAAAATTGTTTTTATTTATATCTTTTTTTCCTACTAATGGAGATGCTAATTTTCATTATTCATTACATATTTTCTCACAAACATAGACTTTGGGTAATTAGCAAGGCGGTATATATATTTCTTCTAACTTCAACTACTTGCATTGCAGTCCTGATCTCATAAAGACAAACTTGTCTGTAAAGACAAATGGAGAGTACCAGTTTGGTAGAGTTAATACATTTAAATGGTGCATAGGGGATCAAGAACAATAAGCAAACAGACATCTAACTAATGTTTTTAATCAACTGTATTTTACTAAGATAATTTCATATGTTTTTTTAAAAAATCAATCACTGGCTGGATTTTGCTGAGTGCAATGCTAATACTCTCCATCAGCATTTACAATGAAAATAACAAATTGAGGCTGACTATTCTTGCTAATATATGTCAGACATGTCCTAGAAACTGAAAACAAACAAAATCAATATTATGCCTTATTTTAATTTTGTAAAGGATGTTGGAACACTGTTTCTGTGAATGATGACACACAAAAGTTGCTGGCACTCTTCCGGTTATAAAGTCGCAAGAATAAATGAATATCAATTAGACACTTGATTTTCATTTATTTTAAGCTTAAATGTTAGCGACATCATTTGAATAATGCATACACCTACTTTAACTAATAGTCTAGGTTTTTTTCAGCTACTTAGTTTAGAAATGATAATCTTAGCTGTAAAGCATGTTTTGATTTGTAAATTTGTGAGTCATTTTTTCTTCTTTGTAAATTAATTTATAAACAATTATAACTTTAGAAGTTAAGTACTTCTATTATGGTTATAAAAGTCCTCATCAGTAAGTTTATCATAGTACTTTTTTGTTAAAATAGAAACAACAGTTGTCATAGCAAGAGTGTGCTTCAGACTCAATATTCATGAGAAGATTGTCTCAGGAACCATCTTCACACACACAGAAAGAGTGAATACTGAACAAGTTGTACCAGCCTTTAGCTGATTATCAAAGTGTGTGCAGAGAACATGAGATTTAAATTAGGGTAAGAAATTTAAATTTATCTCTAAAGAGCAATTTTTAAAATATAGCAAGGACTATTTAACCCTCAAATATATGCTTGCAGTTTAACTTTCATAATTGCTTTTCCTTCCAAGTCTTTACAAAGTCATACATTTAGAGCTTTATGGTGGGTTAGGCATGATCTTACCTAAAGGTGAAGACACTGAGTTACCCAAATGTCCCATCCTAGATTTGAGAGCCTAAGGAGGCCATTTGCACTTAGACTTTATGTGGAATGAAAACAAGAAGGCTATCTGGTCCTGTCCCATGATGGAAAATCAGTGTTCCATGGGCCATGTCACAGCAATGTCCATGACAGAGACCAAGAACACGTACCCACAGGTTAATAGATTTAGGACCAGGGATCTCTCTGACACAGTAGAATATAGGGGAAGACATCCTTCCTCATTTACCACAAAGTCCATGGCTGGTACTTATGTAGCAAAGGTAAGAGAATAACAAGAGAAAAGGCATAACAAATGTATTTAGAAGAATTTTTTTTGTTCATGAATGGGAACTGGAGTGGGATGGACCTGAAACATTTCCTCCTAAGTGTATGTGTTGGATGCTTCTTCATCAGCTGATTGTATTATCCTGGGAGGCTGTGGAACCTTTAAATGACAGAGTCTACCTAGAGGAAGTAGATCATGAGAAGCAAGCCTGGCCCCTCGTTCTACTGCCTTTTCAGTTTTCTGGTCCATTCTGAGGTGAACACCCTCCACAGTTCTATTGCTGTGGAATGAGCCATTTTACCAGGCCTTCCTTGCTACTGTGGGCTGATACCTTCTGTAAGTGTGAGCTGAGATAGCGCCCAATGATGGGAAAAGGAAGACTCAAGGGACACCATGCTTTCATTGTTAGGTACCAGAAGATCAAGCAGCAGTGACAAGTGTGATATGGTAGAAAGAGGCGATAAACTGAGGGACTCTGCAAGACCTGTTCAGATTCTTTTCTGTTTTTCTTTCTCTCTTCTGACTACAGGGCTGGATACCTATCCCAATTGGCCTTCGGGGAAGAAGGTACAGAGAATTTCTTTTATGTTTTCTGGGATAAAAAGAAGGACAGAGAGAAGGTTTGTCTGACATACAAAGGCTCCACGTTTGGGGGTGTCATATTCTAAGTCCCTGAAATAGAATAACAATAAGACCTTGTGTGTACTTTGTTACAAATGTCAGATATTTTTAGACTTGCATTTTATATAGCTGGAATAGCAGCCACGTGAAGGAGAGGATACACTGATCATCCTGTGCCTGCAGAGAAGTGCAGGCCCAGGTTCTGGAGGACATTTGCAAAGTTAAGATCCTGAGTTGGGATTTAATGGGATTTAAAACACACTCATTTCGCAGAATGGAGCATGAAGCTTTAGTAGAAGAATCCAGATGGATGTCTCACAAAGAGGCCTCTGCAAGCCACTAGTTCCATGTGATGATGGAAACCACTGCCCTTTATTAATTACAGTTAGATTCATCCTTCAGAGACAGGAAATGAAAGACCACTAAAATTGCAGTGATGTACATGAGAGATGATTCGTTCTCTCAAGGAGAAAGGAGACAGGTACTTTGTGGCTGTGTCAAGCAGGGGGACTCCAGAATGACGAAGGAATCCTGGTTTTGGCATCTTTACCTCTCTTGTCTTTAGAGATCCCTCTGCTGCCTCAAGAGCTGAAGCTCTACGGCCATCACTGGAAGAAGAGATGACTCAGAGCAGAGCTTTCTCCTTTCTAGGTTGGCGCAAATCACTTGCACTTATATCTCAGTTTTCAGCCAGAAGTAGCAGAAAGGGAAACAGGAAAGAAAATCGCTGGCTAAGTTTCTAATATGCCCAGTCAAAGCAGAAATCCCTCCACAAAAGAAGGGATAAATGGATTTGAGGATTGACTCACTGACATGCGAATAACTCTAACAGTGCACTTTGTTACAAAAGGAAAAAGAAGTTTTTGATCACATGAGGCTACCAAGTACTAAGATAAAGTTGAGAAATTCTTTTAACTCCAAGCTTTTCAGATACTAATACATATTGTGAAACTCCTAACAGTAGAATACATAGTGTAGAGTTAGTGTGAGCACTTCACTATAGAACTCAGTGTACAGAGTATTCCATCGGATTAATAGTCTATAAAATACATATTCTACTGCTGAACACTGATGAATCTAGGGTGGATAATTTTTGTTTCCAGCTGCCAAGTTCCAGACTGCCTAGGTGGTGGCCCATCTCTGACTTACTTAATTTGATTTTATTCTATTTGAAATCAGGATTTAGAGAACCATATATAATGAGCATATCTGGGGAGTAACTTGTAAATATGAACGATTACAGAAAAGCCAAATAATTGGCTATTAGAGGTGAAATTCCTAAAATTGTGTCAAAAATATCTCGAGCAATTTTCAGGTAGACAATGCAAAATTTTATGATAACTGATTAGAAGAGATGATCCTCGGGACAGCACAGTGACAGAAGCTGCCCTTAACTGACCTCAGAGAGCAGACCTCAGTGCTCTGTGTCTAGGACAGTAGATACAATGGTGGATCTGGCTGACCCTCAAGATCAGGTTCAGATTCTTCCTGTCCAGCAGCATGTGCTGTTTCATCAGTTCACTCTCACTGATGAACACTGCTTTGTTGTCTATGCTTTTGTTTTTACATCCACCCCAATGCTAAGGATCTATTTCCTCTTATTTTCTTCTAGTAGTTCGCCAGTTTGGGGTCTTGTATTTCAATCCTCCCAGGTTAACTGTGAATATATTGAGATAAAGGTATAAATGGACTCTTCTTGAATACCGTTTACTAAAAAGACTCTTATTTTCCTAGGAAGTGATATATTTCTCAAAATATGTCATATAAAGAGATAAAATGCCAGATATTTATTGTATAATCTCTTTTAAACACACCCAAGCTTTAGGTGAATTGCATTTCTAAACCCTAGACATCACTTCTTCAACATGAACAAGAGCAACATCTTGTGTATCTTCTATAGAGAGATAGCTATGTAAGACAAAACAAAGGGTCTATATGGGTGAAATTACTTCACTAATCTAAAAGGCTGCATGACAGAGGTTTTCTCAAATCTTACAATTAAGGGGGTAAATTCACACAGAAAATTTCATTATGCAAATTTATAAAGGGGACACTCATTGCTTCTTCTAATCTTCTCCATTACAAAAAAATAAAAATAAAAAAAGGCAGTACGGTCCTTTCTGGTGGCTCAGGAAAAAACGATAAGATGATCCATTTCTTCCAGGCACTCAATGAGAAACCATGTTTTTTTCTGCAATCTAGTTACAATCTAGTTTGTACTTTACCTTCTTTCTTATATGCCCTTCAGCATCTTTCACCAAAACTGTCTACGTAGATTCCCTGTTTCTTACTCTCTTCTCTACATGGGCACACATGTGCAGACACATTGTGTTTTGCTCAAAACCCTCCCCAGTCTTTTCAAAATGAATGGTAAGCTCTCACTCTGAGTCATCTTCATGCACATGGTACACAGACCTTCACATTTCTGCTGGAGATAAACAGTCCCCAAAATTCCACATGGTTAATTCTCACTTTCTAAAACTTTTGCTCAAAATGTTACTTTCCCAATGAGGCTAGCTAACCCTGGAAGGCAATAGTGTCAAGTGGATAGTTTATAACAATTTTACAGCCACATAAATCCAGAAGTGTAGGTTATATACCCTTTTCAACACTGTAGTGACAGAAAGCTGCATGGCCAGAATCCGGTCACTGCATCTGGATTGTACTCCTCCAGCGCCTCATACAATGTGATGTTTCTGATTACTGGGTTCAAAAGTGGAAGAAGAGAAAATTTTGAAAAGAGGGCTTGTCAATCCACTCTATACAGGCTAGTTTTATGTCATTCTGATATAACCTAGAGTCATTTTGGAAGAGGGACCTCAATTGATAAAATACTCACACAATATTGAACTTTGGACAAGCCACTGTGCATTTTCTTGATTGATAATGGATGCACGAAGTCCAGCCATGGTGGACAGAGTCACCTCTGGGAAGGTACCAGATGCTATAAAGAAGCTAGTCAAGGAGAGAAAATTCAGTGAGCAGCATTCCTCCATAGCTTCTGCTATTATTATTATTATTATTATTATTATTATTATTATTATTATTTATTGTGTTGAGAAACAAGGGGCCTCATCATGGAACTGAACTCTGTTCTGGATAGAGAAGAGACAAGAGGAGATAGAAAATGAAAGAGCAGAAGAGACAATGAATGCAGAACTTTAGAGAAACTTCAAGGCTTTGGTTATCCCCATCAAAGAAAGGTTGGCCAGGGTGGTTAGGTACCACAGATGGCTAGAGACTGAGGAATTTTCATCCGATATAGAGGGTGCTCTGTTTTCATGAGTGGAGGTTATCATCATCATCGTCGTCGTCGTCATCATCGTCATCGTCGTCATCGCCATCATTGCTTATGATGAGGATAATGCTGATGCTGAAGAAGCATGGCAATATTTTTCTAGATGCAGCAGATTTTAAGGAAGTACTAATATAGGCCTAGAAGAAGGTTCAAGAACCTGATTAAAGCTGAAATAAGTAAAGAATCTTTGCTGTAGATATAGAAGTTCCTGCAGTAAGAAAGATTAAAAAAACATATTCTTTCACATAGTATAGGTTGTATTGGGAGAGAAATTCAAGTAGGTTTTCTCCCATGGCATGCAGTGCACTTGAGGAGTTTGGAATGTAGAAGTTTAGGATCATCCAGGACCCTTGGGATGGCTATTTAAAAGGTAAATGCTTGGGATGATGGGAAATCTGTCCCAAGCTACTTCTTAGCAACATGTGCGCCTGAGTGGGAACCCATGCAAGAGAGAATGAACAAAGGTCAGGCAACATAATGGCTGCAGGTGACATATTGGTTTGTGGGCACATTTGACAAATGGGAGCTGTCGGGAGCAGCTAGGGGTCTGTTGCTGTCCAATGGAAGGTGGTTGAACAATTGAAGTTGAAAAGTTTGTGCTTTGATGAAATGCATCCCAAATGCTTTGTTCCTCAAGCAGAGAACCTCACACACCCTAGTTGTCTCTTCTTTCTCCACAAGGCTGTATTTCTAATGTGTGGGTCAGAGATTTCTGTCTCCTCATTGTCTTATTAGCCTTTATTCCCTGACTGTATGTCCAATATGAGCCAGATTATGATACCCCCTTGCCTTGACTCTTTAGTAGCTATTCAGTGATCATGCTGGATATAATTTCAATGTCACCTACCATTAATGATTCACACTGCTTTCTGACCTTGCTTGTAAATATAATGATCTGATCATGTCACATTGCTACTAAATGTTGTGTCAAAGCCAAAACTATAGAGATTGGTTTGCAAAATATTTCAGGGTGTGACCCCAGGACATAATTAAAGACTTCACTCTGGACACTCCTCCATGAATGCTTTGTATTTCACATAGCAAACTTAATTCCTCTTTTAATACCCTCCTTGTCTGATTGTGCTATTCTTACATTCTGAGCTCTCTACTCTGATGTTCTATCCATACTCCAATTTCGAATTTAGGATATGGCTTAACATAACCTCTTCTAAGACTCTTTAAAGCCCTTGCATCCTGAAGTTAGGGAAGGCACCCTTTCTTTACCGCCACAGAGATGCTGACGTAGCTTATAATATCTGTCACATTGCAAGACTGTCTATCTCTCTGATAGACCTGTCTCCACTACTATTTTGTGTTACTGACATGAGAAGCTCTGTGAGATTGTTCAGAACATAGATTTCTTTTTCGGTTTTCATTTATTATAAGTAATTTGCAAATGAAAACATTGTTCAGTGAAATTGGTCAGATCCCAAGCCTACACATCTCAATAAACCTACACATTTAGAACAGCCATTATGAAATGGTGGAGCTTCATAATAGATTTTATAGTTTCATTGTCCAGTATATTTTTATTCAGTTATTGAAGGCAAAAAAAAAAATTGAAAAATCCAGGACAGAGTTGAAATCAGAAGACCAATTAATTTTATAAGTGGTTTCATGACACAAGAGTCATTGCTTCCATTCAGTATTTCCTTAACACCTTCAGTTCTCTTATTATATAGGAAAAACATTTATTTTTGCATTCTGTATTTCTCTTTGAGTGTTTCCATGTTCTGCTTTTCCTTGGAAACAGAACAAGGAAAACCAACAGGAACTCCCAGGTAAATGAGCACATCAAAGTGAGTGTGGAGCACCCAGATAATATAGAGAAATTGCATGTCCCCAATCCTGGTCCTATGCATCCTTTCCATCTGGGTGCTCCAACATTGTAATAAGAAATGAATAAATGTGCCGCCAGTGCCTTCATTATAACATATCAATTGCAGTATGTATCAAGGTCCAAGGAATGATAGAGTTTCTGCCCTGAGACATTATTTCTTTTATTCATTAAAAGTTATTTCCTTTCAAATTGACAGCATGTTGAGGGTGTTATGGAAATAAGCCTGGAAGATCACCATCAGTTTCTTGTATCATGAAGACAATTTTTTGCTTCAAATCTATGTGGAGAAACAGAGACCCAATTTACCCTCTGTCATAGACTCGTATTGTTAGAATGAAATATCAGGGATTATAATTTAAATTTATGTTTTGTAATTCTGGATGTTAGGAAGTTCAAGATCAAGCTACTGATATCTGATGTCTGGCGAGCTGTTTCCCCACATGGGAAAAAGAGGGTTCGTGAGCGACCAGATGTTATGTGACACGTCTATAAAAAGAGGGTTAAGCCTCTCAAGGAGAGAATGGTCCATATGTCTTCATCGTCTCTCAATATTATCATCATGGTACCACTTGAATTTTGGAGGAGACACTTAAATAAAAACTTTCTCCCCTCAGAGGAAACAACTGATGCTAACAGAAAGGATGGAGAGAGCGGTGAAAGATGAGCCAGTGTTCAAGATGTTGACACAAGGCAAACAAAGCCAGCGATCCCTGGGAAAGGGGAAACAAATGAGAAATTTTCAGTGTGTGTGTGTGTGTGTGTGTGTGTGTGTGTGTGTGTGTGTGTGTGTGTGAACCCTGTTCTGAAAAGCCTAGCCCACCTTGGCATCAAAACAGAAATCTGTGCTCATTCACTCCAATACTTTGAAAAAAATGGAACTAGAGAAAAACCAAACAGAAGCAACAGATGGAGATACATGTTCACTGTCTAAACTGCATGGCCTTCAGCATGTGCTTCCTGGGGGTGTGGGGAGGAAGATAAAAGAAGGTTGAGTGGCCCAAAGATGAATGGATGAAGTTGTGGTGAGGAAGGGTAGGGCTTCCTGGCAGATTCTAAGTATAAGAAAATATAAAATTAGGAAGAATTTAAATAAGAGCTACTATGAACTTAATTTGTAGTTCATTAAATGTTTGGGAGAAGAGAGAGTGCAATTTAAAAACTGACTGAAACTCTGTCTCACTCTTTCTGCCTGGTCCAGATGACTGGGACTTCTGACAATGCCCTAGAATGTGCCTTTGTCTTATCTGACCTGAGAACTGAAAAGAAAATCACCACTTTCTCATTTGCTACTTCTAACGATCTTGTTCTAAGGACAGCAAAGGAATCCAGCCTTTCCTGTATTGAAGCTTTGTTTCTTGGAGTTATGTGTCTGGCCAGGCATCGCTGTGCATGCCATGGAGCACCGGCTCGTAACAATTACTTGTAGAAGGGATACTAATTGTTTTGAGCCTGGTGTCTTTGTAAATTTGATTGTCATCTGAATTATACTTTGAGGCCATATAAATGCTCACGTTTATCCACATTGTATGCATGCCTGAGAAGTATGTATCCTGTCACACTGATCTACTTAAGAAACTTCAGAGACAGGCAGACATTTATACCACTCTGTAAAAACAGTTGTCAGAGCTTCTTGGATGTGCCAGTGTGTTCATTATGATACATGGGCAGCGGCTAACAAGGCCCAGGAAGGACAGACTTCCTGTCCTGAGACAGACTTTAGGACATTATTTGTTTTGCCTCCGCCACCTTTCTTTCGTGTCTCCGTCTGTGTTACGTTGAGTCCTATACGTCACATTCATAGGTAGACACCCAAATACAGGAGCCTGTAATGGGCTTGTATACATTTCCGAAAAGACTCTCCCCACGATGCATATTACTTTACAGTTAAAACATTTCATGCTCCTAAACTGAAAACAGAAGAAGCAGGGGAGGGAACAGGAGGTGACAAAGGAAGAGGAGGAGGGAGATGGGAAGACAGGGTGCAGCAGGAAGAGGCAAGACATATGGGAAAACAGGAATCCTCAAGTTTGTAGAACAAAAGCAAGCAAGTACGTGATTGACACCAGGCCTTTGTTATCTAATTATGCTTTAATTTAAGGGATGCCATGAATGAGGAAGGTTCTGGTTCAGAGAGCAGAGATCACCAGGTCTATAGCAGCATTCATATGTAATTACGGACATAGAGGATCTTCCAGCATACCAGAACATGGTCTTGGCTTCTGTTATACATGTGTATATAATGTGTGTATGTATGAATATGTATATAAGTATATATAAACATATAAATTTACTGAAAATAAATTTCTTTCAAACAATATTTTTGATTGCAGTTCCCTTCCAACCTGTCCCAGATCCTCCTTACCTCCCCACTCATTCAACACTGTGCCCTTTCTTTTTCTCTCTATTTAGAAAATAAACAGGAGACAAACAACAAAAAGCAAACAAATTACAATAACAAAACCAAAGGGGGGGAAAACAGAAGAAATACACACTATCCATTCCACTCACATTGGGAGCCAATTCCATCTTTTTTATCTGGTTCCTGAAGGCTAGATCCACTTACTTGAAGTTAAAAGCCTATTCATGACAGTAATCCTTACATATTAACACAGAATTCCCACACTGTGGCATTAAATCAATTCCAGAGCAAATAACTAGTGCTATTTTTTGAGAACCAGAAAGATTATGTTTTTAAGAACTAAAAATCTTACTTTATACTTGCATCTGAAGAAACAGACACCAAAGAGCTCATTCATAGTGCTTCTACTCAGAGCTTTAATGGTCTCTCCTTAGGGGAGGAGCATAAAGACCAGAGATGCTACAGTGGACACTGAGACCTCTCATCTACTGTTAATAATAGAGTCTGAGAGATGCTGAGAACTCTTTGGATCTATATCTGAGAATATCATGGTTGAAAAGAAAGGGCTTGTGTAAACTTCTGCAAGTCACTATTACTTATTTACTTCTTGTATTTGGCACTACTTTGAAGGGATCTAAGAATAGCAAAAGCAAGACCTTGTAAGGATGATGAGATACCAATTACTTTTAATCACTTTCCAGCTCTCTCCCTAATTATCCACTGTGTCATCTGGGATTTATTGTGTAGTACTAACCGTGATATTCACATTTACAGCATCCCCATATTCGAGCAACTCAGGATAGTTTATAGATGTTGCTTCATGATTGTTATACAAATTAAAAATACTTAAAATGCTTCCATGATTAAATGACATGATGGGCTATATTCACATTTTTCAGGTGAAATGTATTCTAGGGAGAGTTTATGGTAACAACCACTTTTGAGGAATCCTAATAATTTCATAGTAGCTAAGGTTACTATGGCTGTGATGAAAAACTGAGACCGAAAGCAACTTGATGAGGAAAGAATTTCCTTGGCCTACACTTCCACACCATTGTCTATCATCGGAGGAAGTCAGGACGGGAGCTCAAACGGGGCAGGGTCCTGGAGGCAGGAGCTGATGCAGAGGCTATGGTGGAGTGCTGCTTACCAGTTTGTTTGTTTTTTAAATGGCTTGCTCATCCTGCTTTCTTAAAGAACTCAGGACTACCTTCTCAGCAATGACTTCATCCACAATGAACTGGGCCCTCTCGCATCAGTCACAGGTTTTGAAAATGACCTACAACCTGACCTTATGGAGGCATTTTCTCACTTGAGGTTCCATTATTTCTGGTGATTCTAGAATAAAACTACCCATCTCAGCCCCCTCTATTATGTTTTGCTTACTATAATCAATATATGTAATACTTGCTTACTGTTTTCTTAAACCCTATTAAACAGTAAAAAACTGTATAAATTATCAATCATAATCCCAACAGACTATAATGCTCTGCCAACTTCAAGATTTTAGTATTGGGTCCCAATTTTTAAAAGTATTCAAACTCCTGCATAGTAGTAAAATTGTTTGAAGGTATCAAAATACATTTTTATTTGGAAAACACATGATTGGAAAATCTACAGGTTATGCTAAAGTCTTCATTATTTTATTCATTGTCCTAACACACTAATAGGTAAGCGAGGGTAGCTCTAATTAACCTTATTCCAAAGTGTAGACTATTCTTTGTCTGAGTTCAGTGTACTCTGCCTGTGTTGTTCCTGACCTTGTAGCACGATCATTTCTCAATGAACTGCTTCCTGATAGCAGGAAAGACTGATCTGAGATATAAAACTGCTGTTTTCAGTAATAGTTGTTCATATACAGAATAATTATGCTAGACTCAAAAGGAGCAGCTGAAGAACCTCCTTCAATATTCAAGAGCTCCTCAATGGTTGGTGAGCTACCCTTCAGGGTTAAAAACCACTTATACATTGAAACAATGGAATTTACATGCTTCAGAGGTTTTCTTTCCCCTTATCTTGTCTGTTAGAATTAATAAGTTAGGAGCATTCAGCTCCGAATGGAAGCTTGATTGCATGCCTTTTGCTAAGGATCCGAGACGTGAGGAGACTACAGTGTGTGATACTCAAGAGTACGCTCCTTCTGGACCCTAAGCTGCCTCATAGTGTTTCCATTTTTATTTTCTATTGTTTGCCTTTCAACAAGCCCTGATGCTAACAAATACATCCTAAAAATGATAAACCTTTTATTTCCAGTGTAATGATGATACTGCAAGTTAAATTCTTACTTTATGATTTGTGATATTTGAGTAGTAATTTATAGCACACAACATCAAAAGACATGGGGCTCTTCTTCATTTAGGGTTTTGTTTAGTGTCTTCACTTTCTAGTTGTTATAGACAATCCTAGGAAACACATTAAATTTAGGAACAGGCAATGGGATTTTGATTAGAAGGCATTTCTTCCTAATTCCAGTTTAGATTCTTACTTTATATTGCTTGAAAGGCAATTAAAATTTTCATGTGCAACAAAAATAAATTTATGCAACATCCTTCTGGAAAGAAAATTGAGGGGTTGAAGCATTTTGTTTATTGGGTAGGTTATTGAGAAGGAAATCCTGAATTACTGATTGTCTCTAAATTAGTTACTTGATTATATTAATTATCTCATACATTGGTTCTCCACTTACAGAATGACATTAGTTATAGCTACCCTGCTTTATCTCACAGGAGGTTTTAAGAGACTGGCTAGAATGGTAAATATGCCGAATATCTAAAGTGAGACATTCCAAATCACGCTGCTTTAGTACAGTACTGTAGCATGGAATGAGATTTTTCTTTTTTTGAGACAAAGCCTTGCTATGTAATCTAGGGTGGTCTTGAACTTGTGTTAGTCTTGCCTCAGTCTCCCGTATTCTAGGGTTATAGATGCGTATGACCATACTCATTTTGGGAAAGGAAATTTAAGAAGTACTGGGGAGATGAATCAATGGGTGAGCCCCTTAGCATGTAGGACCTGAGCTCACATCCCCAGATCCCACGTAAAAGCTGCTGAAGTTGTACATCTGTAATTTCTGTGCTCTTACTGCAAGATATGAAGCAGAGGCAGCAAAATTCATAGAAACTTATGAACCAGCTAGCCTGGTATTCACAACAGCAAACAACTAAGAGAGTTTGCCTCAAGCAGAGGTGGAAGGCAAAGAGAAAACCTAAGGTTGTCTTCTGATCTCCATGTGTGCACTGTAGAAGCCATGACCAGAATCCCACACGGTAATTCACACACATCATCCATCTGTCCATGTGCACACACACTGAAGGGTGGGAGAACAGTACATTTAGAGGGAAAGGCACTCCTTTCAAGGTGGTAAGATTGTTTCAACAAGAAAACCAATTTAAGGTTTCTGCTCTATTTAACTGGAAAGAGTTCTGAGGTTGGATCTGAACTCTGAAGGTGATGCACTGCTTATGTGTAGGTGGTTGGGGCTCTGTGTAGCCTGTTCTAAAGGTCAGGGGAAAGCACGAGCCTCGTGCATCAAGAGTGGGACTGTCTACCTGGCTTCCCTGGTAGTAATGATTTTCTTGTTTCGCATAAGATGGTCAATGAAATGATCATTTTACTCTAAGTCCAGATGTGAAAGTTAAGAGTTATTCCTGTCTCTTATTTCTTTTTTCTTTTTGCTATTATTTTTTATTGGATATTGGCCTTATTTGCATTTCAAACGTTATTCCCTTTCCTGGTGCCCACCCTCAGAAAACCCCCTATCCCATCCCCCCTCCCCCTGCTTCTGTGAGGGTGTTCCCCCACTCACCCACCCACCCACTCCCACCTCACCGCCCTCGAATTCCCCTACACTGGGGCATCCATCGAGCCTTCACAGGAACAAGGGCCTCTCCTCCCATGGATGCCTGACAAGGCCATCCTCTGCTTCATGTGTGCTGGAGCCATGGGTCCTTCCATGTGTACTCCTTGGTTGGTGGCGTAGTCCCTGGGAGCTCTGGGGGGTCTGGTTGGTTGATAGATATTGTTGTTCATCCTATCTTATTTCTTTTTAGAAATCAATTTATTTAATTCACTTTATATTCTGATTGCAGCTTCCTCTCTCCCTCCTGTCCTCTCAGACCAACTCTCTTCCCTCCCCTCCCCCTGTGCTCTTCCCTTTCTGTTCGGAGAAGGGATGCCTTTCCTGAATATCAACCAGCCTTGTCTTATGAAGCTGCAGAAGGACTGGGTGCATCTTATCATATTTAGTGTACACAAGTCAGCCCAGTTAGGGTGAAGGGGTCCAAAGGCAGGCAACGGAGTCAGACACAGTTCCTGCTCCAGTTGGTAGGGGTCCCAAATGAAGACCAAGCTGCACATCTGTTACATATGTGTAGGGGGCTTAGATTCACCCCCTGCAAGTTTTTTTGTTAGTGGTTCAGTCTCTGGGAGCACCTATGGGCCCAGGTTAGTTGATTCTGCAGGTTTTCTTGTAGTGTTGTTGATCCCTCTGGCTCCTTCAGTGCTTCCTCCCCCTCTTCCACAGGATTCCTCAAGCTGAAATGAACGTTTGGTGTGGATCTCTGCATCTGTTTCTATCAGCTGCTGGGTGAAGTCTCTCAGAGGACAGTGATATTAGGCTCCTGTCTGCAAGTATAGGAGAATATCATTAATAGTGTCAGGGGTGGGCTCTCTCTCATGGCATGGGGCTCAAGTTGGGCCAGTCATTGGTTGGCCATTCCCTCAAATTCTGCTTTGTCTTTATCCCTGCACACCTTCTATGCTGGAGAAATTGTAGGCCAATGGTTTCATGGGTGGGTTGGTGTCCCCATCCCTCCATTAGAAGTCTTGCTTGGTTACAAGAGGTTGCCATTTCAGGTTCTATATCCCCCATTGCTATGAGTCTTAGCTAGGGTCACCCTCGTATGTTCCTAGGAGTGTCCCAGGTCCTAGGTTTCTAGTTCACTCCAAAGACTGCACCGCCCACTCCACTCTCAGTTCTCTCTTCCTCCCCTCTCCACTCCTGTACCTCTCTCCCAATCAGTTCCCTCCTCCACCACCCCCATTTCTATTTTATTTCCCCTTCTCATTGAGGACCTTTAGACCATCCTTGTTACTAAGCTTCTTTGGGTTTGTGGATTGTAGTATGGTTATTCAGTACTTTATGAGTAATATCCACTTATGAGTGAGTACATACCACGTGTTTCTTTCTGAGTCTGAGTGACCTCACTCTTGATGACATTTTCTAGTTCAATCCATTTGTCTACAAATTTCATGATGCCCTTGTTTTTAATAACTGAATAGTATTTCATTGTGTAAATTCACCACACTTTCTTTATCCATTCTGCAGTTGAGGGGCATCTGCCTAGTATGCATAAAACTGCTGTGAACACAGTTGAGAAAGTGTCCTTGTGGTATAGGGGGCATCTTTTGGGTATACGGCTAGGAGTGGTATAGCTGGGTCATAGGTAGATCTATTCCCAATTTTCTGAGAAACTGCCAGATGGATTTCCAAAGTGGTTGTCCAACTTTGCCCACCCACCAGCAATGGAGGAGTGTGTACTTCCACATGCTCACCAACATGGGCTGCCACTTGAGTGTTTGATCTTAGCCATTCTGATGGGTATAAGATGGAATCACAGAGTCATTTGGATTTGCATTTCTCTGATGACTAGGGATGTTGAAGATTTCTTTAAGTGCTTCTCAATCATTAGAGATTCCTTTGTTAAGAATTTTCTGTTTAGCACTGTGCCCCATTTTAAATTGGGTTATTTGGTTTCTTGGTGTCTAATTTCTTCAGTTCTTTATATATTTTTCTTTATATGTCAGCCATCTATCAATGTATGGTTGGTGAAAATCTTTTCCCATTCTGTAGAGTGCCACTTTGTCCTGTTGACAATGTTCTTTGCTTTACAGAACCTTTTCAGTTTCAAGAGATCCCATTTAATAATTGTTGCTTTTAGTGCCTGAACTGTTGGTATCCTGTTCAGGAAGTTGTCTCCTGTGCCAGTGTCTTCAAGGCAATTCCCCCCTTTCTCCTTTATCAGATTTAGAGTATCTTGTTTTATGTTGAGGTCTTTGATCTCTTTGGACTTAAGTTTTGTGCTGGGTCCTAAATATGGCTCTATCGCATTCTTCTATATGCAGATATCTAGTTAGATTAGCACCATTTGTTGAAGATAATTTCTTTTCTCCATTGCATGGTTTTGGATTCTTTGTCAAAAATCAAATGTCCATAAGAGTGTTAGGACTTCTATTTAATTCACTTGATCATCCCGTCTGTTTTTATAGAAACACCATGCAGTTATTATTACTATGCTTTGTAGTACCACTTGAAATCCAGGAATCCGAAACCTCTAGAAGTTGTTTTATTGTACAAAAT
>CM052713.1:50357827-50371150 GCA_028551405.1 Uromys caudimaculatus | reverse complement strand
AGAGCGTCAATGGGCCTGACCCTCCCCCTGGTCGTCCTCTAGTTCAGACCACTAACCAAAGAATACACATCTATTGACCCATGATTTGGACTACATATGAGGCAGAAGAATCACCTCGATGGCCACCAGGGAGAAAGGAGAGGACTCTGGGCCTGAGGGTACTAGTGGCCCCAGTAAAAGGGAATGTCAAGGTGGGAATATGGGAATGGGTGGGCGGGTGGGTAGGAGGAGGAATTCCTTCACAGAGGCGGGGAGGGGGAGGGGACACGGGGTTTCCAAAGAAAAGGGGAATCATCAGAAATGTAAATAAAAAAAAAAATAATAAAATTAAAAAAAAAAAAAAAAAAGAAATGGTGGCCATGGAATCTTTGGACGTTCTTTGTCTCATAATATTGTTTCGTGGCCTTTTCTTTTTCCCTTTTTCTTTTTAAAAAGTTTGATCTTTTTTCTTTAATTTTTTTGCATTCCACTCACAGTTTCCTTCCCTCCTCTTCTGCTACTCTCTTCTTCCACCTCCCCCAACCTCCCATTCACTTCCCCCTTCGTTTCTATTTAGAAAAGGGTAGGCCTTCCATGGTTATCAACAAAACATGTATTAAGTTATGTAAGTCTAGGCAGCTCCCCACCTATTAAAGCTAGACAAGGCAGTTCTGTATGAGGAAAAGAGTTTGGGTTTATATTATGACTTCCAATTTAGTGCTTTTATGGATTTCCCAAGTGTGAGAATGAGTGAGTCTCTGCATCTGTATCAGTTTCTTGTAACTTTTATTTTACGCTTTTCAAAAATAATTATTTCTATTGATTCTTTGGGACTTTCACCTCACACACCTCCATCACACTCATTTGTAGTCCTTCTTTGTCCAGTCCCCTGCTCCTGTGACTGCCCCCCCAACAAAATAATAAAAACAAAAAACCAAGTCCAATTTGTACCATTAATGCACTCATTGGAGCATGTTGCCAAACTCCCAGTGGCTAGCCCCCTAAAGAAAATTGAATCCTTTTCTACCTGCATCCTCCCCAGAAGCCATCAATTGTGGAGCGTTACACTTTAGCATCCTTATCACAAATTTAAAGACTTCTCTTTGATGACTCCTTTTTAAGGCTGTTACTTTTGGGGTGGGGGTAGTGGTTAAGCGTTGTCACAGAAGCCTTCCATGGACCTCTTTCTCAACTGTGTGTCTGTAGTCTTTGATATCCCTGCAAAGTAGCTTCCCCACTCTTAACAGTCACCAGGGGCTTAGATCATGTGCTCCTCATGGTTTCTGGCAACACTACAGACCATGACCACATCTTCCATCCACAGTAGGACCATGGACCCCAGGCAAAACCCTAGGAGGCTATCTGGATCATGGACATCAGAAGAGTGGCTTCAGGTGGGAGTGCAGGTCACTCCCATCAATATGGCGCCTGGACATCAGCTTGGCTTCAGGCTACATCGTAGACCATGAACATCCTTGTGGTAATTGGTGGTTAACAGAGGCCACAGACATCAAACAGACTGTAGCTGCAGTAGCACCATGGACCTCTAGACGTGGCCCTCGGTGGCAATAATACTGAATGCTTTTTGAATTTGTATGCCATCAGGCAAGGAGGAACATGCTAATCTTCTCGGTATCATTCCAATTTTAGTATATGTGCTGTAGCGGCTAGCACTTTGTATCTTTTCTTGAGCAGGCTCTTTTCTTTCTGCTTGTTTGGTTTATCATATTTTGTTGTATTTATTTTATTTTTGTGCCATAGAAGCCCATTTCTTTTCTTATGAGAGTCAGAAAGAGGTTGGATCAGGATGGGAAAGGGGTGGGAAAGAACTTGGAGGAGTAGAGGGAGGGGAAACTGTAATCAGGATGTAGTTTATGAAAAAGTTTACATTAAAAGAAGAAAATACAAAAAACCCTCCTGAAATGCTAAAACTGCCAGAACAAAATATAAAAATACTCTTTAAGGTATCAGTGTAGGGTAGAAGTTGCTCAATAAAACTTCAATAGCACAGGAACCGCCCTGAGAATTATCAGAGAAACATATACAAAATTAAGCATTTTTTTCATAGCAAACAGACAGTCCACAGAATGAGAGAAAATCATTTCAACCTGAATTTTACTTCTGGGGCTCATATCCAGAATTTCCAAAGCATTGCAAATTTTAAGCACAAGGGAAACAAAAATTGCCAATCACCAGTTAGGCCAAAGCTTTTGTTCTCTTGTTCTCTTGTTTCTCTCTTGCTCTCTTGGGCTCTTCCCTTCCTCCGACCCTTCCCTATTCCCTTCCCCCTCTCTCCACATATTCATGGCCAGCCTTTACGTCTCTACTCTCTCCCTCTCTCTGCCTTTCTCTGCCTCTACTACCCTTTTAACTCCCCTCCCCATGCCCTGAATAAACTCTATTCTATACTAAAATCAAAGCAACAAACAAACAAACAAAAAACAGGCCCAAGAATAATCAGAAAGTTCTCAAAAGAAGAAAAGTGAATGGTCTATAACTTTTTTCAAAAGTATTCAACATCTTTACTCATTTAAAAAATACTTATTAAGCTACTTTGAGATACCATGTCCCTTCAATAAGAATAGCTATCATCAATAAATACAACAATAAAATCAATACATTTTGGAGAAGATGTGAGAACCCTTATTTACTACTAGTGGGAGTAAAGATTAATGGAGTCATTATGGGAATCTGTTTTGAGATTGTTTACACACACACCACCGCCACCGCCGCCACCACCACCATCACCATAGCAATACCATTCATGGGCACAAATCTAAAGATTCCATAGTTTACTACAGGGTTATTTGTACACCCACACCTTTTGCTATTACAATAGCAAGGGAATGGAGCCAACCTACATCTCCATCAATCAATGAATGGAAAATGAAAATGTAGCAATATGAGAAAATCTATTTTATACATTGTCTTAGTCTCCTTTGTGAAAGTTGGTCTCCTTTACATTCTATTGATCAGCTGTGCAGTAGGAATTGACATGATTAGCTACAGAAGAGATTTGCCACGTTGACTCACTAATTTAAAGTGAATTAAAAAAATCATTTGAGGGGTGGATTTGGGAACTTGAAAAATTTCCCATCTTTCTTCTGTTTAAAGCTATATCAACTTATTTTATTATAGTGTTCTGAACATGGAAAATGGTTTGATTTATGTCATGTGTGGCCTTCAGAAAGAAAATAAATGAAAAGGAAGAAAGAAGTAGAAAACTAAGAAACCTAGCTCTGTGAACTGGGTCAAACTTTGTATTCCCATATTCACATCTATTTAAAGGTATCCAAACTTTAGCCATCTAAGGGAGTGTGAGTGTGGTCTACGGCAGGTCCGTAACAGAAGACTCTTCTGCCAGGACTCTTCTGATATATCTTTTGGGACCCCGGGCTGCATAGACTTATGGTCAGTTCTGAGAGATTTGGCCCACAGAGCAGTAACCTCCATACTTTTGTTTCTGAACCAGTCTCAGACACCCTGGCTATGCATCTGTTGAACCCTCTGTTACACTGACATCATCCACTTAATAGCTCTGTGCTTGCTGTCAAGCCCACTTATTGCTATTATCCACTTCTTACAGTAGCAAGGATATGTTCTTCATGGAGGGATGTTGTATCTTCAGCAGTTCTGATGTTTTCAAAGTACTGTATCTTTCTATTCTCCAGGGGACAGAACTTCCTACAGGCTAAGGGAAGATCAAGCTTACTGCTACTTCATGGAACGAATGGACCATCTTTATCTCCCAGCTTGTTGCTCCAGTACCCTGGACCACGTGTCTCTTCAAGGGTATCTTCTCTTCAATTATAACCTCAAGGAACCCTGCGAAGTCTCAGATAAGCTCTTATCCCAACTGGAATACTTACTGAAATTCTTTCTCTCAAGGTTTATATCCAAAAGCAGGAATGCAGTTGAGCATTTACTGAGACATCTGCAAAGGGTTATCTCAGATCACAGGGAAGGCCAAAAGGGGGCAGTGTTGCCTAGTCTCATAATCCAGACTAACTCTCTAAAGGAAGATAGCCCTAAACATTTTGCTGAAAGTTCAGGTAAATTTCAAAATCTAAATGAAATATTAAGATAACCTGTAACTTCTGGCTTTTCCACCCATATCTCAGTTCCTGAATAATGACACGGAAACTTACATTTATTTAAAAATGTCTAGGCCATAAACTTGGACTTATTACCCAACCAGCTCATAACTTACATAATTTGTTTATTCTATTTCTATGTCTGCCACAAGGCTAGTAACCTTTCCTCAGTTTCATGCATCCAACTTCCTTAGAGTCCAGGGCAAATCTCCCACCTCTGACTGCCTCCCAGAGTTCTGATCTCTCTGCCGATGTCCCATCTTCTAATCCTTCCTCAGCTTACTGGCCATCGGCCTTCTATTGATAGGTGATGCTTACACACACTACACAAGAGGTTATCCCTATCATAACCAGAGTTGTTTTTTTCATAAATACCTTCTACATCTTGACTATTTTATATATTGCTTTATTTCATTTTATGTGTCCTAGATAAGACATGGAAGTTCCTTTGTTCGGTAGAATTTAGACAGCATTGATGTATATAACTTCACAATTCCATGACTGTAGAATGAGTCATTTGTGTTAAGATCTCATTGTTTCCTCTAGCTGAGGCCTCTGGAATTTTACATGCTGACTCTGTACCAATCAAATTAGGTAATCCTTGTTTGTTTATAATTTTGCATAAGAAATCTATCACTTTCATACAAAATCTCTCAGGCAATTCACACAAAGGGATTAAGTTATTGCTACTGAAAACTTTGGAGAGTTTTCCCTACTCCTAGAGTCCCCACACGTTACCAGGGAAAGTGGAGCCTCTCGGGGTTCTCACTGATTAATAAGACGATTTAAGAACAGATTCAAAGGGAATTTGAGGACAATTTGTTAAGAGCTTAAAAGGGTGGGCAATCTCGAATTATGGGAACGTCTCAGAAGAGGAAAATGAAAGAACCAAGAGAAAAGACCACATGAGGCTCCCAGTCACATGGCAGCCAAGTGGCCATGAGGCAGGGCCAAAGCATTCAGAGAAAGGAAGGAAAGACCCAAAGTACCAGAGAAAGCATACTTAGATTCTGACAGCATCCGAAAAGAGAGGAGAGAGAGGAAAGGAAACATTCTGCTTTTCTGAGTCAGGATTCAGAAAGGAGGCTGACTCAACAGAACTCCTGCAACTTCATAGCAACTTCACAGAGAGCACGCATTCTGGGAAGATAAAGACATTATCTACTTTTTTAATTATTAGATATTTTATTTATTTACATTTTCAAATGTTATCCCCTTTCCAGGTTTCCCCTCTGCAAATTCCCTATTCCATCCCCTTTCCCCTGTTTCTATGAGGGTGCTCCTCCACTCACCCACCCACTCCTGCCTCACCGCCCTGGCATTCTCTTACACTGGGGCATCGAGCCTTCATAGGACCAAGGGCCTCTCCTCCCACTGATGACAGACAAGGCCATCCTTTGCTACTTATGCAGCTGGAGCCATGGGCCCCTCCATGTGTACTCTTTGGTTGGTGTTTTAGTCCTTGGGAGCTCTGGGGGATCTGGTTGGTTGATATTGTTGTTCTTCCTATGGGGCTGCAAACCCCTTCAGCTCCTTCAGTCCTTTCCCTAATTCCTCCATTGAGGTCCCCATGTTCAGTCCAACATCCGATAGAGGGCTAATATCTAATATATACAAAGAACTCAAGAAGTTAGATTCCAGAGAACCAAATAACCCTATTAAAAATGGGGTACAGAGCTAAACAAAAAATTCTCATATGAGGAATATTGAATGGCTGAGAATTACCTAAAGAAATGTTCAACACCCTTAGTCATAGGGAAATGCAAATCAAAACCACCCTGAGATTCCACCTCACACCAGTCAGAACAGCTAAGATAAAAAAACTCAGATGACAGCAGATGCTGGTGAGGATGTGGAGAAAGAGAAACACTCCTCCATTGTTGGTGGGATTGCAAGCTGGTACAACCACTCTGGAAATCAGTCTGGCAGTTCTTTAGAAAATTGGGACATAGTACTACCTGAGGACCCAGCTATCCCACTCCTGGGGATACACCTAAAAGATGTTCCTACATATAACAAGGACACATGCTCCACTATGTTCATAGAAAGACATTATCTTATTAAGGGATAATTATTCCTCTCACCACTCTGGCATGGCTGATGGTGGGTCTGCTTTCCTGAGGAGTGGTCCCTTATCCAAGTGGTTGACCTGCCCAACTGAAATAGTAGGTGTCTATCTTTGACAAGAAGAAAATATATTTCCTTTATATGACTTTAGAACCAATGTAGTGTTTTCTTTTCCTCTTCATTATTTTGAGCTCTCCTTAATCCTGATTTTTTACATCCATGAGAGGAACTGAATTCCTTCTTTGACTTCTCAAAAAAAAATCTAGAGTGTACCTGTTGCTTGGGATTCTTACCTACGTTACTTATTCTTAAGGACCAGGAAAGGGGCTTCTAAAAGTCCAACTACCTTGTTAGGACAGCTTTTGTGTGTGAACTTTTTGTAAATCGAATGTTTATAATTCAGGAACTTTGAGCATATGCAAAAAGGCTCTTATACTAATCAGAATTTCATAGGGTTGTTCTCTGCAGTTACATGCGGAGTGGGTTCATTATGAACCAGAGCCTGGAAAAGTTTAGCACACTGAGAAGATATCAGAAATATCTCAAATGAATATTAATGTTTTGAAATGTCTATGTAATTGAAATCAATTTAGATGTAAAATAATGTGAAGATGGTAATTCAATGGCAGAGCCCCACAGACAAATATGTCAAAACACATCAAAATTTCTGAGGCTGTGGTGGAACCTGCATTGCAAGCAAGCTGCGAGGTAGGTATATCTGGCTCCAATTTTTTGTTCTTTCTATTTTTCTTTTGAGTTTTCTTTCTCTAATGAGACAATTGGGGGTCTAGAGCTGCTGATTTTTCTTGGAAACAATAATCTCATTTTGAGCTTCATTTAACATTGACTGACATACAGTCAGGCCCAGGTTTCTGCTTGAGAGTCTGTAGATAAACTTTATTTTTTAAGTAAGTAATTTGTATCAGTCAGGTGGATACTTCATGCTGCCCTTTATATGAGCGATCTAACTAACATGGAGGATAGTAGAATAGTGGTTGAAAGAAGGGGAAATAAGGAGATATTCTTCAGTGGGTTTAAAATTTTATGAGTGGGTCCTACAGTTCTGCTGTATCCACAGTGCCTGCAGGCAATCACGTTTGCTATGCACTTGAAGATTATGTTCAAGTGCAGACATCACTTTGAGCATTCTTACACAATATTAAAAAGTACAAATGTGTATGAGAAGACTTTGGGAGGATCCTGAGGACAGCTTGACTGATCCAAACTCACGAAAATTAAATACATTAACTACATGGGATATTTGTAAAGATGTAAGTTGTACCTCATTGAAGGTCCTAATTAAAATATGTAGACAAAAAGTAGGTTGGGATATACTTTTAATCTACTACAGAAGTCACTTGGAGAGGGAAAGAAGAGTGACTGTTCCCTGCTGGCAGTTGAAGAACCAAGGTTCAGAGACATGAAATGAGTGGAATTAGGGTATGTATAATTCTTTATAACAGTATTGTGTTTAAACATATTCAGAGAGATTTCAGATACATTAACCTATCGGAGATAGAGTCCCCAGCCTATGGGTGGCAAAGTCCTATCTATTCTTCCCCATAGGCCTTACCGTCCATTAAATTATTTTCATTACTCAAAGCTCAGAATGTATCCAGATTTAACTCTCTTACAAAAGATATCTGCTTCCTTATGAATATCAAATAGTATTTATTCACATCATCTATGATCCTTGTAGTATGCATTCTTTACTGCTACATTTTATTAAATAATAGTTTTTACTTCACTGGTATAACGTTTTTTACATGTTTCTGGGTATGTAAAGACATCACCATATAAATACATTATGTCCTCCTTACTAGGAATTTTGAGTTTATTACCTCTCTCCTTTCCACTGATGTCCTTTGTTCCCCTACAAAATTTTGCTTCTATTTTTAAGTCATATATTATGCATAATTTTATGTACCTACATAAAATCTAGGAACCACACAAGAGAGAAAGCATGTGTGGTTGTTTGAATGAGAAGGACAGTAGGCTCATATAATGGTACACACAGTCCCTAGTTGGTGGTTTGGGATATGCAGCCTTGTTTGGGGAGGTACGCTGTGGAGGGGCTGTGAGGTTTTAAAAGACTCAGGCCATTCCCTGGCTCTATTTTCCTCCTCTCTTTTCCATCTCCTTGCTCATCTTCCTTGTCTAGTGGTTGTATTTCAAGATGTGAATTCTCGGTTACTCCTCTATCATCATCCCTGCCTACTTGTTTTCATCCTCTCTGCCATGATTGTCATAGACTCTAACCCTGCAAAACTGCAAGCTCCAAATAAACACTTTCTTCTATAAGTTAACTTGGTAATGTTGTCTTATTGAGATAGTAGAAATTAACTAAAATAACATGATATTAGTATTTCTGAGACTGGCTTAATTTGCTTGCTATGACTACCTTGCCATGTTTTCTACGCTTATTCTTTGTACATTTTGTTGACAAGTGTGGGTAATTAGCAAAGTAAATACATAGGCTTGCTACAATGTATTCCTATGGAAGCTACTCAAAAAATACTCAAGTTAAATATTTCCTTTCTTTTTTTATAAGCTGTCATTATTGAATATATTCATTAACATGTGATCAGTATTATTGTCCTGTCCCTGTCAAAACAGTGATTCTACAAACATCTATAATTTAAAAATGAACAAATGAAAAATCAAAACAGCATCCCATAGCTTTGACTTTATGAATTGCTTCTCTGAGGTGTGTGAAGCTCATGTTTCTTTCCTTATTCTCCCATCCTGAGAGCTATGTCTGTGTTTATCTTCTTGGATTTCTCACAGACTACCAGAGCACAGGTCAACCACTTCTACCTTCCAAGTTGATTATAGAAATCAAATGAGTTGACTGTAGAATGCTGTCTTATATATCTTGCTTCTTTAAATATCCCCCAACAGGCCTCACCAGGAACAAGACAAGTAGTAGGAACAACAATAAAAGTCTGATGAATTGAATTGATTGACTTAATTCTGAGTGAGCTGGCTTTCAAGATTCCATTATGTTCCCACATGCCTCTTTTCATGTTCTTTCCTCTTGCTGCATTGTAAAGCAGTTTAGAATATATGCAGTAGCATATTGACTTGGGTTTTATTTCCTGATCAAATTGGAAGACTTTGGACTATAAACTGTATTGTAAATCTGATATTGTTCGACTTTTTATTACAAAAAATTTCATTATCTTCAGGTTCTAGGTAGGTTAGATATTTCAATTATTTCTAGCAGTCTTCTGAGAGGTTGTGACTCTGTATAATCTAAGAAATTACTTTTAATATCTAATGAAAACCAAAAAAGAAAACTGACTTTCTAGTCTTCATTTTTGGCTTTAGTATGATAACGTTTTAAGTATGCTCCTTTGTGAAAATGAAATGGCACTGTTTTTAGTTATCTGTGTTTCTAAGGTGAATTAAATGGGTTTGATTTTTATGTTTTCTCTGCTTCAATTTCTATTCTGAATTTTTGCATGAAGTGCCTTCTGCTGTCTGACATATAGTGAGCTCTTGTTAATGTTCATGGAATAAAAAATACTTTTAGTGATGTATGTGTTCATGTACACCTTCTGCTTGTTGCATTTAATTATTGTTGATTTACAAATTTAAAATGAATCCACAATAAGATTATGAGAACACTTTCTAAATTAGGTTTATAGAATATTAGTTTTATATAATTGGTAGATTTACAAATTTAAAATGAATCTACAAGAAGAAGATTATGAGAACACATTCTAAATTAGGTTTATAGAATATTAGTTTTTTAAAATTGATAGGTACTGCTAAATAAGAACAATAAAGCACATAAATGAAACAATCGAGAATAAATAAATGATAGTTTACTGTAAAAAATCCTGTAAAGAATTAAAAACATAACGGAACTTTTCTCAAAGCTTTAATATATTAATCTACATTAGTATTTTCAGTATAGTATGCTGTATTATCACACTTTATTTAATCCCAATAATTAGTAGACCTTTTGGTTTTGATTGGTAGAAATATAGTTCAAAAGATATTGGATTAAAAGCAGAATTGACCTGCTTATATTGCTGGTTTCCATGGCTGGATTGGTGTTAGGGAGGCATGGTTTTGGAGACATGTACAAATGGTTCATTGAAATAAAAATCTGCTGGCCAACATAGTGACTGTAGTTAACAACAATGTGTTTTCATCTTAAGAATGTAGATTTTGTCTTCTAACCACAAAAATTGATGCATACATATATAAACTTGCTTAATTTAGCCATTAAACAACAAACATATTACAAAAGGTACAAATATATACCATAAATAACTGTCAACTCAAGAATAATAAAAGAAAATCAAGAGAGGTCAGTCCAGCTTTATTATTTCAGGGAGGACAAGGATGACCGGGACAGCATCAGTCCTGCATCCTCCCGGTTTTAACACCCACAGCTCCAAGGCAGCAGCCTTTCCCAATAGTTCCAGAGAAATCACACTCATGTGCAAAGGTCCCTGAGGAACGCTGCTTTGCTTCCAAACATATTCACAGCAGTTAGAATGACACTTACTTATACTTGGTGCTCGGTAAACTGCAGCTTATTTACTTTCGGCAAGCCACAGTCCCGAACAAACTGTTGTGAACAGAATAGAATACTCCAAATAGGTACCCTGAAGTCTTTCTCTCTCCACAGTGGGGGCAAAGACGTTAGACACATTTGAACCCTAAGAACTGTGAGGAGAGAAAATTGCAGGTCAATCTGAACAGCTTGAAAAAAAAAAAAAAAAAAAAACCTAGGTTGATTGTTTTTCTTATTTTGCATCTGTCCTTTTGGCTATCTAAACAGTATGCAGATAACACATCTCAGGTCATGTCTAGATGTAGATTTTACCCAATTTACAGGCCAATCATTTATCCTGTTGTTTTGAGGATGGTGGCAGAAGTCATGCAAGTCTTGTCAGAGACAAATGACTTTAATACTCATGATAAAACAAGCAACATGACTGCCAGTATGTGTGTCACATTTCTCTGTGACCCATGTCTGTGAGATGTGTGTGGATGAATGCCTCCCATGCAATAGCTTGCATCACACCCAAAGGAACTTGGGATGCTCGTTCCTTTTATAACGTGAACTGAGGTATTAAGCAGATCTGCCCTTTGAGAAGAGGGAGATGTTACCTTAGTTTTCAAGTTTGCTCAGTGCAATATAATTCTGATAAAAGGCTTTGTAATGGCTCTTCGTTCCTGAAACATCCAGCAAGAAATATATAGTAGCAGCATGAGAGATACATGGAGCACTGTGTCCTAATATTTATGTTGAAAAGGTTGCTTTAATGCCATTTATCCAGATAACAAGGCAGACAGAAAATGAAGTTGGCAGAGCTTTGTACCATTTCTTCCTTCCTTCCTTCCTTCCTTCCTTCCTTCCTTCCTTCCTTCCTTCCTTCCTTCCTTCCCTCCCTCCCTCCCTCCCTCCCTCCCTCCCTTCCTTCCTTCTTTCTTTCTTTCTCTCCACGAAATTTTATGGAAAGCTACCATTAGAGTCTACAAAACTTTTTTTTTATAATAAAATTTAATTGTTAGAGAATTCTAGAGAAATGTTCCATAGAGCAGTACAAATCAATGCAGTACTTCTAATGAACAGTTTACCAACAAGTACCAAAGTACAAATTGTACATAAAATTTTATCAGTAAACTTATTCCTAGGAATTTATGTTGACAAAATATGTATGTACTGTGGGATATCTATCACAGTATTATATACAATGGTGAATTATGAGAAACATGTCAAAATTAAATACAGAATTAATAAATTATGAAAATACTTGTAGACATTTCTATAATAATTAAAATGCTATTTCTTTGGCTAAAACTTTAGAAGCCAATATTATCATCATTTTATACTTTCACATCATAAATATGATTAAAATAAATCAAATCACTTTGTAAAAACACTATGCAATTGGAAATTATTTCTGACAGATCAGCTCTTACAGTTTTATAGGCCATTCATTTTTTCTCCTTTGAAATGACAAAGGAAAGTTGACTTCGGTTAAAATAGCACACATAATCTAATCTCATAAATCACATGTTAAAATAGCACAGATAACCTAATCTCATAAATCACATGTTTAATCAGTAGGCTTTGAAAACCTTACTACTGTCACACTCAACTAGAGATAAGTTGACAACTCCTGACTAAATTCAGAGAAAACAAATACTAGTCTTCTAAAATATACAGAACTCACCTACCTAATGTGAGTATAAAATTAAAATATCTCCAATTCTCCCTTGAAGATATATTAGTTTCACTCTGAGCAAAGAGCAACATTCTTTTTTTTTTAAAATTATTTATTTTTTGATATGTTATTTACATTTCCAATGTTTCTCCCTTTCCAGGTTTCCTCTTTGGAAACCCCCTATCCCTCCATGTCTCCCACTTCTATGAGGGTATTCCACCTACCACCCACCCACCCATCCACTCCCATATTCCCACCTTGACATTCCCCTTTACTGGGGCCTCTAATACCCTCAGGCCCAAGGGCCTCTCCTCCCCCTGATGGCCAACAAGGCCCTCCTCTGCCACATATGCGGTCTGAGCCATGGGTCCCTCGATGTGTATTCTTTGGTTGGTGGTCCAGGCTCCAGGAGGACTGGACGGGGGGTCAGGCCAGTTGACACTGTTGCTCCCTCCATGGGGCTGCAGACTCCTTCGGCTCCTTCAGTCCCTTCTCCAACTCCTCCATCTGGGACCTCACTCTCAGTCCAGCAGTTACTGTAAAGTGAACCTTGGGTATTCTGAACTTTTGGGCTCATATCCACTTCTCAGTGAGTACATACCATGTTCGTTCTTTTGTGACTAAGTTATCTCACTCAGGATGATATTTTCAAGTTCCATCCATTTGCCTGCAAATTTCATTAAGTCATTGTTTTTAATAGCTGAGTAGTACTCCATTGTGTAAATGTACCACATTTTCTGTATCCATTCCTCTGATGAGGGGCATCTAGATTGTTTCCAGCTTCTGGCTATTATAAATATGGATGCTATGAACATAGTGGAGCATGTGTCCTTATTACATGTTGGAGCATCTTTTGGGTATATGCCCAGGAGAGGTATAGCTGGGTCCTCAGGTAGTATTATGTCCATTTTTCTGAGGGTCCGCCAAACTGATTTCCAGAGTGGTTGTACCAGCTTGCAATCCCACCAACAATGGAGGAGTGTTCCTCTTTC
>CM052713.1:50345683-50357727 GCA_028551405.1 Uromys caudimaculatus | reverse complement strand
CTGAACATTTCTTTAGGTGCTTTTCAGCCCTGCGAATTTCCTCAGTTGAGAATTCTCTGTTTAGCTCTGTTCCCCATTTTTTGATAGAGTTATTTGGTTTTCTGGAGTCTAACTTCTTGAGTTCTTTGTATATATTGGATATTATCCGTCTATTGGACTTAGGATTGGTAAAGATCTTTTACCAATCTGTTGGTTGCTATTTTGTCCTATTGACAGTGTCCTTTGCCTTATAGAGGCTTTGCGATTTCATGAGGTCCCATTTGTCGATTCTTGATCTTAGAGCATAAGCCATTGGTGTTCTGTTCAGGAACTTTTCCCCTGTACCCATGTGTTTGAGGCTTTTCCCCATTTTCTCTTCTATTAGATTCAGTGTAACTGGTTTTATGTAGAGGTCCTTGATCCACTTGGATTTGAGCTTTGTACAGGGACATAGGAATGGATCAATTCACATTCTTCTGCATGTAGACCGCCAGTTGAACCAGCACCATTTGTTGAAAATGCTGTCTTTTTTCCACTGAGTGGTTTTAGCTCATTTGTCGAAAATCAAGTGACCATATGTGTGTGGGTTCATTTCTGGGTCCTCAATTCTATTCCATTGATCTACCTGCCTGTCACTGTACCAATACCATGCAGTTTTTATCAGTACTGCTCTGTAGTACAGCTTGAGGTCAGGAATGCTGATTTCCCCAGAAGTTCTTTTTTTGTTGAGAATAGCTTTTGCTATCCTGGGTTTTTTGTTGTTCCAAATGATTTTGAGAATTGCTCTTTCTAAGACTATGAAGAATTGAGTTGGAATTTCGATGGGAATTGCATTGAATATGTAGATTGCTTTTGGCAGGATGACTATTTTTACTCTATTAATCCTCTCAATCCATGAGCATGGGAGATATTTCCACCTTCTGAGGTCTTCTTTGATTTCTTTCTTCAGAGACTTGAAGTTCTTGTCATACAGATCTTTCACTTGCTTGGTTAGAGTCACACCAAGATACTTTATATTGTTTGTGACTATTGTGAAGGGTGTCGTTTCTCTAATTTCTTTCTCAGCCTATTTATCCTTCGAGTATAGGAAGGCTACTGATTTGTTTGAGTTAATTTTACATCCGGCCACTTTGCTGAAGTTGTTTATCAGCTACAGCAGGTCTCTGGTGGAAGTTTTCCGGTCACTTAAGTATATGATCATATCATCTGCAAAGAGTGATATTTTGATTTCTTCCTTTCCAATTTGTATCCCTTTGACCTCCTTTTGTTTTCTAATTGCTCTAGCTAGAACTTCAATTACTATATTGAATAGATAGGGAGAAAGAGAGCAGCCTTGTCTAGTCCCTGATTTTAGTGGGATAAGAGCAACATTCTTTTGTCTTTCCCAAGGCCATTACATTGAGATTCATCAGATACCTATAACACTTGCTGAAGTTACCCCTTAAATATTTCTATTTGATCAGTACAAAGTATCCTTCCTTATCTTTTTAAATAACTTTTGGCTGAAAGTTGATTTTATTCGATATTAGAATGGCTACTCCAGCTTGTTTCTTTGGACCATTTGCTTGGAAAATTGTTTTTCAATCTTTTACTCTGAAGTAGTGTCTGTCTTTGTCACTGAGGTGCCTTACCTGTATGCAGCAAAATGCTGGGTCCTGTTTACATATCCAGTCTGTTAGTCTATGGCTTTTTATTGGGGAATTGAGTCCATTGATGTTAAGAGATATTAAAGAAAAGTGATTGCTACTTCCTGTTATTTTTGTTGTTAGAGGTGGTATTATGTTTGTGTGGCTATCTTCCTTTGTGCTTGTTGAAAGATTACTTTCTTGCTTTTTTCTAGGGTGTAGTTTCTTTCCTTATGTTGGTGTTTTCCATCTGTTATCCTTTGTAGGGCTGGATTTGTGGAAAGATATTGTGTAAATTTGGTTTTCTCATGAAATATCTTGTTTTCTCCATCTATGGTAATTGAGAGTATTGCTGGGTTTAGTAGCCTGGGCTGGAATTTGTGTTCTCTTAGGGTCTGTATGACATCTGACCAGGATCTTCTAGCTTTCATAGCCTCTGGTGAGTAGTCTGGTGTAATTCTGATAGGTCTGCCTTTGTATGTTACTTGACTTTTTCCCTTACTGCTTTAATATTCTTTCTTTCTTTGTTTAGTGCATTTGGTGTTTTGATTATTATATGATGGGAGGAATTTCTTTTCTGATCTAGTTGATTTGGAGTTCTGTAGGCTTCTTGTATGTTCATGGGCATCTTTTTCTTTAGGTTAGGGAAGTTTTCTTCTATAATTTTGTTGAAGATATTTACTGACCCTTTAATTTGGGAATCTTTGCTCTCTTCTATACCTATCGTTCTTAGGTTTGGTCTTCTTATTGTGTCCTGGATTTCCTGGATGTTTTGGATTAGGAGCGTTTTTGCATTTTGCATTTTCTTTGACTGTTGTGTCAATATTTTCTATCATATCTTCTGCACCTGAGATTCTCTCTTCTATCTCTTGTACTCTGTTGTATTCTGTGCTTGCATCTCTGACTCCTGATCTCTCTCTTAGGTTTTATAATTCCTGGGTTGTCTCCCTTTGTGATTTCCTTATTGTTTCTGTTTCCATTTTTAGATCCCGAATGGTTATGTTCAATTCCTTCACCTCTTTGGTTGTGTTTTCCTGTAATTCTTTAAGGTATTTTTTTGTGTTTCCTTTTTAAGGTCTTCTAGCTGTTTACCTGTGTTCTCTTGTATTTTTAAAATATAGTTATTTATGTCCTTCTTATAGTTCTCTATCATTATCATGAGAAGTAATTTTAGATCTGAATCTTGCCTTTCTGGTTTGATGGTGTGTCTGCGACTTGCTATGGTGGGAGAATTAGGTTCTGACAATGCCAGGTAACCTTGGGTTCTGTTGCTTATATTCTTGTGCTTGCCTCCTACCATTTGGTTATCTCTAGTGCCACTTGCTCTCCATTTATCTGACTGGAGCCTGTCCTTCCTGTGATCCTGATTTTGTTAGAACTCCTCAGAGACCAGCTGTCTCTGGGATCCTCTGATTCTGGGTTCCTGTGATCTTGAGATCCTGGGTGTGACCAAGCTCCTGGGATCCTGTGCTCCTGGGATCCTGTGCTCCTGGGATCCTGGGCATGTTAGAGCACTTGGGAGTGGAGCTTCCTCTGGGTGTTGTGGGACTGGCTGTGGAGTTCGTGCCCAAGGTCTGCTCAGGGCACTGGCCCAGACTGGAAGGAACCCATGCCACTGGTCAAGCTGGATTCCTGAGTTCCTGGATCCTGCTGGTCCCAGTTACTCCCAGTGTTGGGTTAGGTGTTGTGTCCTCCTCGCCTCTGATCCTATGAACCTGGGCATGTTAGAGTACCTGGGAGCGGAGCTTCCTCTAGGTGTTGTGGGACTGGCTGTGGAGTTCGTGCCCAAGATCTGCTCAGGGCACTGACCCAGACCTGAAGGAGTGTTGTACAATTTCTAAGGCCATGTAAGTGATTGTCTACTTAAACATGTGGACATGTTCAAGTTCGGAAATCCTGTAGGCATACCTTGAGGATAATGGGGCTTAGGGGTAAAGGAAAATAACCTTTTCCCCCTATGATTCCAGAACATAATTTCTTTGTACAAGAAAGAAGAAATGAAATAAGCTTGTCTTTCAGGGAAAACATTCAATTATGCTTTCTTTATAATACATTAATTTCCAATTATTAAAGAATTGCTTAAGATTTTTTTTGAAGTGTCTTTTTGGACATGAAGAGCCCAAAAGGTTCCTTTGTGGGCCACATTCTAAATCTGGCTTTTCTGATTGTTTGGCAGTTTATCAAAACCACCTTAATCCTCCTAAATAGTGCTTTATTGTTAAAAAAACAGCCTCCTTTTTTCCAGGCTTGCAGAGTGTGCTGTGCTTATTATTTTTCTTGACTTCCTGTACATAGGCCACACGATTACCAAGTGGTTGTGTATAAACAAGAGGCCATCTTATGAGGATAAATGGACTCCCACTGTCCAACAGGGCCCCAGGAGTCTGCATTAACAACAAGCTGAGACACAGAAGAGAACATGGCATTTTAACAGCAGGCATTTATCATTGGTGACATTACCTGATATGGTTGATAATCTAAAGCATTATGACTTCTGAGCAAAATCTGATTCATAAAGGCATATAAGGAGATAAACCTTGACAAACTAATAGAAATTGCCTGGGATGCTTTAATAGAGTAATCTTATCTATATGCATCAACTAGTCAGTTCTCTCCTCCCACTAAAATGAGGCAAGGTACATTCACAACTCCTAGTAATGTTAATAGTGGCTTTAGAAGCAAATTCCTTGTTCCTCCACAGGAAAGGACACCAGCCCCATTTTGTGCCAATATCCTGCAATCTTGTGTCAGTTGGAGTTAATTGGTGGAAATCTGAGATATAAGCAATTTGGAATTAATCTTTTAAAATGATGGCCAGGGCAGCCGCCAGTGGCAGTGACTGGCTTGAAAGCATCTAGCATTTCCTTTCTTGTATTGACAGTGTGTTGTCATCATACCTGGGCCAGGGAGTCGGCTTGTAATTGTTCCCACTTCTTTCTCCAGACTGTCTGGGCAAACTTCACAGGAAGGCTGTGAATAAAGAACATTGTCAGGGACTCATTCTTTCATGGTAGAATTGGCCTCTGAGACATAAAAAGTAAATTTAGCCATTTATGTATTTTTGTGGAATTTGGCAAGTAGTTTGAGATCTCTGCAACCTAAATTCATCATCAATCATGTCAATTGTTCTGCTAGATATAATAGCATGTGCCTGTAAGTCCAAAATTGAAGACACTGAGACAGGAGGATTATTGAGTTTGAAGCCAGTCACACCTCTACAGTAAGACCTTGTCTTGGAAAAACAAAACAACACAACCATCCAACCAAACAATCAGTCAGCCAACAACCAACTAATTAGACCCCAGGTCTCACACACATTAAACATTAAATAAATTAAAAGAAAAAAACTTTCAAATTTTCTTATATTTTGCTCACAATGGTTTTCCTTGAGTGAATATATAATACAATTATAATAATAAAGAATAAAAAATAATGTTCTTTTAGATGCCTCAACTAGATTTGATTGAGAGAGTATTGCTAATAAAATCCTGAATAGCCAAGGATTCAATGTCTTCTAGAACCATGTTGCCCTAGGAAGACATAATCCTGGATGGTAAAGGAGGGATGGGATTTGGCTTCTTCATTAGGTATCTCCCAAGATGAGGGAAGAAAAACAAAACTTGAACTGAGTGGCAGAGGAATTAGAGATGGAGCCCCTGATTGACAAACACTTCGGAGAAGAGAAGAGGTTATCACATGATGCTAAAGTATGGCTCTGATCCATGGCCTTCATTTGTCACTGTGACAAATTCAGGAGCTGAGTATTAATTACAACCAGGTTAATTTGAAAGCATGCAGGATTCACATTGGCATAGAGAATTCATATTGGTATACAGGATGCATATTGGTATAGATTTTCAAAGAGAGTGTTTGGTTGAGATGGCATGGAAGGATGAAATGGGAAGTTCCATGGCAAGGTACACCAAAATGTAGATTTGCAAAGAAAATGATAACATCTAGGATGCTTTGAATTAGTAGGATGAGAAAGGGAAAAACTGGAGCAAAGAGAGAGGGCAAGGATGTTGAGGGCCATTTTTGTGCATGCACAGATGTGTGTGAAAGGGGAGATATTTTGGATATTTTAGAGAGAAGCTGTGCCTTGAACCTTGCACTATTCTGTCACTACAGGTGGAGTGTGGTTGTCCCCTTACTTCGAGTCTCCATGAAGAAGAAACTCCTGTGTTTGACTACTTTATTCATCACTGTAGCAAAATAGCTTGAGAGAAACAACCTCAGGAAGGAAGCTTTTCTTTTGGCTCACAGTGCCAGTCTTGACAGGCCATCACAGACTAGCTCACATGTCAGAGAAATAGGAAAGAAAGAGGGATTGCCAGCATTCTCTGCCTTTCCTTCATTTCTTTTATTCCATCAGGTTCTCCAACCCATGGATGGTGTACTGGCTAGTTTTGTGTGTCAACTTGACATAAGCCGCAGTTATCACAGAGAAAGGAGCTTCAGATGAGAAAATGCCTCTATGAGATACAGGTGTAAGGTATTTTCTCAACTATGACCAAGGGTGGAGGGTCCCTTGTGGGTGGTACCATCTGTGGGCTGGTAGTCTTGGCCTCTATAAGAAAGCAAGCCAGTAAGGAACATCCGTTCATGGCCTCTGTATCAGCTCCTGACCTGCTTGAGTTCCAGTCCTTACTTCCTCTGGTGATGAACAGCAATGTGGAAGTGTAAGCTGAATAAACCCTTTCCTCCCCAACTTGCTTCTTGGCCATGTTTGTGCAGGAATAGAAACCCTGACTAAGACAGATGGTGATACCTATTTTCAGGGTTGTTCTTGTCCCCCTCAGCTAGTCTATTATGGAGACACTCTCAGAGATGTACTCAAAGGTGTACCTCACCAGTTTTCTAGATGATTCTAAATTCAGTCATGTTAATGATGATTAAGCATCAGATTTCCCTCAGAGGCTGATATGTGTAGCTATAGGTGGTAGTCCTTATGCCAGTGCCTGAAAGCCTGATGTAGCCTGTGACAGAGAGTAGCTTATATCTACAGAGCTCTACCTCTGCAAAGTCTGGGTGCCCCACTGATATTAGGAAAAGAAATTCACGGGAATACTCCATGTCTTAGATCTGGAGACAAATTTGGAATTAATTCAAATACTGCTCAAAGAAATGCTGTAACTATGAACAAATTATTATGTGTGAATCTGAGGGTGTTCCAGAGAAGTAGAGAGTTTACAGCAATTAGTTAAAGAAGAGGAACTACTGAGGTCATGGGGGCTCTAGTCAGACAGGATGTGCATATGGGTGTCTTAGTTACCTTTTTATTGCTCTTACAGGACACTATTACTTTATATAAGAAAGAATTTAATTGGCACCTCACAGTTCCAGAGGGTTAGAGTTCAATGCCATCATGGCTGGGAGCATATCAGGAGGCTGGCTGCCACGGCACTGGTGTAGAAGCTGAGAGCTTATATCTTGATCTACAAGCATGAGTTACAGAGAGTGAACAAGGGATGGTATGAGCTTCTGACACCTCAAAGCTCACCCAAGTGACCTACCTCCTCCAATGAAGCTACATCCAAACCTTACCAAAGAGTTCCACCAACTCTAGACTGAGTATTTAAACATATGAACCTATGGGGACACCATCATTCAAACAGCCAGAGTGGGTGTGTTCAAAGAACTTCCTAAAACCTTCCCGGGAAACATCTCAGTTTTTACCACAAACTGCATTGTATGCAGAATGTCAGCATAGGACAAGGACAGGCATCAGCCCTGATCTCATTCCTTTGATTCCTCCCAGGCTTTCTCTCTCTCAGGTAGTAGGATGCATACCAGCAATTTGAAAGTGTGGGAAGACATTAGTGGGGGGAGAGAACAGCTAGTTCTACCTCCTTCCAGAATGACAGATATCTCACTGGTGGACCAGTTTTTAAAGAGAGACCACTTGAGATGGCTCTTAATACCAAAACTCAGATTATTATGATAAAGACTGTCCTGTGACTCCAAATAACCAGGAAATGTGCATGATGTTAGAATATTCAGAAAGCCATGGGATCGGCAGTGATCCTCAAAGTCTGGTTCCTATGGTGGCAACAGCAGCAACACATCAAACATAATAAAAGTGCAACTTGCCAAGCTCTCCCAATCCTCTTTCATGACAAATTCTCTGGGCTTAGTATTAAAAATCTGGACAGCTGATTGTGTTGTGCACAGAGGTTTGAGACTCAAACCTTGACCTGGAGAACAGAAGAAAACCCTAGTTTTTTAGTAGCTTCATTCTCCATCCTGCTAATGATAAGATGCAGAAAAAGGGTTGAAAATGCAAATTACACTTGATGTTAGCTGATTGAGGTTGTAGAAATAAATAAAACAATGTATTTCTTGTTGTGTGTGGTACGGAGGCATGTGTCCATATACACATGTGTGCCTGTTTGTATAAATAAGTATGGAGGACAGAGGTTGATGCTAGGAATCTTCCTCCATTGCTTTCTAGTTTGTATATTGAGGAAGGCTCTCCCATTTGAGCCTAGAACTCATCAATTCAACTACTGTAGCTGTTACACAGCCTTCCCCAGGGAACCCCTATCTCTGCTCTGAATGCTGGAATTTCAAGTGGATCACTATAACTATCTGTCTTTTACGTGAGTGCTAGGGATGCAAACGCTAGCTTACACTTGACTGGCAGGTACTGTACTGAGTATGCCAACCTCACAGGCCCAAAGCAATATTTTTTTAAAAAAACTATGTGTATATGTGTGAGCAACTGTGAGCATTACATTCATTTAGAGGTCAGAGAACAACTTATAGCAGTTGGTTCTCTCTCCCCTCTCAGCGGTGTTGTGGGTATTGAACTCAGGTTCTTAAGCACGTATTCCTGCTGAGCCATCTCACTGGCTGTAGCCAAAGCAATATTTTAAAACTAATATTTGTAGGCACTTGAAGCTGACTTCCTGCCAGGACATGTGAGTGAACTTTCTGGGTGGCCAGACTTCAGATTGTGATCTTCAGCTTGGCAGAAGGGACAGTGGTACCAAAACTGAGACAAATAGGAGCCATTCACACTTCTGTCACAATCACCTCAAGGTTCTCTCAAATTGATGGGTGACTTTCAGAGCAATGACAAATTATTCAGTGGTGCCATGGTTTTCTTTTTATTCCTTATTCTTTTTTATTGAAAATACATCTTTTTCATACATTATATTATGACTAGATTTCTCCTCTCCCAGCTCCTCTCAATTCTCCACCTCCTCAAATCCACTCTTCCTCCTCCCTCTCATTAGAAAAAGAAAACACAGTGCTAGGGTTTGGCTCTTTTTCTTCATTGTTTATTTTGTCCTATTCTGCCTTGTTTTAAATCTTATCTAATGTTATTATTTTTCCTTAGATGCCTGGTTTTATTTTCCTATGGAGAAGCAGAAAGGGTGTGGATCCAGGTGAGAGGGGAGGTGGGGAAGATCACGGAGGAGTTCGGGCAGGGGAAACTGTAGTCAGAATATATTGTAGGAAATAAAAAACATGGATAATTAGATTCTTCTCACTTGTAGGTATGGCTGTTGTGTGAAAGGCAGATAAAGATGGGATGTGAGGAGAGACATAGGGACCCAGTTATATAGAGATCGGATAAGGAGAGAAATGGGGATGAAGATGTACAGAGATGAGATAAAGAGAGAGAGGAATACAGATGTATTTATTGATAGAACTTCAGGATTATCAGTATTTAAAATTGTTACACAAATCTTTTTTGTGAAATGCATCTTTAGAAATTCTCCAGTTCCAATTCATTGTGTTTGTTCCAACTGGAATGGCAGTTTTATCTTGAATCTCCGCGATGGTTAAAATGGTCAACTTCTCAAAATCCAGAATCCCCTGTGTGTACAGCCAGTGGGTATACTCATAGAAAAGTTTCTAGATTCATGTAATCAAACTGTGAAGACAGAGTCATCCCATGGGCTTTGGTCCTGGACTGAATTGAAAGAAGCCAGCAAACTTAGTGAAAGCAATGTTAAAGCCACCTCATGTTCCTGCTACCATAATGTCAACTATGAGCCAAATAAGCCCTTCTTTCATTAAATTGCCTTTGTCAGGAATTATGTCACAATGAGAAAGCAAATACAATTTCCCCTGTTATTTAATGTAGTCCAACACATACTACAAAAGCTCAGTGAATGCTTGTGGCTGGACAAGACAGTAAATCATTCTTTCAGCAATGCAATTGTTTGCTTATGGAGGCTCCTCTTCCTGGTTGTGCAGGACACTGGGAGACTGATGACCAAGATAATTTGTGTTTGGACAGAAGTGGCCTCATATTACAAGTATCACTAGGCGTCCTTAGTATGATGCACATTACGAAACAGCCAATGGTTATGACTGCTCCAACTTTCTTCCTGTTTCCTACCCTCAGTACTTTCTTCTTTCCTTTCTTCCTTCTTTCCCTCCCTCTCTCTCTCTCCCTCTCTCTCTCTCTCTCTCTCTCTCTTTCTTTCTTTCTTTCTTTTTTGCTTCTTTCTTTCTTGGTTTAAGGCTCTTGTTCTTTCTGGACCAGCAAGTATTTTGAAAATGACTAAAATTCTCATGGAAAAAGTTGTATAAATAAGTAGTAGGAATTAGAAAAGTATTCTTTGTGTGTGTGTATTTTTGTTCCTGCTTGGAGTACATATGGGATTGCTGTCTAGATGGCAACCTTAAGTCATTGCTCAGAACTCTTTTTCATTTGAGACAGTCTTTCAGTGACTAGACTCGCTGGTCAGTGAACTGCAGGCAGCTGCTCACCTCTGCCTCCATAGTTAGGAGAGAGGGGACAGTAAAATCTGAAGGCATTATAAAGGAAATGATAGTGTCTTGGTGCATCTCTTTGGCTTCTGCAGAAGAAGGACTCTGTAGCCATGTGGAGGCTGCCCGGAACTCAGCTTGTGGATTGAAAGGTGGGCCTAGTAACAATCACAAGACCATATCACACTTTGCCTTAGTGCCCATTTCCTTGGGAAAGCATATTTTTCATTGGACTGCAGTTGAAAGCATAATTTGATGTTAGAGAGACTCTCGGAACTTTAAACCATTCTCTTTTCCATTTTTAATATATCAACACAAACAAGGCTAATGTTCCATTTTGCTGGCTCCAGATGTCCATTGTGAATATAAGTGATGAGCCAGTGGAGCCAAAGCTTCCAGACACCCAACACTGGGAGTGAAAATGAATCGCACATCCTGCAGGTGCCTCTGCTGTGGGAATCTTTTCACTCTGAGGACATATAATAGAGAGGCAGCTGGTCAAAGAAAGCCTTTAGGCTATTTCAAAGTTTCTATACCAAACAAAACAAAACGCTTCATAAAAACTTTGCTTGAAAGTGGAATTTTAGAAAATACAGCTACATACACTCATTTTTTATTTAAATAATTCTAGTCTTTTTCATGCCTCAAAAATACTATTTTTAAGAATTAGATAAGTATAGTATTCAGAGTTGTGATGGACACAAGAACTTTCTATCTGGCACTGAACTTGTGTTTGAGTTAACAACAAAAATACAATGATTTTCCTATCTTGTCTATCATCATTGCACTCAATCTGATTATTTTGAAATTATCAAGCTTTTTTCTAGCTTAGCATTTGTGCCAAATGCTTTCAAAGGACACCTAATGAGAGCCATGTATGTGGTATTGGTGTCAGCCTGGGGAGGGGCATTTATACTTAGCATTTGAACTACATCTTACCATCTAATTTTCTCAATCAAGATTTGGAAGCCTCTATTGCTGACTCTAAATTGTCTATAGAAGTACTTATGGCTGCAGAATGTGGAATCAGAGGAAAGAGTCCTTGAAGAATTCCCCTCTCCATTTCCTCAGATGCCCTGAAACATTATAGTGTTTGTGTCTTCCCACTTTGCCCTGTGATGACTCAACTGAGTTGCTCCTTTTCAAAGATCCCACATTCTAAAATAATTTTCTTCCTTCCAACGCTCTGTTAAAATGCTGATTCTTTCAGCACAGCTGACCACAGCAAGAAGAAAGCAAACAGATGGAGTTAGTTCACTCTAAGATGTGAGTCTGCTACCTCCATGAGGGTATTTGCTTTATAAAAAAAAGTTTGAATGGATCAATTTCTATTCTTCTACATGTAGACCGCCAGTTGAACCACCACCATTTGTTGAAAATGCTGTCTTTTTTCCGCTGAGTGGTTTTAGATCCTTTGTCGAAAATCAAGTGGCCATATGTGTGTGGGTTCATTTCTGGGTCCTCAATTCTATTCCATTGATCTACCTGCCTGTCCATGTACCGATACCATGCAGTTTTTATCACTACTGCTCTGTAGTACAGCTTGAGGTCAGGGATGCTGATTCCCCCAGAAGTTCTTTTGTTGTTAAGGATAGCTTTTGCTATCCTGGGTTTTTTGTTGTTCCAAATGAATTTGAGAATTGTTCTTTCATGTAGAAGAATGCAAATTGATCCATTCCTATCTCCCTGTACAAAGCTCAAGTCCAAGTGGAT
>CM052713.1:50325265-50345183 GCA_028551405.1 Uromys caudimaculatus | reverse complement strand
CATACGGTAGGGGCTACATGGTAGGTAGAACATATCTGTTGAGAAGGAGAGAGAAATAGCAGACCTAGGGTCCCAATCTTTATCAAGCCTCTCAATAATCTAATTTCCTTCCACTAGGTCCCACCCCCACAAGGCTCTACTACCTCTTAGCCGCTCCTTTGGCCCAGTAGTAGCTTTCAGCATATGGGCTTCTGCAGAACATTCTAGATGGTATTTAAGAGGGTAGGAACTGGATGTGTGTGGAGGAATGGTTTGTTTCTAAATCTTTTAATTTGGGGACTTTGGAAAATTACTTAGTCTAGCAATGGATTTTAAGTATATCTTCATGTACAGAAAACACATTAGATTGCATATTAGCAGGTTGAGGGGATTCTGTCACTTCAGATGTTTCTTATTTTATAGAGAGATTCAATTTCTGTGGCAGGCACTTAGAAATCAAGAAAGACTAGTTGTATGCTGGGGTTTGGGAATATTGGAATCTCAAGGAGGGCATAATTCAGATCAGAATTCTTCCATCAGTGGTGGTTGCTGCTGGTATGATTACTTGGCAAATAACATTACTTACTGGATGAAACTTTTCTAACAATCAGGAATTTTTTTTTATCAGTAGAAGTTGCTTTCTTGAAATTATTTTAATAGTTTAATTTAAAAAGCAAACAAAAGGTTTTGTTTCCCATTTACCTGTGAGCATTTAAAAATCCATTAGATTGGAGAGAATCTAGAAAGACATTGGTAAAAGGAAAGGTAGGTGGTATGGTTTGAATGGGAAATGCCACCCATAGGCTTAAGAACTTGAATAATTTGGTCCTTAGTTGGTGGCACTGTAAGGTATCAGTATCAGCTTAGGATCCCCAACGAAGTTCTCAGCACAAAGGAGATTTCTTTGTCCCACAGGGAGAGGGGTAGGGAATAAGAGACAAAGACAGAAGATAGAGAATGAGGGAGAAGGGAAGGGAAGAAGGGAAAAGGGGAAGGGGTATTTGTCCCAGTGGGGACAAAGGACTGCGTCTGGATAGAGAGGAGACAGATGTGGCCCATAGGCAAATGGCAGTTTATAAAGGTAAAAAGGGGAAACCCCATGGTAGGATAAGGTGTTTACTTTTAATCGGTCATGTTACTCAGGTGAGCCTAAGGAGGCTTTTGATTTCTTTGATAGCTGTACCTTGGTAATCAGCCTCAGGAGGAAGAAGTTGACCAAATAAGGGACTAGACCTTGGTGGCTAGGATCAGGAATGTAATCTAATGGTTTATAGGACGGCCGAGGGAATTGGGGGAGAAGGGCAAGGCCTTACAGAGTCACATGCTCAAGTGGTCTAGTGTCTCCTTGGCTAGGGGTGGTTGCTGCAGCCTTGTTGGAGGAAGTATGTCACTTAGGGATGGACTTTGAAAGGTTTTAGCCTCATCCCACTTCCGGTTTTCTCTTTGTTTCCTATGTGTGTGGGGTGAGGATGTGCTCTCTCAGATTCCCGAATCAGCTACCTGAAAGTAGCTCCCTAAAAGTAGGTTTAAATAGAGAAAAAGACATAAAGGAAGTCAAGCCAGGTGGCTTCCACCACAGAGAGTTAATGGTGAAAGAAAGGATTACTTTGCCTGTGTTTATGGAAGGCCAAATAGCTTGACTTGTAGATGCACCAAGTAGATTTTTTCTTCAATTTCTGTTATAACTGTGTAACCCTGAAAGAAAAAAAAAAAAGAAGTTATGCATATTTCCATATGCAAATATATGATTTTTTTATGTAGTGTCATATTTCATCATCCATTCATTCAGAAGGGTGGTCCTTAGAGTGTGCTGTGTAAAGTCCTGAGGGCCCCAAAATGCTTTCAAAGGGTTTGGAGGCCCCTGGGACCCATGACCCAGAATGTCCGGTAAAGAGAGACACCCAAGCGCCAGCCTGCACCCGGAGGCAGGTGCCACTATGTTGAGCAATACATGATGGAGAGAAAGGGCAAGGGAGTATGTGGTGGAGAGGTGAGCAAGAAGGTGAAGCCAAGAGAGGTTCGTGTACTGTGGGGAAAGGTAGAACTGGAGACTCAATGACGGTGAGGAACAGACAGATATGAGGAGCCTCCACAACAACCCGGGGGGTGATGGTGATATCTGGGGCCTGGTTGCCACCAAGGGCCATGTCTGGGCTGTCGAGGTCTGTGCTGAAGGCTGTGGCCTGTGTTGCCACCAAAGGTCATCTGGATAGCAGTGGCCTCACTGCCACCTAAGGCTATGGTGATGTCTTGGCCTGTGTTGCCACCAAAGGTCATCTGGATAGCAGTGGCCTCACTGCCACCTAAGGCTATGGTGATGTCTTGGCCTATGCTGCCACCACAAGCCATGTCTGGTTCCATGATCCTGCTGCAGCTGGGGGTCTGTGTTGATGTCTGTGGTCTGAGTTGCCACCAAAGGCCATGAGACTATCAATGGTATGGGCTGCCACCTGAGACCATGTGGATTTCTGAGCACTATGCTGAGCTGGCTCCACCCTTCATCAGCCTCCAAACTCCAAAAAGCTGTCCCTGCCCCTTGCCTGGGTAGAATGCGAGAGCTGACCCTGATGCAAAGTAAGGGAGACACGGCCCCACCCCTTGATGGCTCTGGCTGTGGCATTTGGAAGAGCTGGCCCATGCTCCTCACCTTGACAGCATGTGGGCAGCTGGCCCTGGTGGTAGATGCAGGTGAGCAGGCCTCGGGGCATTATCAGGGCAAAGATGGCCCCAACCCTTGTCTGTTGTACAAAGTCATGGGATGAGAGAGATGCCTCCTGCCCCTCCCCCACCACCTGTGACAGGTGGGTGAGCTGATCCTGAAGGTGGGAGAGAAAGAGAGCTAGCCCCACCCATCACTGGCTGGAGCACTCAACGGATCCCGGTGAAGGGGGTTACCAGGGGGCCTGCCCTGAGGGTATGAGAGCAGGAGAGCTGTCCCTGGTGACTGGCACAGGAGAACTGGTAGGCTGACCAACCCAGGCCCAGATCCAGGGCTCTGAGTTAGCCCACCCCAACTTGCACCCTATTTTTGAACTTCATAGATAGTCAGAATCTCTATGACATGAACTTCACAGATGTTCAAGATCTCTGTGTCCCAGGGCAACGACAGGATATCACAGAGGAGTTCCAGGGAGGATCCAGCACTGATAGTGTAGCAAAGCCGGAAACCTCAGACCAGACCAGTGACTCACTACAACGAGCATTTGTAGGTACAGCTGTGTGGGGGAAAGGGCATACTGTGTGATCCAACGTGACACACTGCAGCTTCCACAGCAAGACTTTTTTCTTTAATTGTTTTTTGGGGGGAAAGGCTGCAAGATGGGAGAGCAGATATGAAGAGACTGGGAGATGAATGGGACTGGGGTGCATAATGTGAAATTTACACAGAATCAATAACATTTTTTTTTTTTATTAAAGAAGAAAAGTGTTTGGACGTTCTAAACTTAAAATCAAAAAACAAAACAAAACAAAAACCCCAAGGATATAACCTCCATATTTTCACCCTCCTTTTCGCACTAGGTACCCAAAGAAGTGTTCACAGCCTGTGATGTCACCTGACAGGCAATGGTATGTGCTTCTGACTTCACATGTGAACACCTTCTCTACTTTAACTTTGTGTAACTCTTACGCTCCACCCAAGTTCATTTGATGTGTCTTGTGCAAATGTTTTAAAATGTGTAATGACCCATTTTGGGGAGGTGCTTCTAAACCTGGCAAGGATTCCTCACAGGTTGATGTTCTGTGAGACCTTTGTTTCCTTTTTGCAAGTTTCCCTTTCTTTATCTCAGGTTGTAGAGGCATAGATCCCTTAAAGAAAAATCTTGCTAATATATTTTACGTCATCCAAAGACTTAACTATAAAGGGAGATTACAACAGAGGTAGTCTTTATCAATGCTATTCCTTTTCATCTTTAATCAGTTTGTACCAAAGAATCCAAGGAGGAGCTAGTTAAAAGGGCTGTGGACGGGTATGCGTACTTACAGAAGGCCACAGAAATCCCAGTTCCCTACCCAGTCAGGGGATGGGTGCTTGTATCTCTTACTAAGAATTGTGCAACTGTGAGAACATTAGGAAGTACTTGAACCCCAAGAAGATAGGGATAGCCCAGGCAAAAGGACCCCAAATGACCTCACTTTAGTATGCCTCTGCTGGCTGTGTTGGCATACCTAGCTTTCCATAAGCAGTCTAGAAAACACCGGATCCATAATTACACTCTTGTTTACCATAAAAATAAATACACACAGAACAATCATCTAAAATATTCATATCTAAAAACACTTTTATCTGAAAGAGCCCACACAACTGAATTTTCATGAGTTACAGAGATAATTAAGGCTACCCACCTATATTTTTTTGAATAATTTACATGACAGGTCTCTATTCTCCTTGGGAGGAACTAAAGTTTTGTACATGAGGGGGCAATAATGTATTCAGAAAGAGATGTCTGCACAACAAATCCACAATAATTATAGAAATAATTACTTTTCCAAAGAAGTGGACTTATTTTCTGTCTCTCTGTGTGGAACATGGACAGCTTGTTGTGTGCAATTGCAGCCTCATATTTAATTTTTGGCCAACTTCATACTTTTCTCTGTTGTCTCATTTTTTTTTTTTTTTTTTTTTTTTTTTTTTTTTTTTTTTTTTTTTTTTTTTTTTGAGACAGGGTTTCTCTGTGTAGCCCTGGCTGTCTTGGAACTCACTCTGTAGACCAGGCTGGCCTCCAACTCAGAAATCTGCCTGCCTCTGCCTCCCAAGTGCTGGGATTAAAGGCGTGTGCCAACACTGCCCAGCGTGTCGTCTCATTTTTAACACCGCTTTTGTTTTTAAGGTATACAATTCAGGGAATTAAAGCAAATATATCTGTACATTCTTGGCACATTTTGTCATCAATTTTAAAGAAGCTTTTGATAGGTTTTACTGTTGCTTTTCTCTTCAGTGTTGATTTTCTTCAGGATTTCCCACCTCTCTAACCCACTTAAATGTTTTGAGACAAATCTATTCAAGCCCTTGTTCCTTTATGTAAGGATTCTCTTTAATTTATTTCAATGATACTATGTTTCAAAGTTCATTTAATATCTTACTCTTTGTGCTTCACCATGTTGGACCCTCAGTAGCCATGCCCCACCTTCTCTTACTGACTGTTTTCTAGCCCACTGCATCCCATAATGCATAAGTGCTGGGGTAGCCTCTGATGGAGGATGGGGAACATTGATTTACAGTCCCCTAGAATATCAAGGTCTTCTCCATATTTTAGACTCCAATTTTAAATCTTCTTTAGCCCATGAAGACTGTCTAAATTTCACAGAACCAGCAGCAAACGAGACATTCATAAGATGTTTACAGGAGAGATTTCATGTTACTATCAAATATTAAAAAATTCAAATGCCAAAGACATTTTTGTTCAATGTACCATCAGCTGAATTATTCCCAAAGCTTTAGATGCAGGAATATGTCTAGATTTATGCAGTGCAAGAGACTGCTTCAATTTCTGGCTCGAACCTGATCAATGCAGTAAGTGCTCAACATGGCAGAAGATAATCTTCACCTCTCCCACTGTACTCTAATTTATTAAAAGTAAATTCAAGATCTATATTGCTAAGTATCACCACTAGTGTAGGGTTAATTATATAAACTTCAAAAGACGCTAGTAGTCTTCACAGATACATTAGTAGCTGGCATAGAGTCTAATGGAAGAAAAAATATGCACACAAGCTGACAGTTTCTGGGAGTTAGGAATACATGGAAAATGTAGTTTAAACATCCACTCCTTAGTTTAAACACTAATTGGTTAGTAGTTTGATCACAGAAATTGATACTGTTGACCTTATTAACTTCGATGTGTCGTGACAGGTTAAGGATGGAGAGGAAAAATGGATGCAGAAAATACAAATCGGGCTTCACAAATAACTCTGTTTTGTTGAAAGCTCAATTAGGAGAAAAATGTCAGTTTTATTGCACAAGCTTTTTAGGGAGTAGTTATGCTGCAAGCTGACATCCACTTTCAAGTAGAAGTCTTGTACCTGACAGTTATTTTTTTACATAGTTTTTTTTTTTTTTAATGCTATCAGATTTGGGTCTTTTTCTTTCTTACTTTTCTTCATAATTTTATTTTGTTTTAGTTGTTAGCTAGGGTTCGGAAGGAGGTATTGTGCAGCTATAGCTTATTGTGTGTGTATGTGCGTGCATTTAAGACATCTTGTCTGAAGAAGGAGAATGTTGCTATACATATCTAAATGGGATTCTGGGTATTATCAGTGACCTACTAAGTCAGTTGTAAAAGTGGTTCCCGACCATCTGTTGTGCTGTGTCCTAAAATGCCCATGTACTGGCATGTCCCAGAGTCTCCAGCATTGGTACGGCTCTACTGATCATTTCATTTATTGTAGAGGAAGCTAACATAGCTAGTTACTCATACCCTCATAGAACCTGGTTGCAGCTGGTTGCAAACAGCTCCTTTCATCTTCTTTCCTCAGACCTTGAATTTCCTACCACAAACTTGCTGTTCAATTCAGAATTTGACTCTACAGAGATGGGATTTGTTGACACTTTGCTTTATTTTTTGACAGGATCTCATACAGCCCAGACTGGTCTTAAATTCCTTGAACTTTTGAGCCTTCTGCCTCTACCTCCCCAGGAACTTGGATTATACTTTATCTCCTTTGTGCCATGCTGGGGTTCAAACTCAAGGTTTCCCATATACTCAGCAAGTACTTTCCCAGCTGAGCTACATCCTAACTCTGAACAAGAGTTTTAATGAGGTAAGTAAAGTTAAGTGGGGGCATGAAGTCGGGCTCTAACCCAATCTAACTTCTATCCCTTTAAGAAAGAGAGACATGAAGGAGTTGAGGGAGTTTGCAGCCCCATAGAGGGAGCAACAGTGTCAATTGGCCTGACTCCCCCCCCCCATGGTGCTCCCAGAGACTGGACCACCAACCAAAGAATACACATGGAGGGACCCATGGTTTGGGCCACATATGTGGCAGAGGAGGGCCTTGTTGGCCATCAGGGGGAGGAGAAGCCCTTGGGCCTGAGGGTGTTCGATGCCCCAGTGTAGGGGAATGCCAAGGTGGGAAGATGAAGACGGGGGAATACCCTCATAGAGGCAGGGGAGGGGGGAGAGGATAGGGGGTTCCAAAGTGGAGACCTGGAAAGGGGGAAACATTTGAAATGTAAATAAAATATCAAAAAATAAATATAAAAATAAAAAAATAAAAAATAAATAAAAGAGAGAGAGAGACATTAGGGATAAACTTGCAGAAAGAAGAGCCCTGAGGGGACATCCCAAGAAAACAAATCTGCAAGCACCAGATCTTGGACTTCTGGGATTGGGGACTAGGAGAAAATAAATTTCCATTGTTTAAGGCACTCAGTCTGTGGTATTTGTTAATGGCAGCTTTGGCAGATTAGTATAAATTCTGAATGAGGGTTGTATTTTTTTTTTTTTTTGGGAAAATCATGGCTCATTCATAAAATCCTAGCATTTGATTCAGAAAGTAATTAAATGTCAATGTTGGGGAATGACTTTAACATTTACATGATTGTGCCCTCACTGATCAGAACCCAAAAGGCAGGGAAATAGACTCCTGCTGTTTCTCTACATGTACCTTTCTTTGTCCCCCACAAGTATTGTTCAGCAATTTGCTATTTTCCACTGAGCCTGTAATAGCTCTAGAATTCTTTTAAAAAAATAAATTAAGAAAACCTTAAACATTAAAAACCTAGGCAAGCCCTTTTTGTTTCTTGGGTTAATATACTGGTTCAATTCTGGGGAAGGGTGTTTAATTTTCTATTCTTTAAGAGGCTATAAAATATTATCACTTAAATAGATCCTGGGGCTTAACAGTAAAACCTTTCATTCTTGTTAGCATGCAGGTTATAAATATTTAGAAGTATTCCATATTATAGCTATTTATTTTGGAACATTTTAATCTTGTCTAGTTCTTAAGTATTTCTAATACTTAATCATCCCTCCTTTAATCTATAATAACATATATTAATGGGAATTTAGCTGTCTTATGTTTCATTCTCCATAATCTGTTTTTCTTTTCTTTTTCCTTAGTGAGTCCAAATGCATCTGTCACTGTACTGTTACTCATTTTTTTTTCTGTCAGTGATGAATTCTAGCTGTACCTATCCAAACGTGGTACATAAATGCACACTATCAAAACACATAATTCTCTGACATGATTTTCAGTTACTTTTGCTTGCAGCTTCATTGAGCTTACCTTAGTAGTAGTTCGCATATAAGGAAACAAATACACAGAGTTAGCGACATAGAGCATACTATGAGCATCTGAACATATTGTTCTAAAGACAGTTCTTCAGTCATCAGAGACTTTGACAAGCTTGGTCCACAAAAGGGAATTTTCATTTCTGAAGGGAGTTGTCATTCTTGAAGGCAGGACAAGAATAGCGGTTCAACTGTCAAGAGGTTAATAACTTAATTTTCATAAATAGTAAATATTCATCCATGTGAAGACACATGGCACATTTCAAAACACTTTATATTGGGCTTGGTAAGGTAGTTTCATTTGTCAAGTACTTGGCAAGTTCGCATGAGGGCATGAGTTTGGATTACTAATATCATACCGCTAGCTGAGGGCAGACTGGCATTTGTTAGTTACCAACAGAGGAAGAGTTGGTTTTGCTTTAATGATGTGACCCCCAGTATAAAGGTCTACTACACATCCGGGCAGGCCTCACTCCCAACAGTAGTGGGACAACACAAACTGGACTCCTGACACAAACAGAACAAAACAAAACAAAGCAACACACACACACACACACACACACACACACACACACACACACACACACACACACACACACACACACTAAAACCGAAAACAAAACAACCAAAAACAACTCAAAGTTGGGTGGGTTAGGGTGGTGAGAGAAAGAAAGGGTATATGGGAAGGATATGGGTGGAAGTAGGGGTTTTTGCATTGAATATTATCAATACACGCTGTATGAAACTCTCAAGGAATTAATCATATTATTTTTAAAGAAAAAGAACACAGCAGTATGTGTCTGTAAACCCAGGACTGGTGATGAGTATCCTGGGGACTACCTGCCATTCAGTCCAGCTGAGCCAGTGAGATCCAGAGTCATGGAAAGACCCCGTTTAAAAAAATAAATGGGAAGCAATAGAGAAACACATTTGACTTCAACCCCTGACCTCTATGCTTACAGGAACATGGGTACACATGTGCACACAGAATAATAATGATAATAATAAGACACCTAATTGCCTTCTCTTTTTTCCCTTCTTAAAGAGATCTAGCAAGATCTAAGAGAATTATAGTCTTTAGACATTTATCTGGTATTACCCCACATATGAAACATATCCATTATATTGCTAACTGATAAATTAATTTAATTTGATCAGCAAAATTAAATTTTGCCTGTGATCTAGGTGGGTTCTTAAAGATTCCTGTCTGAGAAGCTCAGCTAATGAGAGTCCCACATAATAATTTGTTTTATTGGATGATTATTTGCCTGCTAATTTCTTCTTGAAAAGCTATATATTTTTTCCTAAGAGAATATAATTATGCATAGAATGTTATAGGATGATGTGAGAGATGACCAATTAGGAAAATAAGGTCTTAAATACATATCTTAAAAGAAGAAGAAGAGGAAGAGGAGGAGGAGGAGGAGGAGGAGGAAGAGGAGGAAGAGAAACAAGCCCTGTTTAAGTCCTGATTTATCACTCACTGAAGTACTAGAATCTAAATGGATATCATCAATTCAATTTGTTATTCTTCTTCTTCTTCACATTGATGCTGTTGCTCCAGGGTGCATGCCAGCCTTTAACTTTCACTCTCTGGGTCCTGGTCCTACCTCACAGGTTCTCAGCTTGCTGCTATACTCACTGTGCTCTGCCACACTCATATAAACAGCTGAGTGTGTCCAAATGCTCACTTGCCTATAACCTGTGATGGGGGATGGAAGGTGGAGACTTAAGGATCACTTGGGCTTGCTGGATGCTAGCCTGACTCCAGATAAGTCCAACTGAATCCTGGAAAGGGGACAGGTCAAGACTTGGAGGCCATGTCTCAGTCGTATTTACACAATTTTGTACAATGTTACTTTTGGCGTATGAGTTTTTGTGCATGTACATATATTCGAGTGTGCGTATGTGTATGCACTTGAGTTAGTGTATGCTCTCGTGTCGTTTGTGCTGTATGCACACCAGAAGATGATGTCAGGAGCTACATTCTATCCTTCTCTGCATCACTCTCTCACTGAGCCTTGAGTCCATCTGGTATCCAGCAAGCCCATGTGATTCTTGTGTCACCTCAAGGCCCTGGTTACAGGCAAGTGAGCATTTGGTCACAGTCATCTATTTATATGGGTATAGGAGTCTAAACTAAAATATCCTCATTTGCATAGCAAGAACTCTTAACCAATGAGCCATCTCTCCAGCCAGGTATGCCATCATTTTTATGGTCAGAGCTTGAAGTCAGATGTTTTCAGGGTAGATGATTAACATCTTGTGATTACTTAATTTGCATGCACTGAAAAGATGTAGAGTTGGGAATGTGGATACCCTAACGTGTCATCTGGTGACTGAGACTGGACCTGCTAAAGCTGACAATGTCTTTCCTGCTGACTGGTTTAGCTTCTTCATCCGTGCTGAGCCTAGACAAAATCCAAAGAAAGGCCCTGCCCAAGCACTATTTCATTACATGGTAGTTAAAACCATTTCAAATGTTTTATGGGAAACATTAAGGAAGCCTGCCCAAATGAAAAAAACAAAACAAAACTGTAGGTTGAGAAACTGCTGCAGTTTATTTGTATAGGAACCTCAGTCTGTAAGGGTTGGAATAGAAATAGAATTAAGAGAGAGAGGATATTGTTGAAACCTAGGTGGTTTTAACTCCACTTTTGTTGGACATTTAGAGGAGGGGACCGTTTGTGCTCAGAATTGTCAAATGCCACCACTTCAATCTCCTTCATAACTAGAAATAGCTTTTTTCTCTTTCCATAATAGATTACAGCACATCTCCATGTTTGGAGACCTTAGGTATCTTCTAAATACCTTTTCTGAGTTTTCAGAAATTACCATCTGTCTTTTAGATGAGAAACCTTTCCTGTATACAAGAGGAATATCTAAATGCATTCTTGAGGAATTTTTACCATGGTTTAAAGAGATCTAGCTATTTACGGCAACCGTAAGACATAATGCCCTTGAGGATGGCAGTAGAGGCAGAGATTCCACTTTGGCAAAGGCCCTCATCTCCCCTTTCCAGTTTCCCTAACACTTTTCAAGCTGCAGGTATCTGAATCCAGGTTTAGGCTTTATCTGTCCTCAAGCCACAGCATACAAACGTTATGTGCATTGTGCATGATAAAATCCAGCAAGGATTTGTATAAATGTCATGCTGCATGTAAAGTGACAAGGGTTTCAGTATGTTTTGGCATGAGATGAAGCATTAATTAAAGGATGTACATACAAATGAGTTGAGGGAAAACATTTTGCTGTCAGGGTGTTTGGGAAATGACCATAATGAACATTGTTGGCATTTTTGTGACCTATAAATGCTATATGGAGCTTTACCAAAAAAACCTACTGAGGTCAGCGGCAGTGAAGATTAACTAATGGGTACTTAAACTCCTGGATAAATGATTACATTAAAGCTTCAAAAGAATAAATCACTATTTACTGATGCAGAATGAATTACTTGCTTATTGCCAGTCATAACATATGAGAATATAATATCATTCATAAAATACTGAATACAATGAGTCCATTTATCCAGTTATTATTTTTAATGTCTACTCTTTTTCTAATTAGTAGAACAAATGTTTATATTAAAAAGCCAGGATAATCAGTTAAGGAAAAAAAATCCATCCTACATAGAATTGAACTGTAGTTTCAAACCATTAGAAATTCTTTCATATTTAGTATATCTTTCCCCAAATGAATCCATTAGATTGTGATGGTCTCTCCTGCTCTTTGAACTTTTTGGTTAGAATTGGAGAGACTCTTATTTGAATAACATTTTTATGGAAAACTTTCAATGAGAAAATGATAAAGTAGGCTGGCTTTATTACCCTTCAGATCATCTTTACTGTGGAGTTGAGTGTAAGTTCTCTTCAAGGATCACGTCACATTCCTTAGATACTCCATAGTACCCAGCTTGAGTAAATCTCAAAATAAGCCACTAGAAACATGTTAGTGCCTGCTCAATACTGCCTGCCTAATACTGTCTGCCTGCCTGCCGCCCCCCCCCGTGTGTGTGTGTGTGTGTGTGTGTGTGTGTGTGTGTGTGTGTGTGCTTAGTAATGTGTCACTTTGGTTTCTTTTTCTATATCTTTATATTCGTGTAAGCTTGGTAAATTCATTCCAAGAGAGAATAAATCCTGATCTTAAGGGTGTTGTTAAGAATTGGGTGGACAAGTATCCCTGTGGGATGGTGGAACATCTTTTGGATATATTCCCAGGAGTGTTATAGCTGGGTCTTGAGGTAGAACTATTTCCAGTCTTCTGAGAAATGGGCAAATTGATTTCTAGAGTGGCTGTACAAGTTTGCTCTCCCACCAGCAGTGGAGGAGTGTTCTACTTGCTCCACAATCTTACCAGCATGTGCTGTCCTTGGAGTTTTTAATCTTAGCTATTCTACTGGGTGTAAGGTAGAATCTCAGAGTCCTACCATCCCACAAGGGTACTTCCTTAAATATGGGTATATCAGCTTTATTCATACTAGCCAGAAACTGGAAAATACCTAGATGTCTCTCAACGGAAGAAAGGATACAGAAAATGTGGTATATCTACACAATGGAATACTAAGCAAACATTAAAAACAAGGACATCATGAATTTTGCAGGCAAATGGATGGAACTAGAAAATTTCATCCTGAGTGAGGTAACCTACACCCATGGTATGTACTCACTTATAAATGGATTCTAGCCATAAATTATAGTATAACTATGCTATAATCAACAGATCCAAAGAAGCTAAATAACAAGGAGAGCACAAGGGAGGGTGGTTCAATCTTTCTCAGAAGGGGAAACAAAATAGGTATGGGAGGTGGGTGGAAAGAACTGTGTGGAAGAAGGGATGGGGAGGGAGTGGGGCAGGGGATCATATGTAGGGAGAGCAGGGAAGAGAAGGGATATAGGCTGGCATCAGGGGCAGTCTCTAGGATGTGCCAGATACATGGGATAGGGAGAGGCCCAGAGGGTCTAAGGGAGTAAACAAGCCTAGCTGAGATTCCTAGCAGTGAGGGATATGGATCCTGACATGGCCACTTCCTTTAGCCAGGCAGGATTCCCAGTGGAAGGATAAGGACAGCACCCACACACAAATACTTCAACTCAAAATGTGTCCCGCCTACAAGGGACAAAGATAGAGCAGAGTCTGAGGAAACGACCAACCAATGACTGCCCCAAAATGAGACCCATCCTGTGGGCAAGAGCCAATCCCCAACACCATTAATGATACTCCATTATGCTTGCTGACAGGAGCCTAGTATAACTGTCCTCTGAGAGGTTCCACACAACACCCAATGGAAAGAGATGCAGAGACTCACACCTAAACAGTAGATGGACCTCAAGGAGGGTGGGGAGAAAGATTGAGGGACCCAAGGAGGACAGGTACTCCACAGGAAGAGCAACAGAGTCAACTATCTTGGACCCTTGGGGGCTTCCAGAGACTAAATTACCAACCAAAGAATCACCACAGGCTGGACCTAGGCCTCATGCACATATGTAGCATATCAGCAGCCTAGTCTCATGAAAGTCCCCCCAAGCAACTGGAGCAGAGGCTGTCCCTGAGCCTGTTGACTCCTTGCCTGCCTGTGGATCCTGTGCCCCTAAATGGAAAGCCTTGTCCAGCCTCAGTGGGAAAGGACGTGCCTAGTCAGTAGGAGAGGATGTGCAGGGTGGAGTGGTAAGGTGGCAGGTGTAATGAGGTTGAGGTGTGTGTGTGTGTGTGTGTGTGTGTGTGTGTGTGTGTGTGAGATGGTTGATACCCAGCATGGGGCTTCCCCTTCTAAGGAGAATGGGGAGAGAGGAAGGACTGATATTACATTATAAAGTGAATAAATAAATTGAATAATAAAAAATGTTGGTGGGATGGTAACACATGCATTGTATTGAAACAAGAATGTGGGTCTAATTTAACTGTGGTTACTCAGTTTTCTGGAAACCAATTTTTCTACTTTTAGAAACAACCATTGTTTCCTGCGTCTATCTCTAGGGAGCAAGGTCCTAAATGCAGTTGTTCTGTGCTGAGGATCATGGTCTACTTGTCCTTGCCAGGAATTACAGTAACAATTCCAATCCAATTTTGAGCAACCTGTTTGCCTTGTTTTTTTCGTCGTGGCAGTGAACTCTCTTACATCCACATATGGCAGGCACGCCTGTGCTTTTTCCAACTGGGAAATACTAGAGAGAAATTACCAAGTTTGTTTCCTCTGCTTAGACTAGTAGTTCTCAACCTGTGGGTGGGGACTCCATTGATGGCCAGACAACCCTTTCCCAGGGCTCTCATATCAGATGTCCTGTATATCAGATATCTACATTATGATTCCTACCTGTAACAAAATTACAGTTATATGACGTAGCAGTGAAATTATTTTATGGTTGATGGTAAACGCAATATGAGGGACTGTGTTAAAATTTCACAGCAGTAGGAAGGTGGAGAACTACTGGCCTAGGCCCATAGTGGGCTTGCAGCTCCCAGGTCTCCACAAATACATATAGATAGGAGAGAGTGTTGAGTTCTCTCTAATAGAATTTTAACAACATACTATTTGCCAACTTCTCTCTTATGCAACCAAGAGTGGATGAATGTAGCATTCACGAAGCCCTAGGTTTGATTCCTAGCAAGGTGAAATTAAAGAAATTAAAGCAATATGTATTTTTTGGTATTTCCTTTTGAGCCACCCCCAAGGACTTTTTCCTGACTCCTCATCTGTCTCCTTTTCTATCTTCCCTAGCTGAATGGTGCTAAATTGATTGTGGGGATACATCTGAAGAGAAGATGAATGAAAGGCAAAGTTGTTGTTTTCCTGAATGATCCTGAATAAGGGTTTATTAAGTCTCTGAAAATTTGAGTATTTTTAAAGCAGATAACCCACTTTTAATTTATCTAGCTTGTGCTATGGCTAGAGTAAAACTTTGAAATAGCCAACAATGGTTTAAAATTTGGGCTCATAGAGTTCATGGAAGTGGATTTGGGGGACTAGAGATAGGGAGTTTGTACAATGTGCAGATGATGCTTGCAGTAAAATGTTCACTGATGCATTGGGAAGAAAGTTCAGTTGACCTACCCAAGGAAAAAACAGTGACATTGTTAAGTATACACTGCCTTATATTAACTTGGGTTGGCAGAGATAAAGAACTGATACACGTGCTAGTGTATACTGACCAATATTAATTAACTGGGGTTAGCATAAGTAATGGCCTGATCTTCTTGCTAGTGAAATGGGTGGAAACTGAATCTATAAAAATGACTGTTGAAAGTTTGGAAAGTTGATTGCTTTCAATATCTGAAACAACTGGAAATAAGACTTGATGCCAGATATCATGAGGGGTTTAATGAGCAAAAGAAGCTCAATTTTAAATAATGATACCATTCCATATTAGAACTGTGTTACATGGATAATTTAAACAGTATGTTTGTACCAGAGAAGTAACCTTGCTAGCTATGCCAGATTCTCCAAGAACATTGCTATTTTTGGAATGACCTATTGGCTAAAATTACAAATAAATATATCAGATCTGAGACATGTTTTTGTGAAAAAACTTAGTTATATTTGCTATATATCATATTAATTGGAAATAAGCAATTTAGAAACCCAATAAAAGCAATAAACCAACATCAAAATGCTTTGCCTAAACTTTGAAAGAACAATTGGATCCTTACAGGAAGCAGAAAGTGGATTTCCCAACTTTCTGTCTCCAATGAGCAAAAATGGTAGAATTTTATTGAAGATTTGAGTATGGATGAACCAACAATCCCAACTGATATGAGCAGGCACCAGAGGAATAATGAGACCATGTCCTTCCTAAAGAACAGGCTTGGATATGTGATGTCTGTTTAATGGGGTTTCAGAATTGCTCTGTATATCAACAACTACTTCATGTTTCCTCCTGCCCCTTCTTTGAATGAGAATGCTCATTGCAGTCACATAGTTTCCAATTCACCAGTATGTACTCGGCGGAGGAAGCTAGATTTCTTTTCTTAATTTATTTGTCACCATATCATGAAAATCATGTGAGGTACCAAAATAGAACTGACTCTGTGTTGCCAGGAATTCCTTATTCCATTATTATTATTATTATTATTATTATTATTATTATTATTATTATTATTATTATTATTATTACATTCCAGATTATATTCCCCTCCCAGTCCACCCTCTGACTATTCCACATCCCATACCTTCTCCCTGCCCTCCCTGTCTCCACGAAGATGTCCCCACCCCTCACCCCTATCCCCACCTCACCAGACCTCTAAACTCCCTGGGACCTCCAGTCTCTTGAGGATTAGGTGCATCTTCTCTGACTAAACCCAGACTCTGCTGTATATGTGTTGGGGGCCTCTTATCAGCTGGTGTGTGCTGCCTGGTTAGTGGTCCAGTGTTTGAGAGATCCAGGTTAATTGAGACTGCTGGTCCTCCAGGGTCACCCTCCTCCGCAGCTTCTTCCAGCTTTTCCCTAATTCAACCACAGGGGTCAACAGCTTCTGTCCACTGGTTGGGTTCAAATATCTGCGTCTGACTTTCAGCTACTTTGAGGGTCTTTCGGAGGGCAGTCATGCTAGGTTCCTTTTTGTGAACGCTCCATAGCCTCAGTAATAGTGCCAGGTCTTGGGACCTCCCCTTGAGCTGGATCCCACTTTGAGCCTGTCACTGGACCTTCTTTTGCTCAGGCTCTTTTCCCTTTCCATCCCTGCATTTCTTTCAGCCAGGAACAATTATGGGTCAGAGTTTTGACTGTGGGATGGCAACCTCATCCCTCACTTGATGCCCTGACTTTCTGGTGGAGGTGGGCTCTACAAGTTCCCTCTCTCCACTGTCGGGCATTTTATCTAAGGTCCCTCCCTTTGAGTCCTGAGAGTCTCTCACCTCCCAGGTCTCTGATATATTCTGGAGGGTCCCCCAACCTCCTACCTCCTGAGGTTGCCTGTTTCTATTCTTTCTGCTGGCCCTCGGGGCTTCACAATACCAGATCATGTTCCCCTCTTCCCCCATTCCCTTTTACTCCTAGGTCCCTCCCCCTTGTTGTTGCTTTCTTCTCCCTCTCAAGTGGGACTGAGGCTTCCTTACTTGGGCCCTTCATCTTGTTGAACTTTTTGAGTTCTGTGTCCTGTATCTTGTGTATTCTGTACTTTTTTATTTTTTTTATTTTTATTTTTAGCTAACATCCACTTATTAGTGAGTACATACCATGCATGTCATTCTGGGTGGGTCTGAGTTACCTCACTCAGGGTGACATTTTCTAATTCCATCCATTTGCCTGCAAAACTCAGGATGTCCTCATTCCTAATAGCTGAGTAGTATTCCACTGTGCAAATGAACCACATTTTCTGTATCCATTCTTCTGTTGTGGGACATCTGGGTTGTTTCCAGTTTCTGGCTGTCACAAATAAGGCTGCTATGACCATAGTGGAACGTGTTCCCCTATGTCATGGTGGGGCATTTTTGGGTATACTCCCAATAGTGATATAGCTGGGTCTTCAGGTAGATCTATTTCCAATTTTCTGAGGAACCTCCAGATTGATTTCCAGAGTGGTTGTACCAGCTTGTAATCCCACCAGCAACGGAGGAGTGTTCCTCTTTCTCCACATCCTTGCCAACATGTGTTGTCCCCTGAGGTTTTGATCTTAGCCATTCTGATTGGTGTAAGGTGGAATCTCAGGATTGTTTTGATTTGCATTTCTCTGATCATTAAGGACTTTCTTTAGGTGCTTCTCACCTATTTGCAATTCCTCTGTTGTGAATTCTCAGTTTAGTTCTATACCCTATTTTTTGATTGGGTTGTTTGGCTTTTTGGTAGTTAGTTTCTTGAGTTCGTTCACCAGGAATTCTTGACCTTTCAATTGGCTGCTATGAATGAGTGGGACTTCTGAAGTCTATGTTAAGTAGATTTATGAATGTATTCTATGTGGAGGATGTCAAGTCAAATAGAGTTTCTTCACAGAGCAGGATTGGAGCAGAGATGATGGTATATTTTATTTCATTTTCTTCTGGGATATACTGATAGACAGTTTTTTAGCCAAACTGAAGGAGGTCAGTTCACTAGATTCCTGTAAGTAAAATATAGGCAGAAGTGTTACATATGCTTCTAGGTCCAGTCCATAAAAATCAACCATGAACAGTCACTTACTCATTTCCTCCTTCAGGGCATCCTTGAAATTTATGTGTTTAAGTTGGCGGCATCATAAAACTGAAGGAGCCACGTTTGTGAAGCATAGCCTCCTGATCCCGAAACTGTTTTACTAGATAATAACAGAAACCACCTATATAGGACATTGTTGAGTTAAAACAGACATTTAAGAAAGTGTTTACTTCCACACAGTCCCCCTTCTTGATTATTATACCCAATGTTAAAGTCTTAGTTTTTAAGATAAACACATTACTCTTGAACTGACTTTGTACTTTTATAACATCTTAACCCCATCTCTTTATTTTGATCTGTGTTTTAATAAGTGGGATAATTCTGGTTTCTTTATATTGATTTCATAAATTACTGAACAGTTCACTAATTTTTATTTTTTGTTTGTTTGTAGTAAAATCTTCAAAATTCTATTACCATTACTCTGATTTCATTTTTCTATGGTGCTTTGACTGCAACCGTGTTCCTTTCTCATAAATTTGGGTATAACTTATTTTGTCACGTTCTCTTTGTCATTATTTTCAAAAGACTCCCAATGAAGCTTTCATTTGCAAGGAGAGAAACTTCACACTCTGATGGCAGAGTGTAAGAGCACACCAGATGGCCATCTTTACGCTGCATATCTGTTCGCTCGCTTTTCTGATTGTGGTTTTCAGTTTTATTCCACACTGATATGAAGGGAAATCTTTCTTCAGCTTCTCATTTTAGACATGCTATAAATCTTTATCATCATGACATTTTTATCTGAATTTTCTTAGGCATTTGTGTGAGACTGTTGGAGAAGCTGGACATTACAGTGGGCCTCTTTTCAACCCTTCCCCTAAAGCTAAGAGACAGTTCATGGATGGCAACATCAAAACAACATGGGGTCAGTTGGATTTGGTGAAATATTTAAAAATATATTTTCTTGCTAATAAATGCCTCTTCATTTTATTTTTACAATGAGATGATTTGCTTCATTTATGATGCTGATTTCTAAGGATCATAGAATCTTGGCCTTGTGCTGAACATGACCTAAAGACTGAACATGGCCTGTATGAATAGTTGCCAAATCAAAATCAACACTTGAAATATTACTTGGGTTGTCAGGATGCATCCTGGATTGAGGACATTACTGCAAGCCAAAAACCATTTGGAATAGTAGATAGAGCTCAGACATTTATCCCAGCTGTGGCTTTAAGTCACTCACCCTATAATTTGGGTGTCTACCTTAACTCTTTGTCTAGACCTGCCTCTCTTTGCTATAAAACAGGAAAGTGAGAGGGCTTAAAAACTAAGCTATTACTTATAAAATATATTAAAATAGAAGTAGCACATGAGTGTGTGAGTCCAAATTTGCAATAGAAACTACAGCCATGTTCAACTCTCTAAGAAAGTTCAACAAAGAAGCACACGTTATAACCCTGTTAGTGATAATAGCATTTTTTGTCATATATATATGTCATATATATATATATATATATATATATATATATATATATATATATATATATATATATATATATATATATATTATTCCCAGAATATTTGGAAGTACTCTAAACATTTCACATTCAATGCTAAATATAGTTCTCTTTAGACGTGAAAATA
>CM052713.1:50277332-50316291 GCA_028551405.1 Uromys caudimaculatus | reverse complement strand
TGTGAAGAGGGGCCGCACTTGTGTGTGTGTGTTCATGCACATCCCTGGAGAATAGAGGCCAACCTTGAGTCTCAGTCTCTCTCTCTCTCACTTCCTCTCTCTTCATTCATTCATTCATTCATTCATTCATTCATTCATTCATTCATTTTTGTTATTATAGAACCTCTAACTGCCCTGGAACTTGCCATTAAACTAAAATGACTGACCAAAGACACTAGGTGACTCCATCTCCACACTGCCAGCCCTGGGGTTACCAGTGCGGACCGCCATAGCTGGCTCTTTAGGTGTGTGCTGGAGGTCAAGCTCAACTCCTTATCTCTACATAGCAAGCCGTCTACTGACTGAGCTATGTATCTAACCTCCAGATAGCAAAGTTTTCTAATGATGATTTATTCACTGTCAAAGAAAGGGAAGTATTATCTGTGCAATAAACCCAACTGGACTGGTTGACAGATGGGGGAAGCTGAGTCACACTTGATTCCATGGATGGAATCAGAGATTCTGGGTTTTCCTCAGCTTCCATCCACTGTGATATTTCTGCCACAGTGGAACACTGGGCATTGAACATTGCTAATTTCCACACAGTGAATACCACTGTATTTTCTGGAGATAGTCTCCCTTTGTCTCGATGTTTCTTTGTCTATCACATCCTTGAGGCCTTTTATGGCCAGACCTGTCAAATACACTTCTCCATCAACCTAGGAAAGACACAGACGCCCTCCTGGAGGAGTTATCGCCTCACTGGGGACGATGAAATCACAGTTCATTTTCCCACTACCAACTGGCAGTTCATTTCAACTGCTAAGTGTCTGGGAGTTCTATTACTGAGAGAGGGGAAACCAAGCTTTACTCTATATTCATCTGCATGGGAGGTATCTAGTACACACTTAGAGAAAACTACGATGTTGTCTTCTCTGAATTAGCCTAACTCTCACAAACAGGCATTTTATTCTTAAAGAGTCAAAACAGAGAGAATGAAGCTATTAGCTATAACATGTTTATGTCTGAAGACTCTTTAGTCCCAGTTACAGGTACAATGACCTGTATCTGGCCTGTGAATGAAGAATCTTAGGAGATCTTGTGTAAAGCGCTGATAACTAACCGGAAGTATAGAGGTGTTGATGTGCTGAGGGCCAGGAATTCTGCATTTTATATTCATTTCCTCCAAAACCCGTGAGTTTTGAATGTGAAAGTCATTAAATTCTAACCAAACACAGGAGCGTTCTCTGCACCTGCAAGCACAATGAGTCTGAAAGAACCGACATCATGGCTGTGACAGTATTTAAATTCAGCTATCCTGCTTGGTTTGAGAATTGTAGTAAACGTCCTGTATGTATGGGATTGTGCAGGCACAATGTGTTTTAAATCACTTTGCAGGCTGATGTTGAAGGATGCTATGAGACAATATTATTATTGTGAAAGCTTAATCCTCTTTTTATGCTTAAAAAGTTTGCTTACCAGTGTTTTGAAACTAGGCATCTGTGACAGCTAGGCATGCCTACTTCATCTCCTAGGTGTGATTATTTACCAAGAACAAAATGTCATCAGGCCATGGTGGCAATACCTTCATCTTCCTGAGTCCTAAGTTCTATGCTGATATTCCATTAGGCTAAGAAAAGGAAAACAACAAAATCAAATCCCAGTCTTTTCTTTTTGATACTATCAGCATGTAAAATAGTAGGCGTGAAAGGACCTTGACATCTCTGTTAGTAAATAAACAGAGCGGTTACAATTGTTCTGACAAGAGGGTATGGGGGATTGTGCTCTGGCAGGCTCTTTTCTCTTTGTCTCCCTCAGCGTTCTCTCCAGTTTGACAGGCCGATTGGATTGCAGAGGCCAATGAAAACATCCGTGTCTCTCTCAGGTTGAAAGCGTTTGCTCAGCATCTGTGAGGGTGACTTTCATGCTGGTGGGTGTCAAGTCATACAGTACGAATAGAGGCAGCCGTCCTGGTCTTAGCCATCACTTTCTGACAAACGAACAATTGACCAATTAGAAGCTGAAGACATTTGACCATCACTGGCAGCTTCTCTTTCTGACTAATACAAACCGTACTGAGAGGCAGTGGAGACACCCTTGATGTGTTCTTAGAAGACAAGAAGTCACTTCTCACTGGTGCTAGCATGTTGTTCACCTTGAAAATCAGAAACCCATCTAATTCCTTTTTCCAGTTTGTTAACATATTCCTTGTGTATGTGTGTGCTTGTGTAAAGAAGTATGCACACACACACACACACACACACACACACACACACACACGGGTGGGGGGGAGATACTGTGACAACATATTTCCTTAGGTCACAAAATTCAGATCTAGGTCGACATTTTGAAGAGACCATCCATGAATCTCCTAGCTTTTGCCTCATACAAAGCTACCCAGACAGCAGTGACTTCAACAGCTGTAAGACAGTTTCATGATCTTGCAGATCAACCACTTGGACCAGCTCAGCTGGGAGACTCTTTCGGTCTTTAATGTGCTAACTCATGTGGACATGGTCCGCTGCCAGGTTGATTTCTCACTGCCTCTTCTAGGATGACTTCAGTTGCTATGGTACACTTCTGTACCATGTAGTGGCTCATCTTCTAGTGAACAGGGTAGGGCTTTGTTGCATTCTATCTGGGTAGGGTTAAAGAAAAAAAAAAACAAAGAGGAGAAGGTAGACATCTTGAGGCTTAAGTTTATGGTGATACACTCTTTCTTTGTGTATGTTTTGTGTCTGTTTTGGGGGGAGTGTGATAGAGTTTATTGGGCTTATACTTCCACATCACTGTTCATCATTGGAGGAACTCAGGCAGGGTAGGAACCTGAAGGCAGGAATTGGGGTTCAGGGCTCTGGCCTGGCCTCTGCTGGGGTAGGAGGCTTCCACCAGAGGTATGGCCGACCCACTTTTTGTTGTTTGCTTGTTTGTTTGTTTTTGGCTACGTTCTCCACACCAATGATTACCATGTAGGTATAAATTCAAAAGAATAAGAGTAGTTCTCCTTCTTGAGGAGGAGGAGATAGAAATTCAGTCCCAAAGGAAATGAATTCAGGGTGAAGGAGTAGGTATCTTTGTAATTTATTATTGTAAGAAATTCCGAAGCAACTCCTTGTAGTGTTTCTATGGATTGGTTATAACTTATATAATTCTTAATTTTGTTGTTTTATTTGTCTTTTACAAGTTTAGGTCTGTTATGCTTCTTTTCTCCAGGAATTGAGATCAATTTGGGTCTTGTTTGTAATTTAGTGTATAAAACCATACAATTATAGAGAAAAGTTTAGAAATTACAAAAAAGAAAACCCAATTATACATTTTTTTTTCTTTTACATGCACATGTTTGTACCACAGCTGAGCTCAGGTTAGAACAGACCATGCCTAATCACTATAGGAAGTCACTGGGTCACTTCTTTTCTTCCACATGTATGGACCACAATGAACACAGGCTAGTGGGGTTTTTTTTTCCCCAAAGAGTAAAAAAGCAATAAGTACTAGAGAAAGACTAAAGAGGTAGATACGTCTGCCTCTTCCCTGGAAGACAGCTTTGTAATTTATAAAGTTCTCCGGCCTAATGTTTGTACTACTTTTAAATCCATTTGTTGAAACCCTGCTCCACAGAATGATGAGATTAATTAGCCAGGACTTTGGTGGTGGCTAGATTAAAGGGTAGAGCTCTCCTGGATGAGAATAGTGCCATTTAAAAAGTAGTCCCCAGAAACTGCCTGGGCCTTTTCACAGATTGAATATACCACAAGAACGTGTTGTCTCTGAGGCACAGAGCTCTCAGGGGATAGCAACTGATGGTTTATCTTTGGACTTTTGGGCTTGCAAATACATTTATGTTGTTGATCAGATTCCCAGGTTATGCAGTTGCATTACAAGTAGCAGACCAAATAGACTAAGATTCATGGTAAACATACTTAGTTTATACAGTTGACCCAGTAAGAAGCAAATTATTAATGAATGCTGGATTGAAGTAGAATTTGTAGTACCCTTCATGGTGGTCCCAAAATTGATGAAAATAAGTATATACTTTCTCTTTGGAAAAGAGGGAGTAAGAGGAAAGTATAGTGTCTTACTTAGTTTCAGTTATCCACGTGGTATAGCTTAGAGTCATCTAAGGAACCAGACTGGCCAGTGGCCATGCTTGTGAAGAACTGTCTTGATTGACGATTAGCATGAGAGGGTGCAACCCACTGTAGGAGGCGTCATACCTAGGCAAGTGGGCCTAGGCCACGGAAGAAAGGCAGCAAGCAGAATTCTATGGATTTTGCTTTGAATTTTTGCTTCATTCTCTGCTAAGAAATTTATCTGCCAGTTTTACATTTGTCTTAAGGAAGGCAGTTTGACTTCTGGAAATAGTGCCAAGGACAGGAAATTGTAAAACAAACCATTCCTTTCCCAAATAGCTTGTGGTCAGTAATACAGGGAAACTAGAACAAGTAGGGAAGACTGAGCAGTGGCCTCTGGTTGGAAGCAGGGTTGAGTGTATGTTTCCTGTGGTCTTGCTCCAGGGAGTTATGTCCCTGTGTCCTTACAATGGTCATCCCAAATGGGTCCTGGGGAAGAAGCTAGGAGCTGGGCTTGGGCTGAATGTAACTTTATTTTTACTTCATTTATTTTTCCTAGGAAGTCGATGACACACATTATGCTTCATGTTTGCCTTTACAGATTTGGGCTCATGCATCAGTTCAGATGTTATCTCCAAGGCATAATCCCTGAGATCAGGGAGCATGATGCAGCATTATCCAGCAGCAATTATTTGCTCAAGCATTTACGATTGATTGTTTTCTCAGAAGGTGGCCTCTCCATCTCTCAAGGAAACAACAAAACTGTTGATGAGATTTCAGTTCAGGGGCTTGGAGGTAACTTGGAGTCTAACGAATATTCACTGGCAGATACATTTTTAAGCCGAGACTCAAATCAGAGATTCCCCTGAGGTGGATTCTGATGCTTTGTTTAACAAAGCAAACAATGAGTCCAAATTATTCATTAATAATCAATAAGTAATCTATTTAGTTAGGACAGTATGGAGATAATAATAAAAACAAATGTTGAATGAAGCTCTTACCATGTCAACGTTTTCAGCTTGTGCACTTTGTCAGCTTATTGTTAGTCTGAAATAAATGGTTCAAAATTAACGGGCACATACTCTCCTGCGAACTGAGAAAGTAAGGAATGAGGAATATGGTGGACCATGTTGTTAGGCTTCCTAGTAAAGCTTTCTAGGTGTGTGTGTGAAAATTTTGATAAAGAAAAAAGTGTTTTAATTCATTTTAGATGAATTTGAATGTCCAAATGTTATTATCTTCCTTAAACACAAATTCATATATAACAAAATAAAAGTAGTTTAACAATAATATTGGTAAGTGTGATCTTTTCTTTTCTTTTTGATTGTGGGGTCTTAGAGGATCTAGACTGACATCAGACTTGCTACTTAGCCAAGGCTAGCCTTGAATTTCCAATACTAATGTCTTCACTGCCCATGTTCTGGTATTACAGGTATGCACTAGTGCACATGGATTCTCTGTACTAATTTGTCTAATCTATTTTCAATTATTACCCAACCTTTATTTTGTATCTTTCTTATCCATTTTATGGTATTCATATTATTGTCTTACAAAAGTGCAGTTGGAGTAACTTGGCTAGGTTGTAAGTGATGATCTGGCTGCGGTTGTCTTTATGTGCTCAGATTATGTGAGAAGGGACAAATGCATGCAGAGCTGCCAAAAAAGAACAGCAAACCTGCTTGTCTCTGCATCCTGATCACAAAGCCTTTCAGCAAGGTATAAGTTCTTGACATTGAGAAGTCAATACAGATAAAGACCATTTTCTTGCCTTTATTTGCCTGTCTTAGAATCATCTCAGAAATAGCCAGGTGCTCTTCTCTGTGATAGGGGCACTAAGAAAAGCAACTGATTCACCTGTGTCTTGTGCCTTTTTTTCTGTGAAATTTGTAAGAAGAGGGACATGGTAACCTGTTATTATGACAAGGTAGATGATTCTTTGATAAACACTCAAGAAAAGAGAGCTAGGGAATTCTTTGGGGAGAAATGTTGGGAAGATATATTTAGATTTATTAGAAGGAAGAGAAGGTGGAGGGGGGAGAGGGAAGAGGGGAGAGGGGAGAGGGGAGAGGGGAGAAAGATCATGGCCAGAGTTATTTCTGTTTGATTAGAAAGTGAACAATAGAGGTTATTTTACCATGATGTTCCAAGGAGGGTCACTTGCAATGTAGTTTTACAGAAATATTTTTATCTAATTTTACAGAGTCCTCAAACACAGGATCTGCCATTATCAGCAGCAAAGTTTAAATTATCCATTTTATTTTCAAAAAGGAAGTCAGAATTAAGTTGGTTTGAATGAGCAGGCTCCACTAAACAGTGATTAATTTAAGGCTCAGTACACATATGAAGAGGGTTTCAATATTAACATTCTTTTTTTCCTTAAGTTCTTCAATGTTAAACAACATCTCCTCTCTTCCTCCTCTTCCTCTTCTTGCCTTCATTAACTGCTATTATTTTTAATTGAAAATTCATACAGTATATATATATATATATATATATATATATATATATATATATATATATATATTTTTTTTTTTTTTTTTTTTTTTTTTTTTTTTTTTTTTGAGACAGGGTTTCTCTGTGTAGCCCTGGCTGTCCTGGAACTCAGTCTGTAGACCAGGCTGGCCTCGAACTCAGAAATCCACCTGCCTCTGCCTCCCAAGTGCTGGGATTAAAGGCATGTGCCACCATTGCCTGGCTCATACAGTAGTAGATTCTAACAATGGTTTTCTTTCCTTCATTTCCTCTCAGAACGTCTCTACCTCACACTCATCCAACTTTAGATATCTTTTTCTCTCTCTAGAGAAAACAAACAGGTAAATAAAAAACCCAAATGAAGCAGAATAATAACCAAAAATCAATGAAAAACACAGAAACATACACAAACAAAGCCATAAAAATGCAATATACAACAAAAGCCCAGTGAGATAAAGCATGCCCAAAGTAATATGAGACCAAAAAATAATAAATTATGTATATGTATAATTTATTAATCATATATAAAAATTATGTATATATATATATAAATTATATATATATGATGCACACACACACACACACACACACACACACACACAGAGCAATGGGTTTGTCTTACTTTGGTCATTTACCGTTTGGTATAATGCCTTCCCTTAAGTGTGGTTTATATATCTAGTGAGGCTTCATTGGCGAAACTAATTTTTCCTTTGCAAGTGGTTGTCAATTGGAGATAGTTTCTTGGATTTTAAGTTTCTTGGATAGGGATGGAGGTTCATGTGTACTTCATCCTCTTCTCATTGAGATTCTATCTGGCTTGTGAAATTTTGTTCACAGTGTAAAAAAAAGTCTATAGTTTCCATTTCTAATCTTGTTTTTTCTGCCCTTCTTCACAGTGGTGTCTTTCTTTCAGAGACATAACTTTATTCCATTTGTTTAAAAGGTGCCCTTTTGCTCATCAGTTTCAGTAAAAAGGTGGAAATGACAGGCAATTGAGGCTGGAAGGTGGGAGAATAAAATGTAACCACAAAGAGCTCAGTGCTGAGAATCAGCCAGCAGCCCACCACACTACCAGCATCTGGCACTTTTTCACACCCATAAAACAATACTACTCTCAGCTAAATAATGAAAATCTCACTTTTAAAAGCAATTCTATAAATTCACTACAAATAAACAAGAGCAATTGTCTGGCTGCCAATTACCATCAGAAAGCATCCATTTGCTATTGAAAGCGCTTGTTTAGGTCATTTTGTTTTCTTCCTATGGCTGGTATAAAAAGTTGGACACATTAAACCTGCATTGTGTTTGGGAACGTGCAAAAAATGCTTGTCTTTACAGCACTCTATTTCAATTCTCTTGATTGTTCAGCATAATTAAAATAAAGCCTTCAAACACAAACAGCTTGTCAAACACTTCTGGAAGTTTCTCCTGACTCAGGCCTTCCGTGGGAAGAACACGTTGTAAACACGATAGACACTCTTCATTTAATGGAATATCTGCTCTAGAAAGTTAAGTTTAAAGAAACTTTAAATAAATCCAGTCGTGCACTTCTTGACTTTGTATTTCCACTTATAAACTCTGCCGGAAATATATGAAATAATGGCAATAGTGATGAAGGATGTGGTGGTAGTGATTTTGGTGATAAAACGGATGACAATGTCACATAGCTGCCAGTTATCGAGGAGAGTCAACTCTATATGAGCTCCATTTTTTTTTAGATGTTAAATTCTTATTGAAAATACAGAAATACTCGCATTTCTTCCATAACATATAGCTATCCCCCGCCCCCTTGGGTCACTATTTCCTGTATAATAGTGTAACAACTGTTTGTATAGCATTTACTTTTTCTTGTGAGCAATCTGGAGATCATTTAAACCACATGGGTACAGTACTAGACCCTTTAATGGGAAGGACTTGAGTACTTGTGGAGTTCAGCATCCACAGGGATCCTGAAAGCAATTGCCTTTGCTGAGGCTAACTATGTGGTGACTTGGCATTCTCTACCAAGCGTTTATTTCTGTAATCAATTCTGCTGATTACTGAGTTGCTATGCTGTGTAATGTATCCCCCAATACTTTGTAGTACAAAACAATCAGTTACGTCTGTGTTTCTGTCTGTGGGCATTTTGAAAGGGCACAGTAGAGAAGGGTTGCTTTCATCCTGTGGCATCTAGGATCTCAAAAACACTTGAAAAGTGAGAATTTACTCTGGAAGTTAATGATAGTTTTCAACTGAGATCTTAACCAGAACAATATTTTAGACTGCTGTGCTTTATAGGTAAATGCTTTAGATTAGACAATTTATAAACAGCCAAATTGTATTATTCTCAGTTATGGAAGCTGAAAATTCTGATGTTAAGGACCAGGAGACTTATTGTCTTGTGAGAATTTGTTTGGTGTCTTGTAGAATCCACTAACTGCTATGTCTTTATATTGTGAAAATGCACAAAGTCTCTACTTAATGATAACTGACCAACTAAAGAAAAGAAAGAAAGGAAGGAAGGAAGGAAGGAAGGAAGGAAGGAAGAAAGGAAGAAAGAAAGAAAGAAAGAAAGAAAGAAAGAAAGAAAGAAAGAAAGCAGGCTTTTCCTTCAGTCTCTACTCCACACTTTGTCTATGTATTTCCTCCTGTGAGTGTTTTGTTCCCCCTTCTAAGAAGGACTAAAGCATCCACATTTTGGTCTTCCTTCTTCTTGAACTTCATGTGGTCTGTGAATTGTATTTTGGGTATTCTGAGCTTTTGGGCTAATATCTACCTATCAGTGAGTGCATACCATGTGTGTTCTTTTGTGACTGGGTTACCTCACTCAGGATGATATTTTCTAGTTCCATCCATCTGCCTAAGAATTCATGAAGTCATTTAATAGTTGAGTATTACTCCCTTGTATAAATGTACTGTATTTTCTGTGTCTGTTCTTCAATTGTGGGACGTCTGGGTTGTTTCCAGCTTCTGGCTATTATAAATATGGCTGATGAGCATAGTAGAGCATGTGTCCTTGTTATATGTTGGAGCATCTTTTGGGTATATGCCTAGGAGTGGTATAGCTGGGTCCTTAGGTAGTACTATGTCCAATTATCTGAGGAACCACCAGACTGATTTACAGAGTGGTTGTACCAGCTTGCAGTCCCACCAACAGTGGAGGAGTGTTCCTCTTTCTCTACATCCTCGCCAGCATCTGCTGTCACCTGAGTTTTTGATCTTAGCCATTCTGACTGGTGTGAGGTGGAATCTCAGACTTGTTTTGATTTGCATTTCCCTGATGACTAAGGATGTTGAACATTTCTTTAGGTGCTTCTTGGCCATTCAGTAGTCTGGGATCCATCCCATATACAGTCACCAAACACAAACCCTATTGTGGATGCCAAGAAATGCTTGCTGACAGGAACCTGATATAGCTGTCTCCTGAGAGGCTCTGTAAGAGCCTGACAATTACACAGGCAGATGCTTGCAGCCAACCCTTGGACTGAGCACAGGGTCCCCAATGGAGGAGTTAGTGAAAGGACTGAAGGAGCTGAAGGATCCTCCTACAAAAGCCCATACTCAACCAAACTGGAAAATCCAGATGAAATGGATGATTTTCTAGACAAATACCAAGTACCAAAGTTAAATCAGGACCAGATAAACTATCTCAACAGTTCTGTATCCCTTAAGGAAATAGAAGCAGTCATTCAAAGTCTCCAAACCAAAAAAAGCTCAGGGAAAGATGGTTTTAGTGCAGAATCTTATCAGATTTTCAAAGAGGACATAATACCAAAACTTTTCAAATTATTCCACAAAAGAAAAACAGAAGGAACACTACCTAATTCATTCTATGAGATCACAGTTACACTGATACCTAAACCGTAAAGAAAGAGCCAACAAAGAAAGAGAACTTCAGAGCAATTTCACTTATGAATATCAATGCAAAACTACTCAATAAAATTCTCACAAACTGAATCCAAGAACACATCAAAACAATCATTCACCATGATCAAGTAGGCTTCATCCCAGGGATGCAGGGATGGTTCAATATATGGAAATCCATCATTCTAATCCACTATATAAACAAACACAAAAAAAAGCCCACATGATCATCTCATTAGATGCTGAAAAAGCCTTTGACAAAATACAACACTCCTTCATGTTAAAAATCTTGGAAAGATCTGGAATGTAAGGCCCATACCTAAGCATAATAAAAGCAATATACAACAAACAGCCAAAATCAAATTAAGTTGAGATAAACTTGAATGGCAGAGAAACACCTAAAGAAATGTTCAACATCCTCATTTATCAGGGAAATGCAAATCAAAATGGCCCTGAGATTCCACCTCACACCAGTCAGAATAGCTAAGATCAAAAACTCAGGCCATAGCAGATGCTGGCGAGGATGTGAAGAAAAAGGAACACTCCTCCATTGCTGGTGAGTTTGCAAGCTGATACGACCACTCTGGAAATCAGGTTCCTTAGAAAATTGGAAAGAGTTTTACCTGAAGACCCAGCTATACTACTACTGGTCATATACCCAAAAGATATTCCAACATATAACAAAGACGCATGCTCCACTAAGTTCATAGCAGCCTTATTTACAATAGCCAGAAGCTGAAAACACCCAGATGTCCCACAATGGAAGAATAGATACAGAAAATATGGTACATTTACACAATGGAATACTACTTAGCTATTAAAAATGATGACTTCACAAATTTTCAGGCAAATGGATGGAACTAGAAAATATCCTGAGTGAGGTAACCCAGACCCAAAGGGACATACATGGTATGTACTCACTGATAAGTGGATATTAACTCAAAAGCTCAGAATACCCACGATACAACTTATGAAGCTTAACAAGATGGAAGGCCAAAGTGTAGATGCTTCTGTCCCACTTAGAAGGGGGAACAAAATAATCATGGGAGGCAGAGGGAGGGAGAGAGGGATGGACCTGGTGGGAAAGGGGAGAGGGAGCAGGTAAAGGGGGGGCAGGAGTTGGTATGGGAAGTGACAATAGAGAGGTCCAGAGGGCCAGTAGCATGAATAGAAATAAGTAGCAATGGGGGTGGGGGTGGGGAAAGGAGGGTTGAATTACTAGGAAGTACCAGATACCAGAGATGCATGAGGCTCTCAGGCCCCAATGCGGATGACAGTAGCTGAAATACCCAACAGCGGGGAGATAGAACCTGAAGAGACTACCTCCAGTAGATAGTCATGGCCCCCAGTAGAGGGATGGGGCCACCTACCCATCTCAAAAGTTTTAACCCAGAGTTGTTCCTGTCTAAAGGAAATGCAGGGACAAAAAAAAAAAAAAAAAAAAAAATGGAGCAGAGAGTGGAGGAAATTCCATCAAGAGACCTCCTCATCTTGGGATCCATCTCATCTTCAGACACTAAACCCCAACACTATTGCTGATGACGCCAAGAGGTGCTCCCAGACAGGAGCCTAGTATGGCTGTCCTCTGAGAGGCTCTGCCAGCATCTAACCAAGACAGAAACAGATCCTCAGAGCCAACCATCAGACTGAGCCCAGTGATCCCAGTGGAAAAGTTAGGGGAAGGACTGAAGGAGCTGAAGAGGATTGTAACCCTATAGGAAGAACAACAATATCAACAAACTGGACACTTCAGAGCTCCCAGGGACTAAACACCAACAACCAAAAAGTATACAAGGGTGAGACCATGGCTCCAGCTACATATGTAGCAGAGGATTGCCTTATCTGGCATCAATGGGACAGGAGGCCCTTGGTCCTGTGGAGGCTTGTTGCCCCAGCATAGGGGGATGCTGGAGGGGTAATGAGGGAGTGAGTGGGTTGGTGGGGGGAGCTTCCTCTTAGAGACAAAGGTGAATGGGGATGGGGTGGGGGGTTTACAGTGGAGATAGTGGGAAGGGGGCAATATTTGAAATGTAAATAAATAAAATAAAAATAAAAATGAAAAATAACAATTCTGATATTCATGTGTATTAGCAATAGTAGTTGATGTTAACCCAGGAAGATGGCAGCTTGAGAGCTAGTTAGCTTTCTTCTCTTCCATCTGTGCTCCCTGCCTGTTGGATGGCACTACCACACTGAAAGCAGATCTTTCCCCCAGTTATTGTCACATAGATCTTTTTTTTCCTGGAGAAACCTGTACAGAAACACCCATCCTGGTGCCTCACTAATTCTACGAATCTCTCAACCCAGTCAAGTTGACCTCATGAGAAATCACCACACATAGCCTATTTTTTCTTTCCTTTTACTGAAAATAATTTTTTTCTCATATAATATATCCTGATTGTGCATTTCTCTCTCTCTCTCTCTCTCTCCTCCTTCCAAGTTTTCCCCCATTCAGATATGTTCATTTCTTTTTTATTAGGAAAAAATAGGCTTCTAAGGGATAATAATTACATAAAAGAAAACAAAATAAAAACTCACACATGAGAATAGGACAAAACAAAGGCAAAAGCCCAAGAAAAGACACAAGAAACAGAGACACAGAGGCTCATTTGTTTGCACACTCAACAAGCACATAAAAACAAAAAACTGGAAGTCATAATATACACCCAAAGTACCTCTATGGTAAAAATGGAGAGAAAATATATACATATATAAGTAAATTAAAATAAAAAGATGAGATTAAAAAAAAAAGCCTTGACATGCAAGATGATATCCATTGGAGATAGCTTCTGGGTTAGGTATTTGGGCATGTGTCCACTTCTTTTACCTCTAGCATCCTATGAGGTTCAGACCTGTACAGGCCCTGTGCATGTTGCTTAAGTCTCTGTGAGTTCCTATGTATGCCAAGCCTGTTGATTTAAGAGGCCTTGTTTGGTGTTCTCCATCTCCTATGGTCCTTACACTTGTTCTGCCTCCTCTTCTGCGAGATACCTTGAGCTCTGAGTGGACAAATTTGATGGAGACATCTGCTTTAGGGTGGAGTGTTCTAAGGTCTCTCACTCTATGTGTGATGTCTGACTGTTGCCTCTGTATTTGTAGCTTCTCTGATGATGGCTGAGCAAGGCTCTGTCCAATGAGTATAGCAAAACGTCATTAGGAATAATTTTATTGCTACTTTATTTTTATTTTATTTTTTTTAGAACAGTGATATTTGGCTTTAGCCTAGATCTCTGTGCTGTTTAGTTTTAGGATTTTGGTTACCATGGCAGTAGTGGGTATGGGTTCAGTCTTGTGGAGCATGCCTTGTGTCAAATCAGATATTGGTTGGTTACTCCCACAGACTTTGTGCCACCATTTCCCTAGCATATCTTGCATGTAGAACATTATTGTAGATCAAAGGATTTTTAAATGGATTGGTTTTTATGTTTCTCTATGTAGCATGCAGAGTACTTTTGGTACCATGAACACTTTACCATAGAGGAAACTGCTCTTTGTAGGTATCAACTTGATTTCTCCATGTTCCACGAGTAGTGTAGGTATTTTCTTTAGCAATGGGGCCTTGTTGTCAGTTTGTGGAGAGCAACCCATAGTCTTGGAAATATTTTGTGTTGTGTGGGGATTCTCATGGGACCCCTTTAGCATTAACTCCATTGTAACCCAATTCTGGCATTTGAAACTTCATTGGTGACATATCTGGTTGGGACCATGTCTCCCCCCATTATTTGGCAATTTCGTTTAGATTGCCTTCATGGATATGTATATTTTATACACAGTATAATCTACTGTATTAGGCTTCCATACCAACCTTCAAATGGCCCTTAGTTTTTACCATCTGTCCCCATGTTCTCTCCCTTGTCACCCTCTTTCCTTCTCCTTTCCACTTGGTCCTCCAGTTCTAGTCCAAAATCCATCCATAGTATCTATTCTCTTTTTCTTTCCTAGAGAAATTATCTGCCCTTCACCCCCAACACCACAGTCTCTTGCAATATCTCTGTAGTCATATGGATTATAGCTTGGATATCATTGGCTTAACTGCACATATAAATGAATAAATAAAATATTTGTTATTTTGTGTGTGTGTTTGGGTTACACCACTCAAGATGATTTTTTTTGGATCCATCCATTTACCCGCAAATTTCATTTATTTTATATGAGCAATATACTATTGTGTCCATCCATTGAGGAACAGTTGTTTTCTATTTCTGTCTATTATGAATAGAGCAGCAATGAACATGGTTGAGCAAGTGTCTCTATGGTAGAATGAAGCATTCTTTGGGTATATACCCAAGAGTGGTATAGATGAATCTCAAGTTAGATAAATTCTCATCTCCCTGAGTAATCACCACACTAATTTTCTTCATTGCTATACCAGTTTGCACTTCCAGAGTCAATGAATGACTGTTTCCCTTACTTCACATCCTTGCCAGTATGAATTGCTACTTGTGTTGTTGATCTTAGCCATTTGACAGGACAGGTGTAAGACGAAATCTCCAAGTACTTTTGGTTTTTATTTCCCTGATGGCTAAGGATATTGGACATCTTTCTAAGTGTTTCTCAGACATTTTAATTTCCCTCTATTGAGAGTTCTCTGTTTGGATTTGTACCCTGTTATATTTGTTTTTTTCTTTAATATCCAGCTTTTTCATTCTTCATATATTTTGGATATTAGTCCTCTATCAACTGTGAAGTTGGTAAAAGATCTTTACCCATTATGTAGGCTGCCACTTTGTCAGAATGATGGTGTTCTTTGCTGTGGAGAAGCTTATCAGTTTCATGATTTTCCATTTATTAATTGATGATCTTAGTGCCTGTGCTAATTGTTTTCTGTTCAGCAAGTCCTTTCCTTTACCAGTGAGTTTAAGGCTATTCCCTATTGTCTTTTTTATTATGCTCAGTGTATTAGTTTTATTTTAAGATTTTTGATCCATTTGAAGTTCTGTTTTATGTAGAGTGATAAATATCAATCTTCTTTCATTCTTCTGCATGTAGCCCTCCAGTTTGACCAGTGTCTCTTGTTGATGATGCTATATTCTTTTTCTAGAGTGTATTTATGGCTCCTTTATAGGAAATCAGTTGTCTATAGGTGTGTGGATTTATGCCTTGATCTTCAATTTGATTCCATTGATTGACATGTCTGTTTTTGTGCCAATACATGATGTTTTTATTACTATAACTCTGTAGTACAATCTTAGTTTGTGATGATCATACTTTCAGCAACTGTTTACCATTCAGGATTGTTTTAATTATCCTGTTTTTTTTTTTTTTGAGTGTGTGTTGGCATATGAAGTTGAAAATTATCCTTTCAAGATCTGCAGAGAATTGAGTAAGACTTTTGATAGGGATTGCATGGAATCTGTAGATTGCTTTGGGTTGAATGATCATTTTTATTAACTTTATATTGATCTTGCCAATCCATGACTATGGAAGGTTTTCCCATCTTCTGATTTCTTCTTCAATGCCTAAATTTTCATTTATCATACAACTCTTGCTCTTGCTTGCTTAGAGTTAGCTCAGTATATTTTATATTACTAGAGGCTGTTTGAAAGGTGTTATTGTCCAGATTGATTTCTTAGTCTGTTTTCATTTGTATATAGGAAAGCTACTATCTTTATGAGTTAATTTTGTATCCTGCTACTTTGCAGTAAGTATCTGTCAGCTGTATAGTTATTGTTTTGATTAATATACAAAGGTGGATTTCTTTTATAGTCCAGTCTATTTGGGGCTCTTTTTTGCCTCTTTTGTCTTGATAGGCATCTCCTTCATTAGGTTGAGGAAATTTTTAAAAATGAATTTGTTGATTTTTTCTGTGCCTTTGACCTGGGTTTCGTCGTCTTCTATTCCTATTATCCTTAGGCTTGGTCTTTTTATATTATCCCAGGTTTCCTGGATGTTTTTAGATTTAACAGTTTCTTTGACCAAAGTATCAATTCCTTCTTCTATTGTGTCTTCAATGATGGAGATTCTCTCTTCCATCTCTTATATCCTGTTGGTGAGGCTTGCCTCTGAGATTTCTTTTCAAGTTTCCAAATTTTTCATTCCCAGATTTCTCTCCATGTGGGTTTTTCTTCTTGATTCATATTCCATTGTCAGGTCACAAAGTGCCTTCTTCTTTTCCTTTCACTGCTAGTCAGAATTTTCACAGATTTCTTTAAGGGATTATTCCTTTCTTCTTTGAGGACCTCGATCATATTTATAAAGGCTAAGGTCCTTATCTTGGATTTCATCTATATTGCAATTCTCAGGACCTACTATAATAGAATTGGTGGACTCCAGTGGAGACATATTATCCTCGCTGTTATTGATTGTGTTTTTGTGCTGGCATTTAGGTGTTTGCCTTTTGGAAAGTTTGTAATTCTAGGTGCTGATTTTTGTTCTTGTCATCATTGGGTGGGTACTCTGTGTTCCCTTGGTTTCTGTTGTCCTCTTTGGTTCTTATGAATGTTTAGCGGTTTTATTGTGCTTGGTAGGGAATTCTTCTGAAATCCTGGTAAGTGTGACCCCTGGCGGTTCCCTATATGTGTTTCTAGTTATTGGGAGTGACTGGAATGGAGATGGTCTTGGAGAAGAGGAACTGAGAGGATCCAAAGGAGGAGGGAAGAGGGAAAGCATAGTGTTCCAGGGCGATCTGCTTAGTCAGCTACAGAGCAAGGGATGCGATGGGGGACTGAATTCAGAGTAGAGAAAGGAGAGTAAATATCTGAATCTCGCTTACCAGTTTCACTGCCTACTTGTTTCTCTGGCAGGTTTGGCTGGGAGATTCTCAGGGAATGTTGGCTGGAGTTGATATGTGGGAAGAAGGTTGGAGGAGATCTGTGTGGTCCACTGGAGATTGGGGCAAAGTGGTGTGGAAGGCAAAGCAGGTGCTCTGCTACAGAGTTGTGGATGAGACTAGGGGTGTTAGATTGGGAGGAGAGGAGGCAGAGGTGAAGATCCATAGTTAGTCTACCCACTTGCTTCACTGGCTGGAGTGGCCATTTGGTTTACAAAACATGCCTGCTTGTTGTTGGGGCTGGAGTAACAGATGAATGGGAGGTAGACGTTTCAAGGAGAAGATCTCATTGGTCAGTTGGAGATGGGAGCAGAGAGGAAGGGGAAGCAGTGGCAGATAATCTGCCACTGAGCTGGTGATGAGGCTTGGGGACTGGATTGGAGGAGAAAGGGGAGAGGTGAGGGTCTGCAGTTAGCTTACCTGCTTTCCTGGCCAGGATCCAGAAGCACATTCTTGTTATTTCTTAATAACATTGGAGAACACCATCAACATTTTTTTTATTGGTTATTTTATTTATTTACCTTTCAAATGTTATCCCCCTTCCTGGTTTACTCTTTGCAAACTCAAACCCTCTATCCCCTCCCCCACTCCTTGCTTCTATGAGGGGGCTCCCCCACCCATCTACTCACTCCTACCTCACTTCCCCAACATTCCCCTACACTGGGGCATCGAGCCTCCACAGGACCAAAGGCCTCGCCGCCCACTGATGCCAGTTAGGGCAATCCTCTGCTACATATGCAGCTGGAGCCATGGGTCCCTCCATGTGTACTCCTTGGTTGGTGGTTTAGTCCCTGGGAGCTCTGGGGGGTCTGGCTGGTTGATATTGTTGTTCTTCCTATAGGTTGCAAACCTCTTCAGCTCCTTCAGTCCTTCCCCTAGCAATTTAAAGGAGGATCTACTTCTTTTGGTACCATAGTTACTGAAGACATCTGGTAGAGGTACTGGAAAAGCATTTGACAAAATTACCTACTAAGGGCCATAGAAGAAACCAGTAGAGAAGTAGCAAGGGACAGACAATTATGAGTGCATTATCATTTTCTAATGTCACAGTGTGATTAATGCAGAAAAGGGGAAATTTCAATATTCTCCCATAAATGTATGATTAGCCATCTATTAGGAAAACTAAATTAAAATATTCAGGTATCTTAGGAAGAGATTTTTCTCAGAGTTTTGAGGAGTATATGAAGTCAGAAACAGTTAATAACATCTTGGCTGATGTAGGCTATATAAACTAAATCCAAACAAAGGCAAAAGCAAGAAATATTGGAAAGTAGTTAGTTAACAATTAATTGATTCGGCTGTTATTTTCAATTGATTAGGCCTGGAACCTAACTTCTTATGAATATTTCTTTAAAAGTTACTAAAGGAAAAAATAGAAAAAATCAATATTCAATTCAGTTGTCACAAATACTTTATTGCCTTTGGTTACTAATACCATCTATTTGGAAGAGGTGAGCAGACATTGCTGAAAGCTCCCATTTGCTAGTGACAGAAGCTAGCCATAAAGCTGACTTTTCTATTTGTGGTTAGAGTCTAAAATGCTGAAATAGACAATCATAAAATGTGCTTTGTTTCTAGAAAATCATGCAGCTCTGTGACTTTCTACACACTACATTTTTCCTCTTCTCTCTTCAGGGACTTTTCTCAAATTTAATTCTCTTCTTATACTGAACAGATCTCAGTAAATTATAACACAATGTAGTCTGTTAGCAAGTTTATAAACCTAGGATTCATATATAACATCTTATTTTCCCTACTTTCAGTATTATATCTGCTACTAAATCTTCTTGAATCTACTTCCACAATGTGCCCCAAGCCACACCCTTTATATCCATCAGGACTGCTACCTTCTTAATATAATTCAGTGCCATCTCTTGGCCATACTATTGGCAATAACCCTTAAATTCATCTTTCTATATTCTCTTGACTCCTTCTAAATCATTTTTCTACAGAATGTGCAAGAAATGTATTTAAATAACCATTTTAATTCCATATTCTTTCTTAAAAAAAAAAAAAGTCTAGAGAGATGACTGAGTCATTGAGAACACATACTATTCTTGCAGAGGAATGGAATTTTATTCCTGCATCCATGTTGGATGGCTCTCAATTGTCTATAGCTCCAGCTCCAGGGGGATTCTACATCCCTGACCACTGTGAGCATGTACACAAACACACACAAACACACACACACACACACACACACACACACACACACAGACTAATGATGATGATGATGATGATGATGATAAAACATGCTTGATATTTATTGTTTAATTTGTGTGTATGAGTGTGCCTATGTGTTGGTTCACAGTATGTCACAGATTGCCAGCAGATATTAGAGAACACATAGGAATTGATGTTCTCCTTCCAGCATGTGGGACCTGAGGGTGGAACTCTGGTCATCAGGTCTGGCAGCAAGTTTCTGAGCCATCCCACTAGCTCCCATATTATTTTTTTAACTTAAAATACTATGTGGCTTCACAGAAGACTTAGAATAAAATCTGAATCCTAATTTTTGACTGAGGACCCTAGATAGAATGTCTTTTTTGGCTAAGATAAGGTATAGTAGAGGATAATTTCCCTTTGCTTTATTAATTTTCAGATAACTGGAGAAAGAGTCCAAGTTGCTTACATACTTACCTCCCCCTGGGATTGATTGTGTCCTGGTTAGTTTCATATATCAACTTGCCAAAACCTAGAATCATATGAGGCAAGAATCTCAATTGAAAAATTATCTAGTTCGAGTTGGCCTCTTGGTAAGTCTGTGTGGCCTTGTATGTTAATTGATGTAAGAAGATCCAGCCCACTGAGGGCAGCGGCACCATTCCCTGCACAGGAGTCCTAGACTATATAAGCTAAGAGAAATATAACTAGAAAAATGGAGGCAGCATGGGTTTGTTTGTTTGTTTGTTTGTTTTTTATCTCTGCCTTTGACTGTGGTTGTAATAGTCTTAAAATCTCTGCTTTGATCTACTTCACAGCTGGATGATAACCTGGAATTGTAAGCTAAACAAATGCTTCCTCCTTAATGCTGCATTTTGGTTAGGGTATTTTATCACTGAAACAGAAAATAAAATAAAATAGTTTTGTCACATCTTCTTTCAAGATCCTAAACTCCATGCTCCTAGAGTTTAATTCCTCTTTCTCTGTCTCTATAGGTCAAGAAGAGAGAATGCATTCCAACTGTTACTATGACTGCAGCTATTACATGTCATCACTTGTATCATACCCAATCCTTCTGATGTAGTTCTCTGTTAAATTTTCATTGAATTCACCAGATTACATGTGAAATTATTTTCCTGCTTGGAACCTGGCTGACAAAGTACATGAAGGATCAGAATGTGAGTTCATGAACTGGATACATTCACACAAACACACAGATAGTGTTTGTAAGGCAACACGAACATGAGTGATATATAATTAGAGAGTTCTTATGATTATTCCCATTGCCCTTGCATGGCCTAAGCTTATGGGTGGTTAGTTAGAGGGCAAGAGATATTGAAGTAGTGTGGTATGCTTTTGAACTTGTGTTAATTGTAACAATCCTTTTTAAATTTAATTTAATTTCTCTTTTTACTTACTCACTTTACATCCCACTCACTCACTCTCCCCTCTCTGTCACCTCCTCTCAACAATCCTTCCACCATCCTTCATCCCCTTCTCCTGTGAAGGGATCTCCCTGGCTGTCTCTTCCATCCTGGCACTTAAGTCTCTGCAAGGCTAGGTACTTCCTCTCCCATTGAGGCCAGATAAGGCAGCCCAGCGAGAAGAACACATTCCCACATATATGCAACAGCTTATGAGATGGCCCTGTTCCAGTTGTTTGGGACCCCCAAGAAGACTAAGATGCATATCTGCTACATACACGTGGGAAGGTCTGTCATTTCTTGTATGTTCTTTAGTAGGCCATGAAAATGAATGTAAGTCTGCAACTGATGGGGGTGAGGAGCTGGGAGGGGGTATCTCTAGGATGAGACAGAGACCTGGGGTGACCTTAGCTGTGACTCACTATATTGGGGATAAGGTACCTCAATAAGTCACCTCCTGTAGCCAGGCAGGAACCCCAGTTGAGTGATAGAGACAGCAACTCACCCACAAAACTCTTAACCTAAATCTGTCTACACGAAATGCAGGCGCAGGGGATGGAGTAGACTGATGAAATGGCCAAACAATAACCATCCCAACTTGAGATCCATCCCAAGGGCAAGCACCAATCCCTGACACTATTGATGATACTTTGTTATGCTTGCAGACAGGAGCAAATTGTCCTCTGAGAGGCTCCACCCTACAGCTGACTCAGACAGATACAGACACCCACAGCTAAACACTGGATATTGCTTCGGGACTCTTACAGAAGAATAGGAGGAAGGATTGCAGGCCCCAAAGGGGATAGGAACTCTACAGGAAGACCAACAGAGTCAACTAACCTCACGCTTGGGGCTCTCAGAGTCTGAACCACTGACCAAAGAACAGTAATAATTCTAAGGATTGCACATCATCTGGCCTTTCCTGATGACTCCAGATATCATATGCAATAAAAGGACAAATATAAAGGTATGGAAATCCAACAATCAGAAAATAAGGAACCGTTTGGAGACAGGGTTTCTCTGTGTGGTCCTAGCAGTCCTGGAACTTGCTCTGTAGATCATGGTAGCCACATACTCAGAGATCCACCCACCTCTGCCTTGCAAACGCTTGTATTAAAGTTGTGCACCATCACTACTAAGCTAGGCTAATGAGGAAACTCTTTACATGGAGCTTATCATTTCCTGCAGTCCCAGACAAGATCTGGCTGAAAACCAAGGCCAGGTCCTAAACACTGCAGTGTAGCAGTGCCAGGTCACAGATAATCTCATGGGAATGCAGAATCTTACCTTCCAACCCTACGTTAGGTTTTCTTCAAATCCTACCTACTCTTCTCAAATGAAACTTTAGACTATTACTAGTGTGCAGTCTCACAAGGAAGTGCCGAATCTGTTTGTTTCTATGACTATGATAGACTGCTCATAAGAAAACAGGGCTAGTAATGTGTACCACATGAATGGATATGCTTCCTTCTCTGGATGGATTTTGATAAGGCTCCTGTGGTTTCAGGATTATTTCAGTCTATATTAGCAAGACTCAGGAGCATGTATAGGAGTGGTCTCTGTGATTATTAGATCAAGAAGGATGAAAAACACTGATTTGGCATGAATGATATTATTTACCCAATGGAGATGATAGAATTTAATGTCTTGGATCATGTTTTTAAAAATAATTTAATCAATTAAACTGACTAAGCTTGACATAAAAAAGATGGAAATAGTGAAATGTCCTTGGCCTACAAAAGAGAGACCTGGTAGGCAAGGAGAGAGAGAGAGAGAGAGAGAGAGAGAGAGAGAGAGAGAGAGAGAGAGAGAGAGAGAACAACATTCCAGCCACTTACTACTACAAAATTTTCAGATATTCCTCTAACTATACCTGACTGTATGGTCATTGAAACTCAACATGTACTAAAAATGCCTTTGTGAAGGGTTATTGTTGTTTGACAAAGCTCTGTGATGTCTGGACTCTACAGGGCAGAAATCATGATTGTGACCTTCTCTAACTTAATGTCATGAATGAGATATATACTAACTCCAGGTTCTGAGAATTTAAGGAATACCTAAGCATCATTTTAAGAGCATGAACCAAATTCTTGGAAATAAAAAAAAAAAAACTTATTATTTATTTATTGTTGATTTCAAGATTTTGTTCTTTTTGGTCATAATAATTAAAAATTGCTTGATTGTTACTTGCTTTTCAGCTCTTGAACTGCTGTAAAACCATGCTTATTTATGTATATATAACTAGAAACATAATGTTATTCTTTAGTATGAAATGGCCCCCACAGGCTTATGCGTTTGAATGCTTGCTCCCCAGATGATGGTGAGATTTGTGGAGATTGTGAAACCTTATGGAGATGGGGCCTGGCTGGCTGCGGTGGTCACTGCAAGTGACCCTTTGAAGGTATAGTGCAGCCTCACTTCTGGCCTTGCTCTCTCTGATTCCTGATCTGTCATGCTGTTGACAGGTTATCTAGCAAGCCCCTCTGACCACAGATGGAGCCACTGGAGCCACTATGTCTTCCTCTCTCTGATGGATTATATCCTCTATGTTCTGAATCCACATAAATCTCTCCTCCCTTAAGGTGTTTCTGTCTGGTATTCTCTGGCAGTAGTGCACAAAATGACCAATATGCCTACATATATATGGGCACATTTGTTTTGTACAGAAATTAAACAGATTGAAAAAGGGCTGTGGATGCACAAAAGATTAAGTTTGTGTTTCATCCTCTCTGAGGAGGGCCATGGATGACTAGTAGTTGGCTAGTCACTTTGGAGTGGTCCTTTCTCTGTCTGAAAAACATTGATTACTATGTCCTTCCAGTACTCATAAGTTATATTTACTGCATTAGTGATTGCTTTAGTCAAGCCTCTAAGTGCTTTATGATATCAAGATAAGATTGAAAAACAAAAACCAACAATAAAACCTCAATCCTTTTATCAACTTGGCTGGTTGGCTCGTTTACTGATTGGCTTTGCTTTGTGCTCACAGGTGAGCCTATTCTCTCTAATGAGCAGGAAGAGTACTTCATGCAACATTAATCTCAAAGAGAGGAGTAATTAGGCATTTCCAAATCTCTTTGGTTATCTTCAGGTTAATAAATATTTCTTTCTGCAGCTTGAAGCTATGAAAAAAGCCATTGTATATAATTTGTAACATTTAGAAATGTATTTTTTGTTATAAGACAGACACATACATAATGAACTTTTGTATTTTCCAGAATAATTCAAGTATTTAAAATTTTGCTACAGGTTTCTAAAAGCAAAATTTTCAATAATGGCATGTTTTCTTTATTCTAATGATAATAATTACAAGCAATAGCAATAACTAACATTTATTGAGTGTAATCACTTTGTGTTATTACCATAATGAACTATCTGAGAGAGGTAACTTCATAAAAGCGTTACTTAACCCACAGTTCAGAGGTTCAGTTTTTAAGATGAGAGAGACTCAATTATTTGTACTTAGTCAGAGAGGTTGGTGGAAAACTATGACAAGGGGATTTGTCAAAGTGACCAGTTATATGATGCAGGAGAGAGAGGAATAGATAGATAGATAGATAGATAGATAGATAGATAGATAGATAGATAGATAGATAGATGGAGAGAGAGACAGAGAGAGAGACAGAGAGAGACAGAGAGACAGAAAGACAGAGGGAGAGAGATATTGAGAGAGAGAACTGGGTAGTGGTGGCACACACCTTTAATCCCAGCACTTGGGAGGCAGAGGCAGGTGGATTTCTGAGTTCGAGGCCAGCCTGGTCTACAGAGTGAGTTCCAGGACAGCCAGGGCTACACAGACAAACCCTGTCTTGAAAAACGAGAGAGAGAGAGAGAGAGAGAGAGAGAGAGAGAGAGAGAGAGAGAGAGAAAACATTCTGAGGACAGTGAACTGTCATCAAAATTCAAGATTCATACCATAGTACCGAGGTATTTTTTAGTACTTGGCACTAAATACTTTACTAAACTCATTCTATTTCATTTCAGAAAAGTATAGAATAGTTACTATTAATAATTTATATTTTACGGATATGAAAAAGATCCCCAGGCAGGTAAATGACTTACTCAGAATATTACAGTTGGGGCTAACGATGAAGTTTAGCTGGTAGAGTGTCTTGTCTAGCATGCACAAGACATTGAGTTTGATCCACAGCATTGCCTAAATGGGCCATAGCAAAAACTGATATGCTAGAAATCTCAGAACTTAGTACATAGCCAACATAGCCAATTGGACGCCAATTGGAAGCCAATCTGTACTACACGAGACCATTTCACAATATAAACAAATTAATCAAAAGTAAATCTTCATGGCTCATATGCAGAAAGTAATCCAGAACCTCATATATAATAATATTGATAGAGAAATAGATTTACCAATAGTTATAGAAATTAAAGCTACAGTTTTAGGATTCTCAAAGAACATTTTAATTTCTTCATGATAAGTGGTCATAATCTCACACTTGCCCCTCAGTTCGTAGAATATCTGGAACTCTAAGAAATGGTGGTGATAGCTTGGTGCTACTGAAGGAGCAAGACAAGGGAAGAGAGAGCAGAGTGGAATGTTTTAGATCCTTGGGGTATTCCTTCACAAAGGCTTATGGACCTGGAATTCAATCCCTGTAACCCTCTTTTAAAAAAAGGAGGAAAGAAAATTTATTACACTAAGTTGTCCTCTGGCTTCCATACATGTGCCAGGGAATATACACATGCGCGTGTGCGCGCACACACACACACACACACAGACACACAGACACACACACACACAAGGTTTTGACTGTGAGGCGAATGGCTTGGTTCCACTTCCTGGTCCTTCCATGATGCACTAGCCCCTATGAAAGGCCTACGACAAATGTGCCCTCCCTACCTCATCCTAGGTGAGAGCCTTCAAAACGACGAGCCAAAATGAGCCTTTTCCCTTCATGAGTTGATCTGTTCTAGGCAGCTGCCTAACACAATCCAATTTGGCCAGACATACCACCTGCAGATTTTGTTAAATAATACAAACCCCTTTCTTAGGGTGTCTGTGCTTAGTACTGCATCCTCTTTGTCAGTGCTGACTATGATGTTTGTATGACTCCTTGACGTACTCCCGGTCTCTGCTCCTCAGAAGCCTCGGAATCCCTGACCACCCTCCCAAAATTACTGCCCTCCATCATTCCCAAGTTCCTACTTGACTCTGCTGTTCTTCACCCCATTTCACCCTTTGTCCTGTATTTCCCTTCATTGTTTTTAAGGTAGCGCTGACATTATACTCCATATCTTCTCTTTTCTGTCTTCCAGCAATTAGAGTGCTTACCCAATATTTGTTTTATATTATCATTACTATTAGTGTGTATGTGTGTGTGTGTGTGTGTGTTTGTGTGTGCATGTGTGTATCCCATGACACATGTGTGGAAGCCAGAGGACAACTTAGTGCCATCAATTCTTTCCTACTGGCTTTAAGGGGGTTTCAGGGATTGAACTCCAGTGGCCTGGGCTATAAAATAAAAGACATTACCTGCTAAGTTATCTCACTGCCTCATATTTAATAATTATAGAATGAACTTTTTTTCTAAACAATTCAATGACATCAACTTCAAATACTTAGGCTATACAAAAAGGCAACTTATTATCAGAGGTTTTTGAAATGCAACTAAAGAGTATTTTTAGTACCTAACATTGATCACAATTTTTATTTAGTTGTGAAGTCTCCTTAGTTTCTTGTGCTTTAAAACCCTTTATTTGCTTGACAGTGTTCTTAATATAAGGCAGTTGTTTAGCAAAATGTACCATAATTTGTAGTTGTTTTCCCTTTGTTCCTAGTTTTGTGTTAACCATTTTTTTTTCAGGAGTATTATACAGCCTTGGTATTGTGCCTTTGGGTCACCTCCTGTCTAGAGGAACATAATCTTGATTTGTTCCACCGTTGACGGTGTTTTCTTAGATTCCTTGGATCAGATGCAGCTCCTGTGCTGAAAACACCACTGGTTTTCTTTGTAAATCTGGAAATAATGTGCTGGGTGAATCTGGCTCAGTTTGGGGAACTGTTTGCTCCTTTGGGGGAAAAAGCTGCTAGTCTTTGTTAGGAAGAACTTTCCCCTCTACCTTCTATGTGTTCAATCACGTCTCCATTAATGCATTGTGTTCTATTTTATTAGTTCTTTTTCTTAAATGTGAACAGTTGTCCCGCAGTTTGTCAGTGGGATCCTTCTCTTTAGTCCCTGTGCTTTTGTTGTGTTCCCACTAATCCTTGAGTGCTATTTGCTCTCTGACAGAATAAGAACCTCTAAACACGCCAGTGATTTTCTTCCTGCATAGGCCATTTCTTCCAGAAACACTATTTCCCTCACAGGGAAAATGACATTTGGACATGAAGATATTGGCACTGGGGGCACACCTTAATGTTTCCGTGGGCATGAACAATTTTCTCTTCTGTTCTGGCACCCCACACCCATCTCTCTTCTCTTGGTTCCCATTTGCTTAATTTTGGATTTTATACAACTGAAGCACATCCTCTGATTGTATTTTCATTGGCTGAGTATTGGCTTTCAAAGGCTGGTACCTAAAATTCTATGTGCTTCCTAACGGCTGGCAGAAGTGGAGAATCCCCTTTTTGTCCTCTGACATCATGAGAGCTCTGACAGTCCCTGCTGCATTCTGACTTTTTTCAATCACTTCTGTCTTTTGTCTGAGTTTTACAGATGTTCTAATGTACCGAAAATAGATGGGGGGATCAGTGAACCCCACTATCTAGAAGGTAAAGCCAACACTTACCTGTCTGTTTTGCCACCAGTTCCATTTTGCCTTTGAGGAGCACACATTCTGTCCTTCCAAACAGCATGTACTTTGCAACACCCCTGGTGACTGGCTCCAGTCCCATCTGGTAGAGTCTGATTATTTTGTTACCACCATTCAGATGTATAAACCCAGCAATTAAAAGAACTTAGACATGCTAATACTTATGTACCCTTTAACCACTTGCCTCTAAAGACCTGTAAGAGGTTTTACAAGACATTGTTTCACTGCAGGAACTGTTATTATTTCAACGGTACATAATATCCATGAATATTCTTTAAAAAGGTTTCTCTCCCTTTTTCTTTTCTGTGCTGTCAGCCCTTCATTTCCAAATAGAAGCTTAGCTATAGTTTGTTTTAATTGTTCCCACCTTTGACAATGGTGGAAAACACAACAAAACAAGTCCCTGCTCTGTTTCCCCCACTAATGTTTCTGTCTGAAGATTAAGAGTGTCTGCCGCCTGTTCTAGCATAATAATTTCTGTTGGCTCAGGTCCATTAGCTGCAGGGGAAACACCTGGCAAGGCGGTTGGTCGCAGCCTGTGCTTGTTAACCTCTCAGCCTGCACAATAGCCATCAGCAGGCACTGAGTCAGGGCCTCTAATAAACTGGCATTAAAGCTGCTGACAGCTAATAACTTTGTATGGGTTTGCAGACCTAAATGAAAGAAAATGTTCTGATTAATTAGAATCAAAGAATTTTCAAATTCCACTAGAATTGAATATATTTTAGGCATGGAAAATGAAAGAAAGATCAATGTGGGCTTTCAGAAGACATTTCCCACAAACAAAACTGACGTCCAAAGCACACAAATGTAACTATTTTAATCTACTTTAATTTTTAGTTACTGAACTCTTTTTTTTTTTTTGGTAAAAGGGAAAGTCCACAAGAAATGAAAATCTAGCAAACCAACTATAGATGGACAGCTTTAACTAAATTCTTTCAAAATGTAAAAGAATTCTCCTAGTGAATTACAGAAAACCCTTAATCCCCAAAAATTGTGGTAGAGAAGACCTCTTCTTGAAAGACCTCCGAGCTGGGGAGACCCTCGCTCAAAGTCTCGGGATGGCGCGACCCCCCAAGAACTCACGAAAGACCGTTCTTGATGTAAATACAAGAGGTTTATTTGGGCTTATTCTAGTGCACTAGGGCCGACTCATAGTCTATACAGAGACCAGAGGAGTTGACCCCTATCAGCTAAAATTAAAAGTATTTATAGAAAAGAGCAAATGGAATTTTCCATGCATACAGGGTTTCAGTTACATAAATGTCCTTGTGGTTTGTTTTTATCTTATGGCAGGGAAAACAGAATATCCTTGGTCAAGCTGCCCCTGAGTTAGGGGAGGGGGAAGGCGGGAGTGTCTGGGCTAGTCTGGGCTGAGAGGAGGGGAGGGGGAAAGCGGGAGTGTCTGGGCTAGTCTTGCCTGCATTTTTATTTTAACTCTTCATTCTGTGGGCAAAGCATTTTGAGAAGGATATGTATATTCACTTTCTGTTTTGCTTGCCTGGGAGAAAACTAGTCTGCAAGCAGTCTGCATTTATAAAGGGGAACCTGCTCATCAGTGGTTATGTGGAACCTGAGGTGGGGTTAAACTTTTCAGGAGAGAATAGGAGTGGAGCAGAAAGACAACCTTGGACTTTCAATGATGTAGACATCTACTTTGTTGAGTCAGAAAGCCAACATTTTGTCAGTAGTGGCTGCTGCACCAACAGAGAGGAGGCAGGGAAGCAATTATTCCACTCTTAAAGTTAAGGAAATCCAACTCAAGACCATAATCCCCAATGTTAGTTTATGGAGAACACTCAGGTGACCATGGTGATAGTAGCCTTAGCAACTTATCAAGCTCATGTCTCTACCTTTTCTAGGTTCCAGTAATCTCTGCGGATGAACTCAGGTAAGACACAGAGCCCAGTGCAGAGGAACGGTAGCAATGGCGTAAAGAACATTGTGGTGACCCATACATTCTGGAACACACAGTTTCCCTGAAGGATACTTTCTCATCCAGTTGACTAATGGGTCTATTTAGATTGACTCTTAAGGGAGGGGCAGCAGTATGTCCTGAAGGGATAATGATAATGTCTTGGTTCTTTCTGACACAACCTCTGCAAAATGGCATTTTATGAGCTTTAGGTACTTCAAAATGTCATGCCTTCATCCAGGGCCAGAGACATATCACAGATCCGATTTCTTTGACCAGAACTACTGTAATAGAATATACTAGGAAGAATTAAAGAAAAGATAAGGATAGTTTTGTGAAAGTAGCCATGCCTTCCCAGGAGGCAATAGCTTTCTCTTAATGGGTCTCAACAAAGTGCTTCTACCTTCACCTTTACCTCCTGTCACATGATGCCTTAAATTGTAGAGAAAAGCAACTGTGATATGCTGTCCTTCCTTAATATTAGTGTTACCAGGGACCACAAGAAGTGGGACCCAGAAACTTATCTCCAGGGAGGGGTCAATTGCTGACCTCTAAACAAGCATGTTCTACTAAAATATGAAGCTCAAATTCATCAATTTTTAGAATGAGAATCCACTCCCAGGATGGTGAGCAGAGATCTCACAAAGCAAAGTAAAAATTTCATAAGCTTCAAGGGACCCTTCAATCCTAGAAGTCTGCTGAAAGCTGTGTGTGCCCGGAATGATTTGGATGTTGGTCTCCTTGCAGACTCATGGAGAAATTTCCTTAAAATTTTAACAGCCTTAGTGTAACTGGAATGCCAAGGTTCATGATGTCCATGACCACGAACAACAATGAGCACTGGTGAGAATGAAATCTTTCAGTTCTCCTTCAATCAGGATTAAATTAATAAATGGTTAGATTTGTGATTCCATAAAATTAAACAAATATGTGTCAAGCTGGGGTTTGCAAGACATGCTAGGTGGTGGCATTTCTGCCACATATTCCCAAATGGCTCAGTGAGTGGTCCTGAGTAAGAGCTGGCTCACGTGGGAGATGATGTATGCAGTGCCCATTTACTCACATCCCATGTGTGAAATTTTATAACAAGTAGCCAACACATCAAGATATTATGACAACTCAAACCATGTGAGACCTCTAGGAAAACTGTGAAATAGTACAGTTACTTTCATTTTATTATGACCAGATGTCTAACAGAGCACTCCAGGGATGAAGGATATGTTTTGACTCACAGTTTCAAAGGGTTTGAGTCCATCTTGATAGGAGGTGGAGCATGGTGAAGCAGCCCATCTCATGGCAGTGGGAAGTGTGGGGTGGAGGATGTTGTCACCAAAGAGCACCCAGAATCAGAGAGCTATGACAGGAACCAGGAGCTTCAAAGGTCCATCCCTAGTCATGTGTTTCTACCAGCTAGCTCACACCTTTTAGAGTTCTACAGGTGCCCAAGATACTGTGCCTACTGGGGATCAAACACTTAAAATGGAATCCTGAAGGAGAATATCTGAGACTCACACTGTAAGTGTGTGTACGGTGTGTATGTAGTATTTCCCATTCTCCCTCCCACTTCAATGTCAACTAGTGATTACATTTCCATTTTGTCTGAGTTGTCAGCCTCACTCAGGTTTTTCAGTTTGGTCCTGTGTGTGTCTCAACGCTCCCCTGGTCCCTACAGAACAATGGCCAACCTCGTTTGTTTGTAATGAAGTAAGAATAGCTTACAGTTGTAGACATGTTAACTATTACAGATATTTTGAAAATAAGTTTTCATGTTGTGATGTATCAGTTCTTAATAGACATATTGATTTAAATAGTCACTAGCCTTTCAAATATGTGATATAGATTCAAAGTCATACCTCAGGTCAACTGAAAGGCAGACCCCATATGTGAGTATGTGATCTGTTATTTAACATCTGTTTTGATATTTGCATTATTTTCTCTCTCTAAGTCTTAAGGACTGGGAACATATAAGAACTGGTAGTATTGAAAACACAAAAGCCATCTATTCTTCAAGCTAATCATTAACTATGGCATTGCAGCTAGCTGGTTAAGAATTATCATTTTGTTGTGAGAGTTGTAGAGCCATGTGTCAGGTCTGAGAGTTCCAGTAAACTAGGCGTGGGCATCTGTCTTAATATGTCAATCAAAGAGATAAATAGAGGTAAGGGGGCTAGAATGAAGTCTGGAGCGAGTGGCCTTACTGGGAAGAATGGACACAAAGAGTCAAGAAATTTATGTGGCTTAGGATCGATCATTCAGAGGCTGAAGGGAGTGAGAAATCTTACGGAAGAACAACAAACATAAGGATTGGATGCCATATAGCTGGAGAGCGTCACAGAGCTGCCAGTTTTGCTTTGGCCAGGGTCTAGTTAATAATTGTTTTAGGGCTACTCTTGCAAAGCTCATGGATCCTTTCTGAATGGCAACTTGCTTCTTTAGGTGAGATGAAGGCTTCTGATTGGCCTGTGGTCTCCTCAAAGATTCTCAAAGAGTGATCTTTGGCCTTTACTTGAAGAGTAGCTTTAGTTTTCTGTTGAAAAACTATCATCGTCAGACATGTCCTTCCTGTAATCCAAGGCAATGGAAGAGGGAGTGTCTTACAGGAGCAGCAACAATGTCGCCGTCATGTCATCGTGTCATCAACAACAACAAGGGTAACGACAACAAACAAAAATGAGTAGGGCGGGCAAAATGGAGTCCGGAAGAGAAACACGAGTTAGTCGAGCCATGCCTGTGCTCTCATTTACTTTTCTCATTACATATCATCCATATCATGTATGAAAACCTCCTCTTTCCATGTTTGTTTCAATTTTAGAGAGATCTTTTGTTTTTACTTAGTGACTAAAATATCCCTGTAAATAATAACACCATCATCTCAATTTTAGAAATAATGATGGAGAAACTAATATGTAGATTATGTTTTCCTAAAGATAATGTAGCTTGTGATCAGAAACAAAGAAACTTACTTATGTAACTTAAATCTATGCTCCTAAAAGCAAATCGAGGCTTGTAACTACTCCTTCTACCCGTTTTCCATGTTTCAAATATATTTTTTGGTTGTTTACAAATAATTGTTGAATTTTTCTATACACTCAGGCATTTAAATTAGATTTCTTCCTTCTTGATCCTCAAGGTTAAATGGTGCAATTCAGTGGTGCCAGCATCCCCCTGGATAAAGGAGATGGCAAGGTAGCAACTAGGTGTTCAGAGTTCACCTTGAAGTTATGTGATGTTAAATCAGTTTGACTTAGGGGTGTTTTTTACCCCCAAGGTCTTTTTTATTCTATCATACAATTTGCTGTCAAGCTAAATGATGCATTTAAATAGAATGACCAAAGATAATGACTGTAACAAGGGAGAGGCCAGTTCAATTGCTGTTGTAAAGTCATTCTGGTCTGGATGACCCTGTTATGTTGAAGACATGATATAATATCAAGTTATGATAACCTACTGACGTTTTTCGGAACAATGATGGAACTTTCTAGTGGAATGGCATTTTCAAAAATGTGTCAAATGGATATGTGTTACAAGACAGGTGTAGCAGTGTCCATGAGACTAATTGGAAATAAAATATGAGAACAATTATCTAAAGTTGATCATAGAAGACATAGAAATCTGTTTTTTTTCAGAGTTTCTAGCATGGGAAAACACTTAGGATTCAGAATTGAGGTCAGAAAATTGACTTGGCCATAGTCAAACAGAAAGAGCAATTGACAAGATATGTTTTTCAAAGATTCAATTGTATCTTTGAACTGGAAAAAAGCAATTGCACAACTTTCAGAATACATAACAATCTAGTATAACCATCTCTTTTCCTTTTCTCTTCCTACTCTCCCCTTCTTCTCCTCCTACTTTTCTTTCTGTTTTTTTTTCTCTTTTCTTCTTGTAGTGTAAAGGCCATGGAGACCAGGATATTCTACTTTAATTACACCAAGGGAACTTTTATAATGTTACTTTTTATGCCTCAGGTTACAATTATATGGATTTAATATCCACAGTTACATGGATCTAATATCCACAGGTACTTGACTTACTCTATCTCCAGAAGCAATGGATAGAGCTGCACAGCTTCTTTCTGTCGCAGTTCTGTGTAGTTTCTCAGATTCTTTTGATTCATAGACCACAGGGAAGAAAGAAAGGGTGTTTCTTAAACGTTGTTCAGTGACATGCTACCTATTTTCTTATTTTTCTGTAAGATGCCCTGCCATCTCCCTCTTAACTCTGCACTTCCCCTTTTCTATTTATAATGTGCTGCTAAGATCGAGGCTACTGAAGCTAGAGCTTGGTTTTGTGATTTTTGAATACGCTTGTCTTTTTTCTAGGCACATCAGTTCTTCATTAAATGACTCGTAAGAATTAAAGGGGCTGACATGTGAGGCTGGAAACTGCATAAGAGGAGATCAGAAACTCAATGTGTGGCAGATGGGTAGAGAGAACTTTGGTGTATCTGGGGTAGAACTGTGGAGGAGTCCTGAGATAGCCCATAATTTAGCCCTGAGATAACTCACCATTTAGGATAACCTCATTTCCTGGTCACTTTCATCAAAATGCATTAAATAAGTACCTTGCATGCCCCTTTGTCAACCACATATAATTTTCATACTTATGGAATATGCATTGCTGTTATTTATCTACATCAATTTTGAATTTTCTTCTAGTTTTAATAATCGCAGTTCTTTATGATTCATTTAATTTAACTTATTTTATGATAATTATTGAAGGCATTCTGTGAGAGTTTCACACACGTAGGAAATGTATTCTGACTTCTATAACCCCATCCTCTTCTACTTCTCTTTCCCCCATTCATGTCTCTTTTTTCCCCATGTGACCCATTGAGTTTATCAATCATCATCAGTGTGGCCATGGCCTTGAAACTCTTCATCAGTGCCCAGTGGGCCCCTCAGTGCCCTAGGTGGCTACAAATGAAGGCAGTGAGTATTCCTCCTTTAGAATCCATCAGTAGCCCACAGTTGAACCAGAGGATTGAGCTCTTCCTTTGATTCATCTTTGACTGTTGACAGGACCAGTCTCATACAGGCACAGCTACTGTGAGTTCATGATCGCATTGGCTACATAATGCCTAGAAGATGGTATTTCACAGCTCTGTCCCCATATTTTGGCTCACATATTCCTTTTGCCCCTCTTACATGATGATTCCTCAGCTTTATATAGTTATTAAGTTGAGTGATGGGAAAATAATTTTGACGCATTTGTGATGGAATTTGGAAAAGGCTTGTAAGAAAATCCCTATGTATAGGGAGGACACTTGCAAATGTGGATTATATTTAAGTAGTAGTGAATGCATTACAAATACATTTCTCGAAACAAATGAGAACACTTGTATCTCCTGCTGTTCAGTGACTTTTCCCACTGAACTGATGGTGTTCCCACTCTCTGTTAAAGAAACTTCGTCTCAACTCTCCCTTGCAGTTTTGGTACAGGAGGCTTCTCTGTCTTTTGAACTGCTTTTTCCCCCCTCCCTTGTACTCACCCTGCTTGACTTTTGCTTCTCTTTTTATTCTCTGTAATTCGGTATTTCTCCAAGTGTGGTTGTTGTATAACATTTTTGTGTGAGATTGAGACATTCTGTCCTTCAAGAAAGTTCTTAAACAGGGAGGTAAGCAACTCAAAATAGCTCCAGGAAGTCCCTGAAACTGTTCAGAAACTGTTCAGATTCACCAGTCCTCTCTCCTTTATATTAAGTAATAAAGTTGCCGAGAGTCACTTTCATATAGGCCATGTTACAAAGTAGACTCTGAGACCAGACCAGCTGTCTCAAGGGAGCAAAAATAGGCTGAGCTGCCTGGAAAAGATTTAGACCAGAGTCACTACAAAAGGGCACATTGTAACCTGTTGAGCTGCCAGCAAGCTGTGCACTGGGCTCCAGGTCCCCAGATTTTGTGAGACCTTTCCCATGCCATGGTGGCTTTGTGATATAGTTGTCTTTGCATCATTTCTTATCATGTCCATAACTCCTCACCCATACTCCCATAAGTAACCAAAATAAAAGTCATTGGTTCACTAATAAATGGACTTTGGTAGTATTTATACTATGATTTTATCACAAAACAGTGGTGCTTAGGGCATCTGCAGATACAACCGTCATCATGATTGTACTGTTAGAATATGAAATCTAAACCATTTGGCCATAGTGAGGAAATCTACTACAATCTAGAATTCTACAGAAAAATCTGATGAGGGCACCCCAAAACCTGCCTTGCAGCAAGGTTCTCTTAGTGAGTTTTATATATACTAAATTTCATATCTGTTCTCTTGAATGATTGACTGTCAGAGTTCCCCCACAACCCAATCCCAGACACACTGAAGTTCTCCATAACTCCAGTCATACATTAAACTTCTGGCTCCATTTTTTATTTTTCCTGAGTTTCAGGCTTACCTCTTACCTGGGAAAGTTCTCAGCACTGCACAATTTCCTGAACCCATTTTCCTGCTTAACATCTTTCTATGGTTGGCATCAACTGTATCTATACTTCTTCCAGAACCAGGAACAGACACTAGGTTTTACCATTTCTTCATTGGATTCATTCACTCACAAACTCATTTATGCATCTTCCCTCTAAGTCTTCTGTGTACCCCAAAATCTCTCACTTAAGGTATTATTACTGTGATTTTAAATGTTTTCTTCATCTCTGTTAAGTGAAAATCACTCCTATGTGAAGCTATTAATTTAATCTTGTCATTTGATAAAAGATTTCAGTAATTTTCATTTCCTTTGAGTATAAAATACAAACACTCTAGTGTGACTTACAATATCTCTCATGGTCTGATTATTGTCCCACCAATTAATTGCTGCTTGTGTCTTCTTACCCTCTCCAATTTACTTCTTACTATTTCCTATTTTATGTTTTGATACTTTGACCTTACTAGCTGGTTCTATAGATACTTTTTTTTTTTTTTTTAACTTTCCAAGCTGTTCCTTGTCTCTGGGTCTTTAACACAGAACACTTTCTTTTTCCTAAGCTTTTCTACACCCTCCTTACTCTATCATGTCCTAGTGACACTTGGGTCTCTCTTCTGGAATGCCTGTCTTTTCACCTCTGATGATAGGCACCATATAATAGCAAATGCTCCAAACAAAAACCAAGAAAGAATAGATCTAGCTAGCATTATGATGACATTTTTGTCCATAGTATTTTCCAGAATTGGGCCAAATAGCCACCTGTAGCTGCAAGGGAGGCCAAGAATGAAAGTATCATGCTAAATAAATACAATATCAAGATCAGCTCAGACAGGTCATGATTCATCACTTAGGAAAGACAAATTGCAACTGAAAACACAATGGAGATGATATTACCATGAAACAGGAGGGAATGGCCTAAGGGAGGTGATCAGAGACACTTACCAGGCTTTCCTTTCTTGATTGACAGCCCATACAGTTGTCTAACTAGTCCATTCCTCAGTGCAAATGCTTTCCTGTAGCACAGGGCTGCTTCTGAAATAAGAAGCAAAGGCCTCAGGCTCTCCTGGCCAAGGTTAACCTGTCTGTGTGTCAAGCTTGCTGCCTCTTAAGGGAGCTTTTTGCTGCTTGGCATGCTGCTTGTTTCTGGATCTGCTTAGAAGGATTAATTTGGCTAGTGCTCCAGAGAATTTGGAAAGTAAACAACTGTTTCTCTTTTGTCAATATGGCAATTAAGAACAGGGAGATAAAAGAAAGGGAAGTAAACGCATCTTTTATTTCTACAGTAGACTGATAGGTTTGGTGATTTTCTGAATAGGTAATGAGTACAAGAGAAAAATGTTGGATTAACAAGACCGAGCTCAGGGATACAGTCCTCCCTCTGCTAGCTTCTTCCCATCCCCCAAGCATCCAAACATGGCATACACAGAAAGCTTGCAAATTTAAAGATAGGATTTTGTTTTCACTGACTGTGGCATAAAACTCATTTTATGCCAGAGACAGAAATGTGCATGAAAATTTGGCTTCCAATAAAGAAGCATTGTTGCAGCCCAGGCTATGTTCTTTTTGAGTTTATTATGGATGAGAAAAATGTAAATGTATATTGTTACTCAATGACCCAATAGCAGTATTGGTCATTAACAGGAGTCATATTTGTACACAGTGAGAACTTGTTCCAACCCTGCCAGCAATTTACCTGTCAGTGATCTCGGATCTCTTAATCGTTCTGGGACTGTTTCTTTACTTTTTCAAGAGGCAAGAGAATGCTTTCTGCTCCAAGGACTCACTGAGGGCCCTGTCTTATACTTCAAGGAGCTAGGGAGCTATCACCATGGAATATGCCACTTTTATACGCTGATTACTTCCATCTGAGAGCACTTGAGGAGTAGCAAATGTCTGGAGTTCCTTTATCTGCCAAAGATAGATCCTCCAAAAAGGAATTCAATTGTCATGCACTCCTCCAGGGGAATCCTGTCAACTAGGGAAGATTAACTCATGGGAGCAGAAGCACCATCCATAGACAGGCTGTCAGAGAACATCTCCTGTTCTGATGGGCTCTTTGGGACAAGTTTTATTACCTGAGAGATTATATCTGCGTAAGTAGATGATCTTTACTCATCTCAAATTTCCACTCATTTTCCCTGGAATAGAAATAATGTGAATCCCTAACTGATACCAATACATGGCTTGTACTTACTAGTGAAAAACAAACAAACAAACAAACAAACAAACAACTTCAGTTTAAGGGCCAGGAATATGGCTTAGTGGTAGGAAACTTATGTAGTGCACACAACCTCTGGGTTTAATTCCAGCATGGCAGGCAAACCCCACATGGCAAATGACACTACAGTGATAAGGCTCTGGTTCCAGTCATATTTGAGCACACACTCATGATAAAGATGCAGGACCTTCCATAGCAACATGTCCATTGGCAGTTTCTTTCTTAGACTCAATTATTGGACCTTCGGAAATAATTTTTCTTTTCTCTACATTCCCCAATTGGAGTCCAACATATGATAGGCATCCAATGAACACATAAATTGAAGATACCATTAGAAATCAAGGGATCAATGTATGTAGGAGAATTATAAATCACCACAAATTAATAAGCAGGAAAGTACCATTGAAGGGTCTCTCTCTCTCTCTCTCTCTCTCTCCCTCTCTCTCTCTCTCTCTCTCTTTCTCTTAGATCTAGACCATTTACATATAAAGGTTTATGTGATGTCCACGTGCTAGTTACCATACATGATAAGTTTTCCAGAAAACTGGGTGGGTGAGAGAATCTAAAAATGAAAAGGATGTTTTAGCAGGGAATTTTGTGTCTTAGAAATGCCCTTGAAACAAGGGGAAAATTGAAATGGTTACTGTAGAGTCTGGGAGGGTTTTTTTTTTTTTTTCAACAACAACCAAATTTGATTGATGACAGAGATGAGGATGCTGTAGTAAGGATTTGACTGCTGTTAAGAAGTCTTCTGTTCATAGGACACTCTCAACAGGACAAAACGGCAACCAACAGATTGGGAAAAGATCTTAACCAATCCAACATCTGATAGAGGGCTAATATCCAATATATACAAAGAACTCAAGAAGTTAGACTCCAAAAAACCAAATAACCCCATCAAAAAATGGGGAACA
>CM052713.1:50255476-50277232 GCA_028551405.1 Uromys caudimaculatus | reverse complement strand
CAGCCATATTTATAATAGCCAGAAGCTGGAAACAACCCAGATGTCCCTCAGCAGAGGAATGGATACAGAAAATGTGGTACATCTATACAATGGAGTACTACTCAGCTATTAAAAACAATGACTTCATGAAATTTGCAGGCAAATGGATGGAACTTGAAAATATCATCCTGAGCGAGGTAACTCAGTCACAAAAGAAGGAACATAAGTACTCACTGATAAGCGGATATTATCCCAAAAGTTCAGAATGCCCAAGTTTCACTTAACAGTAACCACTGGACTGAGAGTAAGGTCCCAGATGGAGGAGTTGGAGTAAGGACTGAAGGAGCTGAGGGAATTTGCAGTCCCATGGAGGGATCAAGAGCATCAAAGGGCCTGACCACTCCCCCCCCCCCATCATCCTGGAGTTTGGACCAGCAACCAAAGAATACACATCTATGGATCCATGGTTCGGACCACATATGTGGCAGAGGATGACCTCGATGGCCATCAGGGAGAGAGGAGAGGCCCTTGGGCCTGAGGATGTTAGAGGCCCCAGTAAAGGGGAATGTCAAGGTGGGAATATGGGGATGGGTGGGCGGGTGGGTGGGAGGTAGAATTCCCTCATAGAGGCGGGCTGGAGAGGGGATAGGGGGTTTCCAAAGAGGAGACCCAGAAAAGGGGAAACATTGGAACTGTAAATAAAGTATCAAAAAAATAAATAAAAAAAAAAAAAGAAAAAAAAAGAAGTCTTCTGTTGATTAAATGGCTAATGTTAAGCCATTACGTTGTAAATTAATTAGTGTCCACAACAGTATAGAATAGCTGTAAACAAGGACAATGTTTTCATTCAGAGGAAAGAGCGTGTTCAGAAATGAATATGGATATCTCTGAGCAGCAGACTCACCTTGTTGTCTGTTCTATGTCTTTTAGCACTGTAGCCTTTCAGATGAAACTGTTGTGAGGTTGGTTGTTCCGGGATACAAAAAGAACACAGCAGGAACCCCAGGGGAGTCAAATTCTTGACTTTTTAACTCCTAAGTATGTTTTTGAGATTTTTCCATAAAAATATTTGTCTGAAAGCTGAAAGATGCTTGAAAAAACTAAGCGGTGTTTAATGGAGTACTAGAGTTGAGTTTGAGTACTTATTATTAAAAAGCAAAGGGTTTCCAGTGGGGGAGCTAGGTCAATGGGTAATGTGCCTGCTGCAAATATGGGAACCTGAGTTGAAAACCCTAGCATATATATAAAAGCCAGATGACGCAGTACACAGCTGTAAGCCCTGTACTGGGCAAGGGAGATGGTTATAGATGACTCCGAGGACACTTCAATCAGTCTACTTCAAACAGTGAGAGACTCTGCCTCAAAATGTAAGGTCTGAGTAATAGAGGAAGACAATCCCTTGGAATGTGTGACCTCCGAGGTGACAGCACCTGCATACCCTCACAAACAAATACACATATAACACACATATGCGCACACACACACACACACACACACACACCCCCCAAAGAAAGTCTTACAGTGTTTAGAGGAAAAGAATAGTGAACTATGTTTCATCCTTGAGGTGAGGGAGTGAATTTAAATTGATGTGACTGGAGTTTATGCTTGTGGGATCCTGAAGATAGGCCATGGTTGCACATCTGTTACAAGCTGACAGATGTTTTCATACTGTCAAGCACCACCTCTTGCTTTGGTTTGGATCATGTGACTTAAAAAACCACCAACTATATCAAACAAAGAAAAGTCACTCATAATCCCATCAGCTCAGTAGCATATTTTAATACTTGTCCCGTTATTTTCTTTGTATATTGATGTATGCTAATATGTATTTATATTTGTGCCTGTACCTATATTTACAACTGTACTTGCACCTCTATCTACATTTGTATCTCTCGATAAATATGGTTCTAAAAGTAGTGCATCTTAGGGCATTCTGGAAGGATGGTGACATGTAAGCGGGAAAAATTCACAGCTGAGATTTATAGCAAAATTAGGTCACAAGCTATTCCTTTAAGTCCTAAAATATAAACAACTAGGAACAGGTTATTAAGTGTCATATAGTCTCTGTAGCAACAGCATCTTACTCTACAGGAACAAGAAGGAAGCAGTGATGTGGCTGAGTGATTTGAACACATGAACATACAAAATAGCCAAGAAGGGCATGATGACCAGCAAGAAGACTGCAGAAAATAGTGTTTTCTCTAATTACTACAGTACTAAATGCTGTCCTTGTAAGAGTTGTCTTGGTCATGGTGTCTGTTCACAGCAGTAAAATTCTAACTAAAACAATTATCATTCTCATCCTCATTATTATTAAGTTTTCCTTTATTCACGAATCCCATGTCCCCCAAAATTGTTGGTCTCTTTTTCTTTGTATTATATATAATATATTATATATTCTATTATGTTTTATATCCTATATATTATACATACCATATGTGTATATTATATGTTATATATTATATGTTATATATATGTAATGTGTGTGTGTATGTGTGTGTGCCTGAGTTTATAACCCAAGCACACATGTAAAAACCAGATGCAGCAGTACTCATTTGAAACGTAGTAATGGAGCAGGGTCACATGTACACACAGTGGAGAATTATTCAGACTTAAGAAAAAAACAAAATCATGGCATTTGCAGGAAAATGGATGAAACTGGAGAGTGTCATGCTAAGAGAAGACAGAAGCACAGAAACTCAAATCTCTGTCATATTTTATGTTTTTTTCTTATACGTTGTGAAGAGGGAGTCAGGAAATTTAATAAGGATGATAACAGGGCTGAGCATGGAATTGTATGCATCCCTGGACACCTAGCCACAAAGTGTAAAACACCAAAGCTTATTGGTGAAATGGCTATTTCTAAATATATGTTATTAAATGAACAAGTTTGGCAAATCTGTTACGTCAAGTAACAAGACAGCTAATTGACACTGTGCTATTTATTCTCAGTGCCTGGACCTTGTGTTCTACCCCTGACTACAACAGGCAGATCACTGCATGATTTTCTTGAATATTTACTTTGCTGTCTTGTGCATTTAGCTTTCATTATGAATATATGAATAAACTTTAGACAACCCTTGATAACAGAAATTTTATTGTAGCAACAGTTATTTTCTAAGGATAGTGGGGTTATTAGCCAGACATATTTTAATGTTTTAAAATATTTTTATTAATTCTCTCTGAATTTTATAGAATGTATCTTGAACATATTCACCCTTTTCAACTGCTCTCCTTACTTGCCACCCTCTCAACCCACATCCCTTTCTATCCAATTTTGAGATTTCTTTTTTTTTGATGTTGTTTTGTTCTGTTTTTCTTCCTTCATTGAGCAGTTTGGATTATCCATCTAAGGTTGGAATTCATGGTTTTGGTAGAAATTATCACATTCTTCCTGAGTCTATTTACCTACAAGTTGTCAGATTATTAAGATACATTCCTCAAATATCCATGCTTTTAAGTTCATGTTTTAATCATAAGTATAAATAAATGATGTTTCTGGAGGCACATTATCTTATTTCAACACAATATTGGGGAAAAAGTTTAACTTTGTGATAGATATAATTTTATCTATTTTATACCTTTATAAAATAGATATAAATTTATCTATATTTTTAATAACTCGGTTTAGGAAATAAAACCCTATTTTTATTACTTCGGGTAACAATTACAAATGGTTAAGTTGTTATCCTTCTTCTCCAACTGGATATACGCCAGGGGGTTTCTTCTTTGAGCTGATTAAGTTGCTTGGTGAGTCACCAATCTGATGAAGGCACGTATGTTTGCTAGGTTATTATATACAGAAAGGTTTTGATAGAGAATATAAAGGAATGGGAAGATGGAAAAGATGTATAAGCAGGCCCTGAAAAGGCACTAATTATACATGTAGTCTCTGCCCTGCCACCCTGCAGGCATCGCCATGTTTGGAACAATCCAGAAGCTCTCTGAGCTACATCCTTTTAGAATTTTGATGGAGGATCGTCATGAACTAGTCATGGTAGGTTACATCACTGGCCTTTTTTAGAGGTTGAGAGTGAAAGATCCGATGTCTAGTCACAAGATAGTCTTCATGACAACCACCCCTCCTGCTAAGGCTCTTTGGGAGTCCATCCTCATCCACCCAACAGTGCTGGGACGGAAGTACAAAGGGAGGCAGGAACAATGGGTCGGAGCTTCTATAAGTTAGGAAACTAAAGACCTCAGGAAGCTGGAGGCAGGAAGGAGGGCCAAAGAAAGGTCAAATGTGAGAACAAAAGATGGCTGTAGTCCCCCTATGGATAAGGGGATCATGTCAGGATTTGTATATACATATCACAATGCCACACTTTGTTATTCTCCTTTATCTTTCTAGTGTTTTGTTGTTCATTTGTTGTTTGTCTGTTTTGGTGTATCTCTAATGAAACTTTCAACTATTATTTTTTTAATCATTATAAATATTATGAAATCTAGCAAAACAGAAATAAAAGCCAAGTCTAGTGGCACATAATTCTAATTCTAGCAAAGAATTACCACAATTTCAAGGATATCTTGGGCTACATAGCAAACGACTGCCCATATAAGCCTGACAAACCAAACAGACAATGCACCCCTCCCCCCTCACATACAAATTAAGTTAAATAAAATACAGGATCTTTTCTGAACTTATTAATTTATAAAATGAATCAGTCACTGAGGAAAATCAGTTACTTAAAACTATTTAGAATTTATTATAAGCTAGAGCTAGAAGAGCATTTGTTCTGATGAACTTTAGCTTTGGTTGAGACATTTTCCTGGGAATTACTTACTACATTTTAGAACAGAAAACTTCCATGTGAAACCATGTGTGAAACATACTTAAAGTGTGTTTTATAACCTACGGAGGAATGGGAGATTTCTAAAATACAGAGCCTGATATTGAGCTCTCTCCCACTGCAGCTGGGGGGGTGTGGCTAGGCTTGGGAAGAGGCTCATTTAGTTGACTCACAAGTACCTGAAGGCTGACCTTCACTCAGCTTAATTGGAACAAAGGGATCCAGTGGGAGCAGCTGGGTGTGTGGATACTGTAGTTGTTAAAGGATGAAGTCATTTCTACGTGTCTGAGCTCTGAGTCTCTGTTAATATTTCCAAGATATTTCTAAGTAGAAGATTTTAGTTTTTTCCATATATATATATACACATATATATATACACATACATATATGTGTGTGTGTGTGTGTGTGTGTGTGTGTGTGTGTGTGTGTGTGTGTGTGTGTGTATTTTTTTCCAGACAGCAGCACTTGCTATTTTATTTGCTAGGGTAATGGGTGAGTATCCAAGGCTATATTTATATTTCATTTTCATCTGCTGATATCTCTGCCCAGTATAGTGTTTTGAATTTAATACAGTTTTATTTGTATTTATGAAAGGCTTCTAATACTTCATATTATTCTTCTCCATCTTGCTATTCTCTTCTGTTTCATCACATTTATCTTGTGTATTAAGCTAATTTGAAGGATAGTTCATGAACGTGTTTTAATATGTAGTCAGCCTCTGCTTTCTAACTTTGTTTGAATGTGATCAGCTACCCCTCCCCCTTTCCCTACCACCAACTATTCCATCTATCATAAAAAAATAAACCATCCCTACATTAAGTTGTATCTTGATAGGTATTTGGAATGGAAACAAGAAAAATAAAGAATATTAGTATGGAGAATTGGGGCTGATACTGTCAGATACTTGACCATGTGATGTTTAGGCCTTTGCAACTGGTTTACGCATGTGTATATTTATGTATATGTACAATGTGTATTTTTATTGGTTTCTGTACACTTGTATATTTATATGTGTGTACTTGTTCAGGTTTATGTATGTGTACATGTGTATATTTATGTGTACATAGTACATGTATATATTTACAGAATTTGCACTGTTCAAATGCTATTACATCTGTATGCATGAGATGTGCAGGATTGAGGGGGTCGTGGTCTCTGGTACTATAGTTTCTGATAACTGTCGAAGCCAGAAAATGTGTGACAGCTTTGTATTCTCTGCAAGGATACCTTGGAAGGCTTTTTGATTAACCTGAGAAAGTGAAACTCAACAAAGGAAACTCCACAATGTTGGAGATGCTCAAAACATGGGACATCCACCAAGGAAAGCTACAGACACAGTGTATCAGAGACCTAGAGTGCTGCAGGCAGCCTAGCTAGAGAACCAGGATTTCATAACATAAATTTGTTTTACAATCAAAGCTTCAAAACCATAAATATACACATGCACACACACTAGGATTGTAAGACAGAACATGTGACTTCCAATTCTGAAGCATAGCACATTGCTGGGTGTGTGGTGCTATCATCAGGATTGTGATGGGCTCCGCAGGCATTTTTTCTCTGCTGTCTAAAGGTTCAGCCACACTCATTTACTAACAGCATTAGCTCTCCTTCCTGTTCGAGGGTGGGGACCAACTAAGGCAGTCTGAAATGTTGCCACTTCACTAAGAACCCAAAGTACGTCTAAAGCATCAAGTCATACAAAAGAACCCAATTCAATTTCAGGACCACACCTACCCTGCAACCCCTACTCCACCCCTCACCCACTCAGCTGTGCTAATTTAGGACTTTCTTTTTTCTATAAAGCTTAGACTTTTTGGTATTCATTACTACTTAGCATTTTTCTTTTTATTTTAAACAAGATGACTTGAATTCTAAAGTTTAATAATAATAGAGGAAGAGTTGATATTTGCAGTATGTACAAACATTTCTGAAAAGGCTACAAATAGAATCTAAGCTTTTTCAGTTTACAAGAAATATTATATATGAAATAAAAACGTAATTATAAATTCAAACTGCCTCAACTATTTCAAAGAGGTCAAATAAAATAAAATGTATGAAACATTTACCACATGTAAATATTTTACAGGGTTTATAGGAGACATAAAATAAAATAGAATAAAACATAAATCTTGTCTTCAAATTTCTTACTTTCTGTTTCAGAATCTATCACTCAAGGTAATGTACTTAAAGTATTGTGAATGACATGCACACAGACGTTCAGAAATGCAAAAAGACAAATATAAAGTTATAAGGTTAAGTCTCAAGGATGACCTTTGGGATGTGTTTTTAAGTAAAATTGGCAATAGTAGGGGGACATGAGGCAGGTTCCAGAGGCAGTGGGCAGCACCAAACTAAATGTGCTCCGAGAAGAGTGTGTCGGTTCGTGTGATTTGGATCCATACTGAGTGTGAGAAACACGTGTCAAGTATATGCAGAAAAAGTAAAAGAAAAGAAAAGTGAAGTAAAAGACCATGACAAGGAAGCATGAGTGACTTGCCAGGGAAGATTAGGCTTTGAAGAAAATACACTATAGCTCCCTGTCGGGGAGTATAACACTTACTGACATCACCAAGGACCCAGACTTCTTCCAGGTCACACGGTGATGTCAACTCTAGAATGTGGCCCTTGTCTAAGATGGCTTCTAGAGTCTGGGTAGCGGAACTAAGAAGCAGAGGCATAATCATGGCGCAGCTGCTTTTTGAGCTCAGTTCATTTCCACAGAGATGTCACATCTCAGTTCTAGCACAGCAGCCAGGACTTAGTCACATACCCATACTAGTTGTATAGGAGGTTAAGTGAGGTTATCTTTGTTTTGGATTCCATGTTTCCAGTTAAAATGTCAGGATGTCATGAATGTTGGGAGTCAACTATTGATTCTGTTACTCCAATGCAAATTCCTGCCTTAAAGAAATTATTTTTGTTATTATATTATAGCGTAATAAATGAAAAAAAAATTCAGCAAATATGATCCAAAGTCTAATAAGGCTTCACAAATTAGACTCACATTTTCCCCATACATAGTTATTTCTTTAAAAAGATGTATTTATTTTTAATCTAATGCCCTGGTGTTTCCTATATATTTATATTCATCACCTGAGGACAGTGCCTATAGAAGCCCAAAGAGAGAGTTGGATACCCTGGAACTGGACTTAAAGATGGTTTCTAGTGGCTACATGAGAGCTGAAAACTGAATCCCAGGGTCCTACAAGAGCAGAGAGCCATCTTAACTGCTATGCCATCTCTCTGCTCCTCCCCTATGCTTGCATCTCTAGGCAGGATTTCTGTCTCATTAGGATTAGTAGCTCAATAACATAGTTCCTTTCTCATATTGGTGTTTTAAAGTGCTTTTCCATGTTATTATAGAACTTCATTATTTATCATTAACTATAAAATAAATATTTTGTGTGTGTTATTTTTCCTTGCTTAGATTAATTTTCCTAACCTGTCTGCACTTCCCAAAAAGAATGGTTTGGTGAAGGAGTTAGGATTATTTTATGGGTTTTGAAGTACAGTAAAATGATTTCCTAAATCAAGTTAAGTCGTTCTTCAACTCCAATATTCCATCTACAGAAATACCAAGAATGCCATGGTTTAAAGCCAGGTATCACATTTCCCTATCAATTTTTCACAGAAAACCTAAGCAAAAAGGCATGTTCATGATTTTAAACATTTGAGTTTAAAGTCTGTCTGAAGTGAGAATAGTCAAAGACTTGAATTACCATGAAATTTAGCAAATTCTAGCACACAAGTTTCATCACTAATTCTCCCTTCATACTCTTTCAAAAGGCAAATAAGGCAAGTAGTTAAAAGACACACAAACTATTTGTGCAATGCCAATGTTAGAATCGATCCTGCTTAGGGGAAGAAAGGGTTATTTTAATGATTAATCCTCTGATTAGTTTCTTCTTGAATAACATAGGTACACACACACACACACACACACACACACACACACACACACACACACACTCACACTGAACCTCTATTTGCCGTGATTGTGTGGTTCAATCTATTCAGAAACTCGAAGTATATATCCCTGCCCACATTCGGCTGGAGGAACCACAATTTCACAGTTTCGTTCCCAACCCTGCTTTGCAGGGCTGCTGTCATAATGAGTTTCTGGCCCCAGACATACAGGCAGAAATCCCAAACATTGGATTCTCAACAGGGAGGCAGAGAAACACTAGGGGAAACAGCAATTAGATCAACATATAATAATGCAACAGCTCTAGAATTGTTCCCTGTTCTCATATGTATGTCACTGAAATAGTGTGTTTCTCTCTTGCCCAAGAAATTCTTTTTCAATAAGATGAATGTACATTTGTACAAGCTGAACTTTAAGGGAGCAACTGAGAAATGAAGGTGGCATGTATTATTTTTCTAGAAAGTTGTGTCACTGGGCTTCTTTATTAACTAGAATAAGAGAAAGCATCAAGACCAAGATTTAAATCAGCCATAACATTCATGGTGTAAGATCATATTATGGATAATATTTTTATTTTAAATATGTTAGTAAGAAATATGAAAATAAGCTACTTTAAAGGCTATCAGTTTATGTTCAGGGTAACAAGGCATATTCTATTTATACGTTGTTATGTTTAATGTAAAAAAAACATGGCCTTGGGTCCAATACACATGTCTAAAGTTATTTTATCAAACTGCTCCAGAGCAATGAAGACATGTGACATCAGAACCCTGCAGATGGGAGACACACACAGGTGTGACATCTGACCCCTCACTGGGACTCCATTCCCACAAATGGATAATGTGTGCAGATACAGAGGTGCTGAAGGCAGCAATGGGGACCCTGCTGCTCCTTCATTTATTCATTCTTTGTCTCTGGGCAGCTTTCTTGAGCCAGAGGAAATTGATTTTTGCACTGTGTTCCACTGTGTAGACAGTCTTAAGGTTTAATCATGCTAAAGTTGATACTGCATTTTGGTTTTGCTTTTTTGGTAGTGTTACCACTGCCTGTATGTAGTGCATGCAAAAGGATGCCCTTACTCAAAGGCTTCTCTATTTTGACACTTCAATTTATTATAGTTGGCCATTGTACTATGCTGCAAGAATTCATGATTGTTATTTTTATCTTGGACTTTCAGTAGAATCTATTACTGGGCCTGTTACATGCTAAGTTCTTCATCAGTAAGCAATATCCTCACCCCAGCCACCACTGTTTTGGAAATAATTTTCCTTTGTGTGCCAATATGGAGTAGGCTCACTCTCTATGAACAACTCTCTGGCTGTAATTTGATTTGATAACCCTCACTTGCTTAATCTCTACTAGTTTCTTCTCAGAAGGAGATCTTAAATCCAAAGGGTACTTGGCTATTTGTTTCATATGATATTGGCAAATGCTGAGAAAGTCAAAACCATGTGTACTCATGGGCACTTATACCCATGAGAGGCAGGGAAGAAAAGGGTGTCTTGATAGAATGAATCTTTTGGGTTCAGACTCCATCTTAGAGAACCTGACCTAAGGTTGAACTTGAGTTAATTAACAGGCTTGTACCTAGCACCAGTTTTCAGGTACCCCCACAACAAGACCTGTGTCTAGCACCAGTTTCTAGGTTATTCCTCAACAAATCTGCACCCCCAGGTTACAAGCCTGCCCCTGGAACTTCATTTCCTAACAGCCACTAATCAGGAAAAAAGCAGAAGTTATGTTTCTGGTTTGGCTCCCAGGACTAGCCAATTATGTTAAAGGTCATAGTGCCATGGTGCCCCAATTATCTATCTATCTATCTATCTATCTATCTATCTATCTATCTATCTATCTATCTATCTATCTATCTATCTATCTGAGTTTTAAACCAGCACCATGGCTGCATTGGTCAGTGTGATCCAAATGGAATGACACATCTTTAATTCCTCTGGCTGGAATGCAGAAACCCCCTTAGTACACACTTTTAATCCTAAACAATGAAGGTACAGTTAGTTTGTAGAAGGAAGTATCCATGTCTGAAAGTGACTTTTAATTGAGGGCATAAGAAGTAATGAATCACAGAAAAAATTGATAGAATGAGTCAGAGATAGATATGCCCAACTCTCATGAGAACAGACAGGAAAGAGGTGACTTAAGGGTGGCTCAGAGTCAATCAGTACAGTGAGTACAACGCAGTAGAGTTGAGTTTGTTCCCGGGTTCAGTGCAGGTCAGTAGAGGGCATTGAAGTCAGAGCATTAGAAGGGGCCAGAAGGTTAGAACAAATTGCCAGAGTTAGTTTGAGACCAAGCATAACAACTCAGTGAGAAGCGGAGAGAAGCCAGACTGAATCAGCTAGCTTGGAGATGAGTTAAAGCCAGAACAGCTGAACTGAAACAGCTAGCCAGAGTTCAGAAAGAACTAGAAAGGGTGAGCTTATTCAGCAGTAAGACTCTGAGATGACAACTCTTTTAAACACAGACACAAGCATACACACACACGCATGTATGTGTTTATATGTGTATGCATATATGTATGCATATGATGTATATATACACATATATACATCATATGCATACATATATATGATAATGGGAAGGAGCAAAGAAAACTTGGAGGATGAGAAATAATGTCATCAAATATATGCATGAGAGCTCTTAAAATTCTCCACTTTCTAGAGCACACCACCTTCACCATTCGCTTCTTTTCAGTGTAAATAGAGTGGATGCTGCTTCTGGGTTTAGGCTGCCTTAGATCAGAAAAGTAGAAGGCTGTGCTAACTCGATTATGGTTGCAAATCTTATGCCTCTGAGTTAATTACAAGGACGGTAACCCTGTGAGGGCATGACCAAATCACAAGAGCAATGAAAAGATGCCTAAGCCTCTCTAGCATTTACCATTTGAAGCAGCAGAAATCTTCAAATTGCCATTATATATCTAGGCAAGATGTTAGGCAGCAGATAGCTTCTAGACGTGGTAACAATGTAAGGACAATAGTCAGAAATAGAGGAAGGACCTCTGTTTTATGGCTATCAGACACTAAATTCTTGCAACATCCAGCTTTCTTGGAAAAAGTCTGTTTTAGACAAGAACTTAGCACAACCTTGTGCATTGATTCCACTGTTAAGGCCTTCCCTAAATAACTCAGCTAGCATCTAGACTCATAAAGACTGTCAGACAATATCTCCACGTTTTCAACAACTAAATTATCCCTTTTTTTTCTTCTCATGAAAAGCCACACATTTTTTAAAAGCTCACTATCTCCTTGGGGGATGTCTTGATTCTATACTGTGTCTTGATCCATTTTGTAGCCAGGACTCTATAGACCTTGCTTAGTACAAGCCTACATCTATATCATGTCCTTCAATTATCTTCTCAGCTGCATCAAGAAGAGTTCTTGTCTGTAAGTACCTCTTGAATTCATCATTTCTTGTTCACTGAAAACTAGCTTGCTTCTGCTAATCCACATGCACTTTCTTGACATGCTTGTATGTGATAGTTTTGCTACTAAGCACAATAGTCACTTTTGTGTTATTTCTCTTGGCCAGTCTGAAGTGTCAGCAATTTCTTGTCCCAAACTCTTTATTTTAGTTCAGACACATTTTCCTTTTTCTTCAGTGACTTCTCTTTTTGTACAGAATGTTACTTATGTTAGGCCTTATTTCTGACTTTCTTCTTTCTTTTTAGTATAATCATTCTTCCTGAATAATAATATCTGCCCTTTTCATTTCATTTGCTATGTACATATAATATATACCATATAATAATATGATAACAAATCTAAGTCCAAATATTTTGTATTTCAAATATACATGTCCAGTAGCTTAATGTTTCTTTTTTTGGACAACAATCATTCTCTCATATACATAAAGAACAACTATCATCTTTCTGAATTTTTTTTTGTGCAACCCACGTTTTAGTGGCTATCAGCATTTAACATCTAACATCTACATATTTAGGCAGTATAGGAAACTTGATATCTGCATTAGCTAGAGTTTTCAAAAGGAAAAGAACTATACACACATATGTGATATATATATATATATATATATATATATATATATATATATATATATATATATATATATATATTACACACATTCACACCTATTTAGTTTATTTGAATGTACAAGCTGTGGTCTAAGCAGTCCAACAATGGCTGTCTCCTGACCAAATGGCCCAGGATTTGGTACTTATTAAGTCCACAACACTGGTTGTCTCAGATATTCCAGTCTGGTGCTGGTGACCCAGAGAATTTTCATCAATCTGTTGGTCTTCAGTTCAGTTTGGTATGGGAAAAAGTCAATTCCAGCCTTATCAATAGGATAGATGAACTTACCAGCAAGAGAGAGTGAGGACAAGTATGCAAAGAGGAAAAGCTTTCTTTTTCCACGTCATTTTACATGGGCTGCCACCAGAAGGTTTAACCCAGATTTAGGGTGGGTCTTCCAATCTCCAATGATCCAGTCAATAAAATCCCTCACAGGCATGCCCAGTTGCTTGAATCTTAATTGATTCCAGATATAGTTCAAGTTAGCAACCAATAGTAGCCATCACAGTGTCCTATATTAATCTCCTGCTTTAATTGCCTTTTATCATTGACAGTTAATCATTTACCAAGTTTTTCTATGTCTTAGCATGTTTGTTCACGTTTAATAGTTTTTTATCTGAAGCCACTAGCATTTAGCCATATTTCACAATGCCCCCAAAGTTATTTCTGTTTTTAATTAGACTGTTTGTTTGCATTGAATCTGAAGTAATTTTAGGTTACACACATTTGACTATATCACATTCCTGCTTGAAAATCTAATGGATCTTTTCTTTTTCTGTGTAAAATTCCTAATGCAGCAGGACACATCAATCCTGCATCTCCTAGAACTGACCCAATACCCTCCTCCTCTTACACTTACTACTCTATCCCTCAATGCATTCTCCTTAAAACTAAACAAACTCATGACAGTATCTGTCAGGGTGTGTCCCTTCATTTTCAAACCATCCATCCCAGTATAATGTTTGATGGCACATAAATATTTTAGAAAAACTTTATTATTATGTCAATAAGATACACTGACAATGTAAAATGTATATTTACTCATGTTGCGCAATTCTGTTTTTCAGCAGTAAAATGCTTCATATAGTAAAGCTTTTAGCACTTCCTCCAAGTATCACAGACCACTGTGAACCTAGCACTTCCTAAAAACTGACATTATGTAATCAAATTCAGTTCAGATATCTTTCTGAAAGAAGCTTCAATTCTTATCTAGTCTGTTTTTATAATTCAGTTCCAATATGGTCTTTAGACATTATTCAGTGTGTGTGTGTGTGTGTGTGTGTGTGTGTGTGTGTGTGTGCGCGCCAAGACACTCATGTGGAGGTCAGATGACAACAAGTTGGAATTGCTTCTCTCCTTCCTTTCACCTTTTGAATTCTGTGGATTAAATTAATGTCAGGTTTAGGGTCAAGCACTTTGACCTTCTTTGCCACCTTGCTGTTTATATATCATCTGGAATATGATTTAGTTAAGGCCAAATATATTAAAATGATTCTGCTGTTCCAGATTTTAATTTTTTGGAGTTCCATTTTAGTTAGTTTTTTGTTTTATAATTTTTGTCCACTGTGTTTTTCTGATGTCTTTTTGGACACATAACAGTGACTACTTTTGTACCTTGACGTCAAAGAATCTTCTTCTATTTATTTTCCTGGGCTTACACAGAGGGATGTAGAATCAACTACATTTTACTTGAATCTTGACTTATTTCTAAAAATGTCCAAGTTCTAAACTGCATACCTCTGTATGGGATTTTGAAATCTTGACTTACTCCTGGATTCTGCTGTGAGCAAGAAAACACTGCACTTTTTATCTGAGTTTTTTTGAAAAGCGCAAAGTCTGTCTGAAAAAACTGCTCTCCCTCCCAAAACATCTCAACCCAAAGCATGTGCCTATCTACAAAGTAGCAAACCTCTGAGCTGTTCCAGTGGCAGAAATCCATAGCCTCTTCTTCACTGTAGTGATGTGGACAGAGAATGCAGGGCAGAGCCAGCAGAACGGCTACATGATATACTTATAGGCTGTTATCACCAGCTGTTATTTCCAAAACGCATCCCATTTCTAGCTTCTGTCAGGAGATGTTTTCATAAAACTCTAACCTGGATATATTTAATCTTTCCATTTCTAGGAGAAAGCTGCTCAGTTTGGAACATGTTGATCTCTGAAATGTTTCTGTTGAAAGCCGTGTGGTTTTGAGAAGTTGCACGAATTCGGCTCTATTTTTATGTTCTCACAACAGTGTCTACACTTTCCCAAGCATACAGTATCTAAGTTTCTACTGAAGCATGTAATTACCAGAAACAACTTAACATCTGCCACGTGATACCAAGGAATAGCACATGGGAACAATGTCAAAAATGGAAGACTGACAAACTGGAGACAGTCTAGTGAGACAAATCAGAAACTCTTATGTTTTACCAAGCAATCTCTTCATAACTATAAGCAAAAGGACCTTATTTACAAGGATTGCTTATTTATATTTTTAGGTGGTCTGCATCAAAGATATAAAGAGTCTAATTTTGTTTGTTATGAAGACTGTTTCTTATGGACATTGACCTTTAATTTGTTGTATTGTTCTGTTTGTTCCTTTGGATCAGGGAACCATCTATAAAAGGGAACATTCAGGACCTATATCCATGCATAGTGGAAAATTAGCCTATAATTTAGCCAAATAGACTGATAGAGGAATAAGCTGAGATATTATTATAATGCATATCCCTGGGCTTAGTTTAAATAGAGTGTTAGACATAGTAGGCCAAGAATTAAATAAAAAAATCTTCAATTTCTTGGAGCACTGAATAGTTGGATTGGACTGAATTGGAAAAAGCAGTATTATAACTTGAAAAATGCTAACTTTCTATTTTTTTTTACTCCAAATAGAACTTTAACTCTTGATCAAGTAGATCAGAGCAACCTCTCATAACATGATAGAATGGCACAATCGCACATCTATCTGACCATTGAGGAGTTTGCATTTGGATGAGATCCTACATAAATTACCATAGGGAACACTAGATTTCGGGATAGCTCATGTAGGTATAGCTGAATAATTATCTAGACTCCCTGCTACCCAGGAAAAGACATGGGGAATAGGGCACAGACAAGGAGAATTTGAATAGAAGAGTTGGATAGAGTTGGGAAAATGATGAGGCTCGCAGTTGCTTGCTGGAGTGGTGTAGGACTGACAATGATTGGGATGAACAGGGCGAGGTTTCACAATAATTACAGAACCCTTTGCTCAAAATGGAGGACTTTAAATGGTAATCACTTGTTTAAAAAGATTTGCATGAAGTATTTTTGAAAAAATATGATGTTTCCATCACACTTTAATATTTGATGATTAAAGCAGACAGTTTCTGGGTTTCGAAAAACATCTACAGATTGACATAGTCATAGTCACTGAATAATTCAAGAAGAAAACATATCCAGTACTCCTCAGGTATCAGGATCTGTAAGTCTGGCTAAAAATCTTGAAGGAGATTAAGGTTTCCAGCAAAGCTTAAGAGCAATATTCTTTGAACGAATTCAGTTTGGTGAAATGAGCTCAGTTATTTTAAGCTTCTATCAAGCAGAATAAGTTTTATTAAAATAAATTAAATCATCTAACCTAATGGATGTATTTCTAGTCATTTAGCATGATAACTCTTAGAGATAAATAGTGAAAGCTGTGTATTTAATTCATAAAAGTGCATTTATTGCATTAGTGATACATAAAGCTATCCTTTAATGTCACCACCACACAGAGTTCTGTCTCATTAATTCCAAGAAGACACTGCACATGTTTTATGCAAATTTTGACAAATTAAATTTCTTAAGGTTTTAATTTGGATTTTGCAGTCTTTCTTGCAAAGTAACCATTTAACATCACAAATGTTAGATTTATAATAATTAATTGTAATTCTCAGATAACCAGTAAGTTATAATCATTAGGTAGGTTTTTATTTTCTTTAAAATACACATTCATTTTAATAAAGAAAAATGTTTTTTAAAGAGTATCTGTAGAGGCATTTCCCATGGGTTGTGACTGTGGGGATTTTTTTCTAATTGTATCTGGAAGGAGTGCTCCTCTAGGACAGTGAATGTAACCATTCTTGCTAAGTCACATTTTCTGGAACCTCCTTCCAAGGGTAGCAAGGAATTTTGGGTTCATTCTTGGAAAAAGCTTCATGAATCCCCCCGGCCCCGCCAAAAAAAGAAAAAAGAAAACCCAAAACCAAAAACCCCACAAATCAAAGTCATGTGCTTTCTCCTCAGCAAACTCATTTGGCTCATTGCATTACTTGTCATGAATCAAAAAAGTAAAAATATGTGAGAACCAGGGGTGCAATTCTAGTTATGATGTACTGGCTTAGAAAGTGTTCTTGCTATTCAATGAAGAATTGTAACAATACTGTGATGGTTTGTATATGCTTGGCCCAGGGAGTGTCACTATTAGAAGGTGTGGCCCTGTTGGAGTAGGTGTGTTACTGTGGTTGATGGCTTTAAGACCCTCATCTTAGCTGCCTGGAAGCCTGCTAGCAGCCTTCAGATGAAGATGTAGAACTCTCAGCTCTGCCTGCACCATGCCTGCCTGTATGCTGCCATGCTCCCACCTTGATGATAATGGACTGAACCTCTGAACCTATAAGCCAGCCCCATTTAATGGTATCCTTTATAAGACTTGCATTGGTCATGGTATCTGTTCACAGCAGCAAAACCCTAACTAAGACAAATACATACTTATTTGCTTGTGATGCATTACACTTTTCTAAATTTCCACAAAGAGAAGAATTACCTAGGATACATAATAAATTATCACTTCCCAAGTCTTTCTGTGGAGAATGTGGCTTACTTGGATAGGGTTTTTATTGTTGTCAAGGATCTGAATGTGTTTTATCACCAAGTATGGCTGTGACACCTTGTTCTTACTAAGAGGCAAAAAATGAATCTAGAAACATTTGTGCACAAATCGTAGATCAACACTCTCAACTTTAGTTGTTCATTAGGAATCCTCAGGTTTGTGAGTGTGTGTGTGTAGTGTGTTTGTGTGTGTGTTTGTGTGTATATATAAATATCTATGTCGATCTCCATACACACGTGCATGGGAATATGTGTTGTACATGCATTTAAACTCTAGAGGAAAATTTTGAATCATTCTTCAGGAGGACTTAAAAAATATTCTCCTTGAGACACATTCTTATAATGACTGGAATGCATGAGGCAGATTAGGTTGATTGGCTAAGAAGCCCCATACATCTCCCTGGCTCCGCCTCTCTAGGGTTGGGATTGCACATGTGCCTCATCGTGCTAGGCATTTTTTTATGTGGCTTTTTGGAATTGAACTCAGGGCCTTATGCTTGTAAGGCAAGCACTTTATTTACTGGACTAGACCTCTAGACCAGAAAACCTTTTCTAAAATTCTTGATGATCACAGACTCTCAGAACAAATAAGTTAGAGTTTCTATGATGACATTCAGATGTCAGACGGAATAATCAAGGAGCCCGAACAGAGAAGGTGGCAACAGTCATATTATGCTATCAATAAGAAAGGGTAAAAATTCGTTATTTATAAATTGTAATGTCTAGTGTTTCTAATCAGTAGGTCCAGAGTGGAGCCCCCAAATTTTATTTCTAGTAAATTTGAGGTAGAATTGATGATGCAGGCTGAGAACTCCTTTTGGGAGTGAATATTCGTTGGGAAGGCAAAGGTGAAATTTATTAAATGGACGTGTACTATGATGATACTGGACTGAGCCCAGGACTGAGTAAGCTGTTTGATAAAACACATGCTGAATAGGGTTGCATAAACATAGTAACCTGTCTGCAGCTCATGTGCCCACCTAATATAGATATGTGTGCCCATGTGCATGAAGGTAAGGGCATTTAAGTGGAAAGAGGATAGGAAAATAAAGTGGGTGGGGGACAGATTGAAGGTGAATAAATGATAGAAAGGATGTTTGAAAAAACAGATGGAAATCTACAATTTACATACATACATCATATATAGCATATGTGTATACACCCACACATATATACATATACTTGTATATGTATATATACACACATAAAAATAACACATATAGGTAACACACATAGATATATATATATAAAGGTAGGATATTGGGAGTGGAATGCAACAGAAGGGTAGATGTGTGTGAAAAGTGCTGTGAGAAACTTTAGATCATGTAAAATCATCAAGGGCTTCCTCTTAGATAGTTTGATACCTGAAAGAAAATTTAGAATTGATGACAGGTGAAGGAAAAAATTATACAAGGCCTTAATCAGAACCTTGAGTAAGGTACCTTGTGTAAAATAAAGCTCCCCTGCCCATATCATATGTCAACAGCCTAGTGATGGTTCCTCATTGTACCTTAAGATACAGATAGGAAAACACTGCCTGAGCATTGGTCAAGGGTAGGACAGATATGTCCTGTAGCTGACAAATTAGAGAGTATGAATCTTGGTAATGAAGTTACTATGCACTGTAAGTGGGTGTCCATTGCATTTGGTCTATGTCGTCATGTTTGTGTGTGTTTACTTCGAGCTTGTTTATCTCCTAAGAGGAAATGCTGCACACAATATAAGTGGTGATCAGAATCATTCTCTATCAGTTTGTCTCACCAAGGTGCTTCTTTTGAGGCACAAACACATTTTGCTTCTGTTGTTGTACATGGGAAAACAAAAGCACACAGCATTACATGGCCCTATCACACTCTTTATGAATCTCTCTGTGCTGTGTTCCTATTGAAAATTGAACTGAGAAGTTAAAATACTTCTGATTTACAACAGATATAGGAATCAGGTTTTGTTATTTGTTTTTGAAACAGAGCCAAGGACAGTTGGGAATTTGTGATCCTCTGTTTTAGCTTCCCCAGAATATAAATTATGGTATATCCTACCACCCCTGCCCAGAGACATCTCTGGAAGCCTGGTTAAGCCAAATGGATATATTAATATGAAAAACAGTAACATACAGATACTAACATTTTTCTTTTGTTTGATTTCCTTGTCTTGGGCCAGGGTAACATATTCACATACCTGTCACAGCAGTTAGATTTGGGGACACTGCCTAAGCTCATTCGAGAGTGGGTCATAGTTTTATGCTTGTCTTGGTCATTCTTCTGTTGCTATGAAGAGATACCATAATCACAGCATCTCTTATAAAAGAGAGCACTTAATTGGCACTTACAGTTTCCTCAGCTTAGTCGGTGAGCATCGTGGTGGTGAGCATGGTGGCATGCAGGCACAGGGTGCTGTAGAAGTAACTGACAGCTACATCCTGATTCGCAAGCAGAGAGAGAGAGAGAGAGAGAGAGAGAGAGAGAGAGAGAGAGAGAGAGAGAGAGAGAGAGGACACAAGAATCACAAGAATGCAAGAACGAACTGGGCCTAGGCTTTTGAAACCTCAAAGCCTCCCCACCCTCACCACCAAGTGGCAAACTTTCTCCAGTAAGACCAAGTCTACTGGAAGAAGGCCGCACCTCCTAACCCTTCTAATCTTATCAGAGATCCACTCCCTGGTAACTAAGCATTTAAGTTTGTAAGTCCGAGGGTAGGGAGCATCGTTATTCAAACCAGCACAATGGTATAAAGCCAAACTAGGCAAACATGGTGTGAGTATAGACCTTCACTGAGCAGTAAAGCAAGTCTGAAATCCTTTCCCTGGCAGAGTCAGTGATATCATCTTGGGAATGGACCACAAGAGAGAAACAGCAAGCATGGTGCAACTATTTTTCTATGGCAAGTCAAAGCTTGCTTATTTATTTATTTATTTTTAATTTTTTTAGGGAGCTGTGCTGTTGCTGGGGGGAAATGACTTTTTAAACAAAAAAAAAATCAACGTGTATTTATTTAATATACATTGTAAGGATTCAAGCTGACTAAATTTAAAAAAAGAAATAAAAAAATAATGGCATGGCTTAGAAATCAAAGAGAAAGGACAATCTAAGAAAAAAGACGACACAAAAGAGAAGCTGGACAGCTTGTGTCAGGGCTCTTGGCTGGAGACGTGCTTTGAATAGGTTTCTTGCAGGTACTTCTTAAGTGCTGTGGGGTTTTTCCAGAGCTCCGCAGCGTGTATGTTCAAAGGGCTATCAATGTTGGGTTCTCCTAGTAAGTTCTGGATAGAGAGCAAGATGGTCCTGACATCACATAGTGCAGATCACTTATCCTTGAGGATGTCCAGACAGATGTTGCCCTGGGTGTCCATGTCGGGGTGGTAGCAGGGTGTGAGGAACTTTAGTGGGGGTACATTGTAAGGGTAGCCAAAGGGGAACTCTAGAGCATGTTTATACCTTAGGTCTTCATATACGGTGCCGGCTGATCCGTGGATGGTTCCTACCCATTTGAACAGATTGTCTGATTCAGGGAAGGCAGAAATTCCTTTGAGACCAGACATCATGAGGGTCATCAATTCCTGTTGTAGTCTCTTGCCCAGAGGGCTCCGGGCAGCGCCCCCGTATGGCTGGGCTCCTTTTCGAACGCTGGCAACGCTGGCAGCAGCTGGGTTGTGGTTTTGTGAGGCCATCCCAGAGGTGCTAGCACCTAGACAGGAGTGTGGAGACGAAAGTGCAGAAATGGCTTTTTTTTTTGATATTTTATTTACATTTCCAATGTTTCCCCTTTTCTAGGTCTCCTCTTTGGAAATCACCTATCCCCTCCCCCTCCCCCACCTCTATGAGGGAATTCCACCTCCCACCCACCCACCCACCCACTCCAGTATTCCCACCTTGACATTCCCCTTTACTGGGGCCTCTCCTCCCCCTGATGGCCAACAAGGCCCTCCTCTGCTACATATGTGGTCTGAACCATGGATCCCTCCATGTGTATTCTTTGGTTGGTGGTCCAGCCTCCATGAGAATGGGGGGGGGGGTCAGGCCAGTTGACACTGTTGCTCCCTCCATGGGGCTGCAGACTCCCTCAGCTCCTTCAGTCCCCTCTCCAACTCCTCCATCTGGGACCTCACTCTCAGTCCAGCAGTTACTGTAAAGTGAAACTTGGGTATTCCAAACGTTTCAGCTAATATCCACTTATC
>CM052713.1:50212435-50254976 GCA_028551405.1 Uromys caudimaculatus | reverse complement strand
GATAAAAACTGCATGGTATTGGTACAGCGACAGGCAGGTAGATCAATGGAATAGAATTGAAGACCCAGAAATGAACCCACACACTTACGGTCACTTGATTTTTGACAAAGAAGCCAAAACCATTCAGTGGAAAAAAGACAGCATTTTCAACAAATGGTGCTGGTTCAACTGGCGGTCTACATGCAGAAGAATGCGAATTGATCCATTCCTATCTCCCTGTACAAAGCTCAAGTCCAAGTGGATCAAGGACCTCCACATAAAACCAGATACACTGAATCTAATAGAAGAGAAAGTGGGGGAAAGCCTCAAACACATGGGTACAGGGGAAAAGTTCCTGAACAGAACACCAATGGCTTATGCTCTAAGATCAAGAATTGACAAATGGGACCTCATGAAATTGCAAAGCTTCTGTAAGGCACAGAACACTGTCAATAGGACAAAACGGCAACCAACAGATTGGAAAAGATCTTTACCAATCATACGTCTGACAGAGGGCTAATATCTAATATATACAAAGAACTCAAGAAGTTAGACTCCAGAAAACCAAATAACCCCATCAAAAAATGGGGGAAGAGAGCTAAACAGAGAATTCTCAACTGAGGAAATTTGCAGGGCTGAGAAGCACCTAAAGAAATGCTCAACATCCTTAGTCATCAGGGAAATGCAAATCAAAACAAGTCTGAAATTCCACCTCACACCAGTCAGAATGGCTAAGATCAAAAACTCAGGTGACAGCAGAAATGGCTTTTTAAAAATTTACTGAATAGAAAGGTGAGATGGGATCAGATTGGAAGGGCACCTGAGAACAGGTGTGACTGTCCTGTTCTCAGGAGAGATTTGGGCGAGAAAATACTGTTCTCAGACCTCAAATGACTAATTGCTGAGGTTGGGAGATGCTGTGTGAAATGCTTTGTATAAAATAAGGAAAACTGACACCTGCTGTGTTTTTCTGAAAAACCCTACTTCATAATTTGCATAAAAGAAAGGATGCCATTTTTGCTGTCTGTCGAATCAACTTATTTGAAACTGGAGTTACAGTTTGGCTCACATACTTTAGCATCGGCTATCACTCTGCACTTTCTTAAAATACTACAATGAGATGTAAAGGGAGGAAATTACCCAGACTTAAATGTGTTCTATATGAAGAGAATTATAGTGGTTAAATTGTTTGAGCAGAATGAAATCAAGTGAGAAATGAATTAAAAATAAAATATCCAGGAAATAAAACATATATTTTTGAAGAGAAAATAATAAGTGGCCACAGCATGTGTAGCAGCTTCATCATGGTCAGGGCCCATGTGCCAGGAGGTCTGAGGAAATTTAGAAACATCTCACAAGTTGGCCAAGCTGTAATATGGAGACCAACCACCATAATAAATTCAACCTGTTAACTTCTACTTCTGGCTAGGTTTGAGTAAATGTACCAAACTTGCTTTCCACCATAAGCAAATCGGAAACCAGACACAATATGGGAAGCAGGTGTTTCAGACACTGAACAGATGGCAACATGGTAACGTCATCCAAAAAAGAAGAAACCAAGCAAGACAAGGTGTGTGATTTCTTTTCCTTTCTGCCTGGAGGCCCGTTTTGCAAAGCATGCCCTGCACATGGAGGTGGGGAATTTGAATTTGCACCCAAATAGAATATAGTATGCTGGGTGAATTTCATAGCAAACCTGGTGATTAACTTTATTTGTTAAGGAGTTAGGTATAATGGAGCCAAGAAATCAAAGATGAGGTTTTCTTTAAGTATTAAATATTTTGTGTGCCCTTTTCTGTGTTTACAACTTTTGAAGTCACTGGAGGATCTAAGGCTGGGCTGCTTATAAATAGCTCCTACTGACTTTTCCTAATAGGAGCTGGGGTTTCATTTAAAGCTATGCTGCCCATGGAGGGATTATGAGGTCTAAATGGAGGACATATTTCCAATGAGGGTTTGAGTTCAACTCTCCTGCTGGGTTCCAGTTATGTAATAAATCTGAGATGATTTTTAATACTCTCGGTTTCAGATTTTACCCATAGTTGTGATAGTAAGTTCCAGGTGAGAATAAGTTTATGTTGGAAAACACCATGGAGAGGTTTTTTTTTTTTTCGAGACAGGGTTTCTCTGTATAGCCCTGGCTGTCCTGGAACTCACTCTGTAGACCAGGCTGGCCTCGAACTCAGAAATCCGACTGCCTCTGCCTCCCAAGTGCTGGCATTAAAGGCGTGCGCCACCGCCGCCCGGCCATGGAGAGGTTTTATTAGGAGTATTTTTACCAACATTCTCTCCCTCAGTAGCATCATCCATCATCACCGTTGTTGTCGTCATTGTCAGTGTTTGTTCGACTTAGGAGCCCGGACAAATACCTCTAAACTGCTCCACTTTTCTCTTTCCTTCCGGTTGGGACTTTCCCATATACGCCATCATCACATGGGACTGGATTGCATTTTGTTTACTCTCAAAGTCCGACCTCTCAGTCCTTGTGTCTCCTCTATTCCCATTCACAGGTCTATTTTAGCCATCATAATTTGGAAGGACGAGTCTTCCTGAGTCCATTAGTTACTTCTCAGTTGATTCTGAATATAAATGGAAGAATGCCATAATTTGTTCAAATACAAGGTTAAATGTCAATATATCAACTGTAATTTCCAAGCATAGTAATATGGCTGTAATTGCTCCTTGATGTGTACATGGAATCTTGGGGACATATTGAAGTATATTGGAGTATGTTTTATAATTAGAGATTTTCCACTCATAATTAGAGGTGGTCTTATTAGTAATCAGGGAAATATATGTTTGCTCCCTTGCTAATACCATGGCATTATTTCATGGTATAGATGAATTGATGGTTTGAAAGAATAGTGATCAAGAAAAAGTTTATATAATGAGGTCCATCTATCAATTTTTTCTCTATTGATGTCTTGTGAATATTAGTGTCAGCACCAAGTCTTTAGGATTATACATAAATGAGCTAAGGTTTTATATTAATGTCCCAAATCAAAAGAGAAGTATTTTAATTTAATCATTGAGTTCCAATACAATATTTGGGGTCACATACTATAAGTTTTCATAAGATACAAATATTTTCTATATTGTGTAGGCTTATATTTTTAAAAACCTACTTTTAATAAGGGTTCTTAAATGCTTTAATCTCCCTTTTAACCCACAACCCACCAGAAGTAGTGGTAAGAAAAGGTTAATAGGGCAAAGGAGGATATGGACCTGATTAGAAATCGTTTCTCGGAGTGAATCCAGTCTGCACTGTCAGGCTATAAGTAGTCCAGTTTATATGAATCAGCAGCAGCAGCAGCTTGATCTCCTTGCAAACACCATTCACAAATCAACAACAACAGTTCGATTCAGAAGAAACCCCAAGGCTTTGATAATAGACCCAATCCAGCAAAGTGGCAAGAAGCTGCCAGAAGTTCTTCAGTGTGTTTCTCTCTATGAAGTCCTGATAAACAATGACCAGTAAAGAGAGACAAGGTAAACCAAGACCACAAAGCAATGTCAGTGAAGACCAGCATCAGCAAAGCCTAACGCTGACCAGCAATGAATGGCAAGGTGAACCAATACCACACAGTGTCATCTCCTGTCTGTTGGGTTATGTTTATACCTTTTCCAAATATCATGTGCTCTCTCAAGCATCTACTCTAGCAAAACATGTCCTTTCCCCTGGCTGCTTCCAGAAAGATATCATGTGTCTGATCTCAGCAAAACATCCTCCCACATGTCTGCTTCAGCAAAACCATGTACTCATAAGATAGTTTCCAGAAAAACATCACATGACCCAACTGAGTCTTCAAAGAAACCAGAAATTTGCACTTCAATACTGTGTATAATTTAAAGCTTTTACTACTATATAGTCTTTAAATGTTTAGAGAAGTATTTAAAAATGTCATTGTAATAGGTTTTTAAAGAGGGGTATATAGTTGATGAGCTGACACTATGGGGTGTTCAGTTTATGGATCACGTTCCTTTATGGTATATATTCTCAAAAAATTTCAGAAAGAAATTTTATGAAACTCATATAAAAGGGTATAGCAAGCTGTCATTTTTTTTCTCTTATTGCAAAATAAGGTCATTTTCCTCTTCATCTTTTATGCTGATTTTCTGTCCTTTGCATTATTTTTTATTTAAGTCTGAAAGAAATTTTATATGTACATGTCATAAATTTTATTTTCTTCTTTAGATATTAAAGAACGTATATAATTACTAGATAAGGTAGACACAGTAATAAAACAAGTATAGGTCTAATCTATGAATAGGGCTAATGGGAGAAGTAGAAAGTATGGCAGAGGGATCCTAGGATTTAACTGCTAATCACTAAATCTCTAAACACCCCAAACTGATATAAACCTAAAACTCCTTAGAAATGTGACTAGTATTCCCTCCCAGTCTGGAGTAATAGTAGAAATTGAAATTCGTGGTGCTAGGTTTCTGTGAGAATACCATTTCTTCCTCAGCCACAATGTTATATCATTTGTTATTTCATAAGAAATCACAGTCAAAATTAAAAATAATTTATAAACAGTATTTTAATCTACATTGCAAAATCTTTGACAAAACTATACCTTTACACTTATAAAGTCATGAAATGGTAGCTTTTATGGATATCTTATATAGTTTATATGAATTAATAGCTAACAGACTTCAACCAACCTTTCTGTATTGTGTTTCTCTAGGATCTTGAAAAGTAAGTATGTTTTATGTTCATCACATCAAATATTGTAAATTTCAAACATAGATTTTTCTTTTAAATTAAAATTTGTATGTATGTATGTATGTGTGGGCACATGAGTGTGAGTAACAGTGGAGGCTAGACTAAAGAGTATCTGGACCTCAGAGATGAAGGTGCAAGTGGTTAAGAGCCTCCCAATTTGGGGTGGGGGAGGTTGTCAGACTGGAATTTGGGTCCTCTGGAAGAACAGCAAGTACTTTTAACCACTGAACCATTTATTTTGAAAAATAATCATGATGAAGCTGACTAGAGGCTTGGGTTAAAGATCTTCCCTCATCTTTTCTCTACTCTCCCCTAACTCACTCCTCGCTGAAATCATCACTCACGCTCCATGGCATTTCAACATTTTGGGAATCAAGAACATTTTCTAGCAGGTGAATATGACTTTGTCCTTACTACAAAACCAGGAATTTTAGAAGGGAACTCAGAGTTGCTTTATAAGAGGCAAGTGAAGCTGAGGATGTTTGTCTCTGTCAAGTCCTTTTGTACTCTTTATTTCAACTTACTCTTGATGGTCTCTATATGTTTGCTGAGAAAGAGTTGGTAATGATGTTATCTCTGGGAGAATCTCAGAAAAGGAGAAATAGACCTGAGACATTGGTAGGACTGAGTTCTGTCAGTATTGAGTCCCAGGAAGAGTGGCTGTGACTACATTTTTCAGTCTTTACTTTATTTCTTCTTCAGATGTACACATACATGCATGTGACAGATGTCTACATAGATTGATATTACAGTAACAATGGTTTTTGAAGCCATAGTCTTTGTACATCACAAAGTTATGATTCTTATATTGACAATGGCCTCAATGTTCCATTTAAATTATTTTATTGTTTATCTTTTATATATCTTATATAATTATAAATTATGACCATATCTTATATGTCTTTTTGCACATTTTACTAAAGCATTTTGTTAGAGTTTGTATATGAATTGGGTAGGAAGGGACACATGCCATGGCATGTCTGTGGAGGTCAGAGGGGAACTAGTTGGCATCAATTTTCTCCTTCCAACATGTGGCTTCTGAGAATCGAACTCAAAATATCAGAATTTGTAGCAGGTACCTTTACCCAATGAGCCATATATTGAACTTACATGTTGTCTAATATCTAAATATATAGGGATAAATTATGACTTAAAAACTTTATTTTTATTGAATTTAGTTAAAAATCCAAATTTTAAATGAAAGCTTAAAAAGGCTCTATAAACTTTTCATGAAGACAAATTTTGCTTATTAAAATAAAGCTAGGTCTTTTGTTTTCAACTAACACTTTTAATGCAGTGCTGCCACCAAGCTTTGTGAGTAGCTTACTGTTTAATAAAGACTGCTTTCAGTAAATTCACATTAATAGTGAACAAAATTACCATTCAGTTTTCAGTTACAACTGTGAAATTGATGTATAAAAGTACAAAGGCAAATGATTTCTCATGTTAATATACTGGTTGTCTTTTGAAAATGAAATTTTTATCCAGATCTGATTAGAAAGAATCTATATTAATACTCCAGCAATGATTAAAAATGCATTGTTTGTAGAAAATTGTTATTAAAGTAAATTGTTCTGACTTGCATTATATGTCAATTTTATTTAACTAAACACCCATTGCACTGACTGAAATCACACCAGCAATAATGGAAGGGAAGAATGGCATCTTCTACATTGTCTGCATAAACTCCAGGAAGGTCAGGAGAAGAACCTTGGATTAATATGAAGAGGCCTTCATAACTTAAAAGACTCCAGAAAACACCTAGGTCGCCTGGCGATCCTAACTGTGATGGAAATCATGCACAGAAGGGGGCATTATTGTAAATCTTTGTCTACATGACAGATTTACATTTCCTTACCTCCATAAAATTCATCGTTAATGGCACAACACCTATTAAGCTGAGATATTTCTAGATGTAGTGTGTCATGGTATTTTCCTGTACAGTTTACATTATTCTTGGCATTTCACTGCCTGTCTCATGAGATGGCCAAGAAGGAATATATAGTAACTTGCACTCACACCTCAAGGACAAAAATGCCTGCCACGTCTTACCGCAGGATACGTTGTTAAGAAAGTGAAAACCAAATATTGTGAATAATAAAGTTGAAAAATAAGGCATATGAAAAACCCAAAGGCTAGGGGGCGTATCGCTTCTTTTGTGGAATAACATTTTAACAAGTTATGAAATCCATCAAATTTTCAGGCTGTAAGTGCTTCATAGGTGGTCAAGGGATATTTGTAAAGGCTCATTCTTACAGTTGAGAATACAATATTAGAGATGAGCCCAGTGTTAGAGTTTGCACTGCCTGCACTTTGTAGATTAATCATGGACTCTCAAAAAACACCAGCATAGTACTACTACTAGAGTGCCATGTGGAAATCAGTGTGCTTGCATTAGAGAGGTTACTGAAGTATACAGGCAACCTCCTGAGCAATGTCAGCATGACAAAAGCCTGGGATAATTTAATTCTTATGATCATATGGCCAGAGAGGAAAATAATTACATTAAATTTTTTTACCATTTTTTATTGAAAAATGTTTTATATAATATATTCTGGTCACATTTTCCTCTTCCTTAATTCCTTCTAGATCCTCTCCATGTCCCTCCTCACACAATTGTATGCTCTTCCTTTCTTTCCTTTTTTTCCTAAAGACAAACAAAAATTAAGAAACACACACACACACACACACACACACACACACACACACACACACACACACCATAAAACTCTAACTATAAAAGCTTTGTCTATTCTCTGATAAAAGAAGCAAAGTAATAGCTGCAAGCAAATGTTAAACATGAACTCATATTTAAGAGTACTGTAGGATAGAGAATTCTACATAGTAAAGTCAAGGCATCTTGTGTTGACTCAAATAGAAATATGAAAAACATATTTCTGTATTTCAGGGCTGTCAGAGATTAGCATTATTTTTCTTGGTGAAAGTTCTAATGGCCTGGGTTGGAACTACCAACATAATAAGCCAAGGTCATACTGATATCTGATGGTAGAGTACACTTCAGAAACAGATGTTCCCTTTGAGCTCTAGGGAATTCCCCAAGTCCATTAAGAAATAGCCATGTTTCTTTTTGGGTACCTGGCTTCAGGAAGAGAGTTGAAAATGCCATTTCTTAGCTTTTCCTGTTTTTGTACTCTGGCCAAAGAGAGGCACAGAGGATGAGTTATTGAAATTTTAGAAAAAAATTTCAGAAACAGAAGTTGTACTTGTTTTAAAAGTAGTACGTGTTATCACATGATCCACTACTTTGCTGGCTGCAGCGTCCTTTTCATTTTATATGAGCAATAAAAGGCTCCGTGGAAAAGTCTCATGTGTGACAATATGGTCATTACACAACGTTTTGGATATATGGTGTATATTGATGTTACAAACCATTGGAAATAGCTATATAGATCATGTGAAAGAGCTCTGTTATAATGGCTAGTAATGGTTTCCCATAATAGGAGCTTAGGAAATATTTGTTATTTGCTATTCTGCTTTTGCAATTTGTGTGTGCTTTCACACAGGCATATATGTGTGTGAGTGTGTGTGTGTGTGTGTGTGTTTGTGTGTGTGTGTGTGTGTGTATGTGAACCTATATCTAAGATAATCCAGTCTGAACTATGAATAGCCTGAAAAAATTAATATACCGAAGGGCTCTATGCACATCATTTATTGATAGGATTTTACATAAAATTTTTTTTCTAGAGGCTGGGTGGTAGGCTTACTATTGCTGCAGAACAGAGCACAAAAGATCTTTTCAAACAATGAGCAATCAGTGTGTGTTTCTTTCTGATTTACAGGAAAACTTCAAGAGCATTCAGACGAAACTGATGATGCTTCAGATTCCAGTTAAATCATAACAAATCCACTCTACAGAGCCTCTTTGGCTCTATTGGACAGAATATGCTGTTACAGACTGAATGTATGTACCCCTTCCAAAAGCATATGTCAAAGCACAACTTCCAATAAAATTGTATTTGAAGATAAGACCTACATGGAAATAATTATGGTTAATGAAGGACATAAATAAAGGACTACTTCCCATTGGATAAGTGCTTTTATAAAAAGAGGTATTTGTGAACTCTCTCTGATCATGTGAAGATAACTAGACCATACCCATCTGAAAAATACTCCACCAGAAAATGATTATATGCCATCTTAATTTTGAATCTAGTCTCAAGAACTATAATATATTCTAGTGTTTAAACCATGTCAAGATCTATGATATTAATGTTATAGCACACAGAACTAATACATTTACCCTTTAAAGTAAAAATATGATTGATAAGATCTGAAAAATATAAACACTTTTATATTTAAAGTTTTTAAAATTATGGTTTGATTTTCTCTTTTTACCTTTTGATTGTGCACTTATCTCTTCCTAGATAGTAAGAGATGACAATATCAATGGTAAATTAGACACAACAAGTAGAACCTGTCTAAAGGAATGCATTAGACTTGTTCTAGGAGCCCAAGCTCATTGTAAGCTGAGTAAAAAGAAACCTGCAATTTAAACAGCATTCATGTCTGTAAGGGCCAGCCATGTTATATGAGTTCTCATTTCTCACTATGATTTACTTCAGCCTTATCTCTTAACCAAGCACATTAACCAAAAAAAAAAAAACAAAAAAAACAAAACAAACAAACAAAAAAAACAAAGACTTCAGGAATAGCCATCACTTCACCAAGAACCCTTCAGATGCAGAAATGTTGCCTTTCTTCAAGAAGACGAGTTGTGTTTTCATAGCAGAAAACCCTAATTTAAGTTGGAAATATGTTGGAAAATGTCATTTCCTTCACAACCCAAACAAATTAAGAGGAAGGGAAATATCATTTAGAATTCATAGCTTGTGAAATTTTGAGAGTTGCAAGAATTTGGCAAAACCTAAAATATTGCTTGGCATTTATAAGATAAGTATTTTGGGAGTCTAAATTAAACTTGTGGCTAGATATATACTGAGAATGTGTTAATTTGGCACTGTGTATGTTTCCTGCTGTACTTAATGTCCTATGAACTAAGCACTTGTCCTGTATATAACCTGCTGCTGTGTCAAGTAGATGACAAACTCTCTCTCTCTCTCTCTCTCTCTCTCTCTCTCTCTCTCTCTCTCTCTCTCTCTCTCTGTGTGTGTGTGTGTGTGTGTGAGTGTGTGTATGTGTGTGTGTCTACAATGACACTATTGAGTAACAACATATTCACAAGTTCCACAGTTTCACTGGTTGCAATTTACCAGGATTCCCAGTTTACCTCAGAAGCTGGCTGTGAGAAAATGTGGGTTCTTTTCTTTAAGTCTCACACAAGCTCCAACTATAAAGTCATGTATTACACATCACACATATGTATGCATGTGGGTTGCAAAATGCCTACAGTAGGCTCAAAGAGGATTCAGCAGAGTTTTGAGTTCAAAGAGACTGTACTATAGGCAGGCCGAATCCTAACAAATACTATATATGTTAAAACCATAATCGGTGCCCTAGGATGGAGCTTACTAAAGTGTTTATAAAACTAAGCATAGAAGAACAAAATTTACTTGTGAGATAGATATTAATGTTACTAATGTCCTATACACCATTTCCTAGTTGAAGGACAAAAGGCAGTGCCCTGGAAGTTAAAAGGCAGGACAGTCACTAAAACAACCTGTCTTCTTTCATAGATTTTCATGTTATATATTGTTACCTGGTGCCACTATCATGTTTAGTTATATTTCTCTACTGCACAAGTTGGATGGCCACACTTTGATGGCATTTCAGTTTGCAAGTAGCAAGATGGAAGAACATTATGAATGGTAATGTTTGTAGAAATACAAGATAAAGCAATTATTGAGGTAGTACAAGTTCATCACTTGAGGCTGGAATTAGAAATTTAAACCATTTTGCATAAGGCAATTGAACTCTATACCTATATAAGAAGAATCTTAGCTATGATCATTCCCTATTTTTTCCTTGTATGTTTGGTAAATAAGCTGTGGTATATAGAACATCCATTAAAATACTCTCATCTCCTTCCTTCCTAAAAGAAGACCAGCAATGATTTGGTTAAGTGGAGGCTAGTGTTTGGTCCTCGCACTTGGCAGTTGCTATAAAAAAGTGAAAATATTGGAAAGCAGATAGGTTAGTTCTAACATCTAACATTTAGGAAGAAATGCATCTGATTTTAGGATCTTTTTGTAGAATAACTGTAGAGGAATTTTAATTCAGTAGCGTGGTTGCTGTGGCAAGGAGTCATATCCAAAGAGCTTTGAGATCTGTATGATCCAGCTGAAATACAAACATGCCTTTAATGGTATACAGACATGCCTTTAATCCCAGGAGACGGAGACAAGCAGATCTCTGAGTTCTAGGTTAGCCTGGTATAGAACAAGTTCCAGGTAAAGAAAACCTTAGGTCCAGGCTTTGTGGTACACACAGACCTTTAATTCCAGCACTCAGGAAACAGGAATTCAGACCTCTGAGTTCTAGTCAGTGAGTTCTGTTCTGTTCAGGGGAGTCACTGAGTTGAGCAGCAGTGGAGTGGAGTGAAGTTCACAGTAGATCAGTTTGTGGAGAAGGCAGTTGTTATGGGGACAGTTTTACAGGATGGGTGGCAGAGAAGACAAGGTAAAGACAGACAAAAGTAGAATGAGCCAGAGAATGAGGAGCCACAAGGTTAGAACAGATTGCTAGAGTGAGTTTGAGGCCAAGTAGAACAATTCAGTCAGAAGCTAAGAAAAGCTTGTTTGAGTCAGTTAGCTTGGAGAGGAGTTGGAGCCAGGACTGCTGAGTTGAACCATCCAGCAAGAATTCAGAAAACTAGAAAAGATAAGCTTATTCAGCAGCAAGCCTTGGAGATGACAATTACATGAGGTGACTAAAAGTTACATTTACAAATGACATTGAAAATAATCATTCCTAGCAAACAGTGGAAGTATTTGTCAAATGATTAAATGAACAAGCATGTGATAAATAAATATTTAGATATATACATGAAAAAACATGTGGATGCATGTAGTAATATGTGAAGTTCTGACTGAGGAGGTGAGGAATACAAGATACAGAATTTATTAGTCTTCTCTCTCTGCCATAACAGCCAGGCTAGATGGCTTTATATATGAAATAAATTAATTTTGTCACAGTTCTAAGTACCCAAAGTCAAAGACCATGGTGCCATCAGCAATGGTTTCCTGAAGTTTTCTTCTGGCCTTGCAGATTACAACATCTTACTGAGTCCTCAGCCCCTCTATGTGGATCTGAGAAAGCAATCTCAACTGTTTCTTCCTCTTCCATGGTCCTTTTGGATTAGGATCTCATCCTATGACACTTCATTGCTCCCAGTCAAGGTATTCTTTCCAAATATAGATGCTTAATAGATTTGAACTTCATATACAAACCATAGAGACAGAAACATCGGTCCATATAAGACAGGGTCAATTATAAGGACTGTCAGGTAAACCCTTTAAGCAGCTCTTGCACAGTAATCACATACATGTTGATTTATATACTTTAGCTTGATGATTAGTATTAAAACTACAAAAATCTCATTCAATCAAATACCTGCAGAATATTGAGAAATGTTAAGCTGTATCTGCATTCCAGTCTTCCAAATCTCTTCTTTTTAAATTCTTGTGTATTTCCCAATGAACAACAAACACGCTTGAACCATTGTCACCTCAATTCAATGTTTGTCAAGTAGAACCCATTTCATAGTTTGTTTGAATTCACTTCAACGTTGTTGACTCAAAGGGGAGGGACTGAGTAAACATAGAGTTTGTATTCTTGGCTGTTTGGGCATTTTTATTTGTCATCTAATTGTCTAAGGCTAAAGGTAGAACGTAATTGAAGAGTACTTATCAGTCATGCTAGAGCCAGTCCCCTTTTGAGAAGCCTAGCATACAAAACAGTGTTGTCTTTCTCTATTGAGTGACCCAGTAAAATTATTAGAATTTTCAGTGCCTTCGGCACAGTGTTCACAATCATCTCTCTAATTTCAATTTTAATAAAAAAGCAATAACTCCATGCCTATAAGGGTTTGAGATGAGTCTTACAAATTTCTTTAGCTGCTTGCTTTGATTATTATTCACAATAAAACCTCCACAACATTCCCTAACATAAATATATTTTTATTAACAGGTTACATTAAACTATACCACCACATTTGAAAAAGACTTACCAACATTATATCAACAATATGAAAATTTACTAGTAGAAGCAGACTAAAAAGCATTGCTGTAAGTAATGTGTTGGATTCATTTAGAAGAAATTTAAATGTTGATCTATATGTGGTTTGATTTTGATGTTCCCTTGTATAAATGTATTTTGCTGAGTTTTATTTTTAATCAATATCTCATATTAATGATTATTATTCTTCAACAATTAAAATCATCAGATTATTTCTCATCTAACAATGCATGACCTACATATTAGGTATATGTATATATTTTGAAAGCACATGCATTTTGGGATTCCTGAGAAAAGCATCAAGTCTATGGTGGTGACCGGAGAAGTGTCCTTTAGCCTTGCAATAGATTTAGTTTCTTCTATTTGTCCTTTTCCTTCTTGTTTTCCTTTTTTTTTCTCCCACTAACCATGGTAAAAATGACTGCTTTTCCCTGTTGCTCACGTGACTCTCCACCATGCATCTAAAGTGAACATATTTCCCTGAACAATTCTCAAGTCATTTACTTCTAAAAGTGCTTATTGCGTCTCTTTCTCCTCCAAATATAAAAGGAATATACAGGAATAGCTCCAAACTTATTTTTGTGCCACTTTCAAGCAAATTTTAAATAATTGCAGTAAGTAGACTTGCCATTTGTAACTCAATAATATGCACGTTATTTTCTTCTGTTGTTTGGAGGAGGATGTTGATGGTAGCTAAACATGAAACCTTACTGATCCCTGATACACAGAAATCTCTCCTCTGTGCTTAGTGCTTCACACTTCACATTCATTAAAACTCAAGTTCTCATCTTTTTTTTTTTTTTTTTTCAGTGCTATCTGAATGATGGTCTTGGAAATAAAGATTCTAGGTAAGCATTGTTTGAAAGTGGAAATATTTGAAACCAGGGGAAAATTGATCCTGTTTTCCCTTTTAATATTTTTTTTTGTAAAATATTCCTTATTTTTAAAATCTACTTTTATTGTAGTTTAGTGGTTTCTTGGAAAAACACAAGAACACACTTAGATGTTACCTTTTATTTTGTTATTTCTTTTAAGCCATATGGAGTAGTATTTGGTATGTGTCCTGTTTTCACCTCCTTTCCTTGCTCTGAGATTTCAGTTACAGTGGCAGCTCAGAGGTTGTGGCTTCTAAGTATTTTAGGCAGACTAGATTCATGAGGCAGGTGTCCTAGGCCCATCTAGAATATATGAATATGGTGTAGTTTCCAGCAAGTACCCTATTAATTCTGCCTGAGAGTGCTGTCATGACTGTAGTGAAGGGTTAATTTTGCTTTGCTATGCAGAAAACCTAAAGCAAAACCATTAGGATGATAGGACTGGTGTGCTCAAAATGGTTCACTCAACATATGATTGGAAGCCACACCCATGTGGTCTCATCATCAAGATCCTTGAACTAATAACAGTGAAGAAACTTAACTGGGTGTAAGTAAAGACTGATGGAACAGAAAATAGTTCCACTTATACCAGAAAGAAGTGTTGGTATCAGACAAGGGTCAAGGAGGCTCACGCTGATATATGATTGCTTCTTGTGGGATCTCATTTCTATGTGTGGACTTTCTAGTCTTGTAGATTTTTTTCATATGGAAATATTTTTCTAGATTGAAGATTAAAGGGATTTTTTTTTTTACTAAAGTTTCCATTTAGAAATAACCTAGTTAAAGTCTCTTATTAGACAACTACACCCATGCAGGTAATCCTGAAGTAATTCCCCTGCCAGATGAATCAGCTTCCATGATAAACTGCCTGTCGAAGAGGCAGGCCTTTATAATTGGTAGTTCAAGTGAAGCACAAAGCTCTTTTTTTTAAAACAGATGAAGTAATTAAATATATTGTTTTCACAGTTTTTTCCTCTTTTTTTATTGGTTATTTTTTTAATTTACATTTCAAATGTTATCCCCTTCCGGGTTTCCCCTCCACAACCCGCCCTATCCCATCTCCCTCACCCTGCCTCTCTGAGGGTGCCCCCCCCCCACTCCTCCTGACTGCCCTTGCATGCTCTTATGCTGGAGCACCAAGCCTCCATAGGACCAAGGGCCTCTCCTCCCATTGATGCTAGATAAGGCCATCCTCTGCTACATACGCAACTGGAGCCATGGGTCCCACCATGTGTACGCCTTGGTTGGTGGTTTAGTCCCTGGGAGATTTAGGGGGTCTGGTTAGTTGATACTGTTGTTCTTCCTATGAGGTTGCAATCCACTTCAGTTCCTCCATTCCTTCTCCTAACTCTTCCATTGGGGTCCCTATGTTCAGTGCAATGGTGGCTGCCAGCATCTGCATCTGTATTGGTCAGGCTCTGGCAGAGTCTCGCTGGGGACCTATATACCAGGCTCCTGTCAGCAAGCACTTCTTGGCATCAGCAATAATGTCTGGGTTTGGTGTCTGCAGATGGGATGGATCCCTAGGTGGGGCAGTCTCTGATGGCCTTTTCTTCAGTCTCTGTTCCATTCTTTGTCCCTGTATTTCCTTTAGACAGGAATAATTCTGGTTTAAAATTTTTTTCTATTGATTTTCTTTATTTTCATTTCAAATGTTTTATCCTTTCCAGGTCTCCCTTCAGAACCCCTATACCATCCCCCCTCCCCCTGCCTCTATGAGGGAGCTCTCCCACCCACCCACTCCTGTCCTCCCACCCCAGCATTCCCCTACGCTGGGGCATTGAACCTGGTTTAAAATTTTTGAGATGGTTGGGTGGCCCCTTCCCTCAACCAGTGGCAGTTCCTATCCACTGGATATGGTCTCTACAGGTTCTCTGTCCCCTTTGTTGGGTATTTCAGCTAATATCTCTTGCTTCCCTGGCATCTGGGACATTCTAGTGACTAACTCCAGTTCCCCATCCCCCACTGCCACACACCTCCTTTCAAATTCTTGACACTCTGTCCTTCTCCTCTCCTCCCACCTGAGGACCCAGGTATACCATTCCTGGGCATATAATTCAAAAGATGCTCCAACATACAACAAGGACACATGCTCTACTATGTTCATAGCAACCTCATTTATAATAGCCAGAAGCTGGAAACAACCCAGATGTCCTTCAACAGAGGAATGGATACAGAAAATGTGGTACATTAACACAATGGAGTACTACTCAGCTATTAAAAACAATGACCATGAAATTTACAGGCAAATGGATGGAACCAGAAAATATCATCCTGAGTGATGTAACCCAGTCACAAAAGAACACATATGTTATATACTCACTGATAAGTGGATATTAGCCCTGTCTAAGTCAGGGTTTCTATTCCTGCACAAGCACCATGACCAAGATGCAAGTTGGGGAGGAAAGGGTTTATTTGACTTACACTTCCATGCTGCTGTTCATCACCAAAGGAAGTCAGGACTGGAACTCAAGCAGGTCAAGGAGCAGGAGCTGATGCAGAGGCCATGGAGGGATGTTTCTTACTGGCTTGCTTGCTCAGCCTGCTTTCTTATACAACCCAAGACTACCAGCCCACAGATGGTACCACTCACAAGGGGCCCTCCCCCCTTGATCACTAATTGAGAAAATGCCTTACTGCTGGATCTCATGGAGGCATTTTCTCAACTGAAACTCCTTTCTATGTGATAACTTCAGCTTGTGTCAAGTTGACACACAAACCTAGCCAGTACAAGCCCCAAAGCTCAGAATACCCATGATGCAACCCACAAACCGTATGAAGCTTAAGAAGAAAGAAGACCAAAGTATGGATGCTTCAGTCCTACTTAGAAGGGGGAACAAAATAATCAGGGGAGGTAGAGGAAGGGAGGGACCTGGGAGGAAGAGAGGAGGAGGAAGGAAATGGGGGGAGGATCAGGTGTTGCACAAAGTTCTAGTCACTGTGTGAGGTGGTGGTGGTGGTGGTGGTGGTGGTGGTGGTGGTGGTGATGGTGGTGGTGGTGGTGATGGTGGTGGTGGTGGTGATGGTGGTGGTGGTGGTGGTAATGGTGATGGTGTTAATACACTGAAAATATAATGAATGTCCAGAAAACTCCAGTGTCTGTAGTAACTCATATATTTTAACTTTATCATTAAAAATGACTCATGTATAGCCAATTGTTTTTTTTCTATGTTCATACACTCTCCTTCCCTTGTCTACATTAGTATCAATCAAAACTAATCCGGATCTAAATCTGGACTTTGTCATGATCCGACTGACTAATGTGCTGATGAGGAACTGAGAACCCCATGCATTTCAATTCAGGTAATACAGTAGACATTCTCAAGGTGCATTTTTATAAGATTTTTTTTTTTCTCTTCTGCATGGTCCTGAGCATCATGGACTATTATTATGCAGCCCTCCTGGGATAATGGCCACTAGATGTCAGTAACACCCTCCCAACTGAGTGACAACTAAAACAATGTCTCCATCATTGCAGATGTCCCTTGAGGACCACAACTGCCAGGATGAATTACACTGAAATAAAGAAAGGCCTGAATCAAAACAGCTGGCAAGGCCCATGGCCCCTGCATTTTCATTGGAGTGATTTGGTGCAATTCTTTGGATTTGGATTTGGACATTAGCTTGAAGTTTTCCAGCAGTTGCTAATAGATTTAAGACATCTCACTTTTCTACAAATTGACATGGTGACAGGAATAAACCATGAGGTTATTTTGATTGTTCCATGAAACCTTAGCCTAGTGACTGTGCATAATAAATGGGCTTTCTGCTAATGCTATTATTGCCTTGGGACCCAACTGGAATGTTAATGCACTTTTACATGTTGGCTTACTTTCCCTACAGCAGAAGGGGATAAATGTCTTGGTCAGATATTTTGATGTCCTGTTTCTGACCATCCTAAAACAGACTTTTCCAAAATTTGTTGTAGATGTTCCTGAAGAGATATCAATTGGGTACATGTGGAGAACAGTTAATCGTAAGCATACGAATGTTTGCAATTCCACAATTCTGAACTCTTGTTCCTGAACAAAAGAGTAGTCTTTGAATAAGCTCTTCCTTCCATCCATCTTCCTCTCTTTCCTTCCTCGCAGCCCTTTTCTCCCTCCTGGTTTTGCTTTGTTCCTATTTTTTTTAAACATTCTCTCCCTCTTCCTTTTTATGTTTTTCTATTTTCTCTCTTTCTCACTCTACATACAGTTGCCTGTCAATTTCACAATTGAAATTCGTTAGCAGGAAATAATATTAGAACCCATGAGCAAGGATCTCTGTATGGGGATAACGCCTTAGCAGGCTTCCTAGCACAGTAACAAGTTCCACATTTCTCTTTCTGTGAAGTCTCAGCTCAGTTTCTTTGGCCTGAACCAGGGCATAGAACAGGAAGAAACAATGGATTAGAGTGGTGAGGCAGAGCTTCTCTGATGCCAGGACCTGCCTGCACTCCCTTTGATAGACAGTGAATCAAGTTCGAAATAGTGGAAAGAAGGAGGAGGGTAGTTTTTCACCTTGGAAACTGAGACAAAGAGATCCTATTGTTTCTGCAAGTAAACCTTCTTGGTTGTAAAAGTCAAGACTGAGCTAAGAATGAAGAGGTTTGCGTAAGTAAGCAGTTCTGGTCAAGATGTGGTCTTGCTCCATCACTGACTTACTGTTCCAGCCACCGCACATTGGCAAGGTGGTCTAAAAGTTGTAAATCTTTTTCCAGAAGGTAAAATCTAGACTCTAGGTAGAACCAGGCTTCAGTCATTTGCCCAACACAGTGTGAGATTCCAGGGGAAGGTCACATTCCTTGGAGTGCCTTGTTTCAAGACAGTGGCAGTAGTGTCAGACCTACAGAGATAGTGAAATGGTTGGCACACATGAGGCCATGAGGCCAATTTCCAGTGCTATTACCTCACAAGAAAAAAAAAACTCACAAAAAATCAAATAACCAGAAAAAGCTAGATATTTTCATTTTTATATTGAGCTAATGTTATGGTAGAAATTAGATTAAAAAAACAAACAAACATTGTTCCACTAATCCTGTTTTCCACTCCCTCTCTCTTCTTTTCCTTCCTGCCTTCCTTCCCTACCTCCTGCCTTTCCTCTGTCCCTCCATCTCTCTTTCTCTTTCTCATTCACATTGATGGGAATTCCTGGAAAGCAGCCACACATAACAGTGAACCTTCTGTAAGGCTCACTGACTGACTAATAATGTACAGAGATTGGGATATTGTGGATTTAGAGCCAAATATGCATCAGTTATCTTCTACCCTATCAGTAGCTATTTGTTTCTATTTATTTATGACCTAACATCATAGGAACTATTAGCATGCCCTTTTTAGAATTTATTAACAGACTTCTAGCCTCCAGAATATCTGAAGCCTGTCGAAGAGATTTTCTCACATTTTTAATGACTCTCTAACCTGATGTACCCACCAGTGTACTTGAAAAGTAAGCTGATTTGTGACATTCATTGTTTTGTTACTGTAAATTATTATTAAACTATAGCCATGCAGAATTTGGGGTAATATTAATTTGTATTCTCAGGTGTGGTCACTCATTTAGGTTGAAAATAAGAGGTGAGAAATGTGTTTAGGGGCTCACCATTCATTCATTCATTCATTCATTCATTCATTCATTCATTCATTTCCATTTTAGGTTCTTTCTTTTTCCCTACATCCCTTGTAAGGGAATTTCATTATGTATCCAGATTGGCTTATAAATGACTAATCTTCTGCTTCAGCGTTCTCAGGAGGGCTCTGGCCCAGGTGAGTTCTACCTGCACTTTTGAAAGTGACATGTTGACCATAGGATGGAGCTTTCTTAAGCCCACAAGAAGGTGATAATATGGGGAAGGAAACTACTTATCTCTCTATGTGCCATACAGGAATATAAAAATGAAGTGCTTCCCTGGCCCTTTAATGGTAGAACTGATTTGCTTTTCTGTAATAATATGAGCGCAGGCTAGGCAACATCCCTGGGTTTTGAATGATATCTATTACTTGGTGTAGAGAGTTAATACCAAGCACTCCCAATCTTTGCCTATGTGGAATACTAAAGCATAACAAGAATTTAGGAACTTTTTGTGCCGTTTAGTATGTGAACCATAAAACTTGGTTTTGATCAAGCTAGAAGTATACATAGAGAATTGATAACTCAAGTCTGACTACTCTCTATTTTGAATGGTGGTACTAAGTTTATAGTTTTAGGTTTACAAATTAGAAAACAACTGGTCTTCTTTTGTTTCTTGCTCAATGTTTACTGAAGGTTACATTCAAGTGTCAGAGTATTAAAAATATTGTATATTGCATTTTGGAAAGTTGAAGGTTGCAGAATGTAGTTTAAGTTTTGGGTAAATTAAACATTATGAAATGTCACAAATAGATCTCAAAATGAGGGGTGTTCTTACCAAATTGTTCTTACAGAATGATGGTTGTTATGGTGACAGAAGGAACATGTATTCAGTTATTTATTTAAGCATGTATTTGTTAGGCTGAAGAGATATCTCTCTGTTTAATGTGTTTACTATGTTAGTTTCAAGATTGACATGTGGTCCCCAGCTTCTACATAAAGAATCTGGATGCACTTGTAGTGCAGAGAGGTGGATTCCTTGAGCTTACCAGCCAGCCAGGCTAGGGGAACCTCAGGTAGCAAAGACAGGCCTTGTGTCACAATATAAGGTAGATGGCTCCTGAGACTTACAGCGGAGATTTACTCTCTGGTGTCCACACACACCTTCTTAGCTTGTGTATGATCACATGTGCATGCATGCCTACATCTCTCCAGCAACAAAAAAGGTATTCATGCTTACTATGAGGCAGACAGTATGCTAGACATTTTGAGGGAAATCAAATGAAAGGAGTTGTTATAATAATAGATGTGGGAAAGACATATGTTAATTTAGATGTGAAAAATACTCAAATGATACTTTTTAAAAGACAAAATCCTGATTAGATGGCTAACAAACAAAAGTATATTAGAACTCCCCAAATCAGAACTGTTGTCTATGTTCCTGACTTGAGAGATGACAAAATGAGTGTAAAGGATATCCTTGTCAATGATATAGCCTCTGATTCTCAGAATAATCCTTTTGTCACCTTTGCTTTTAATGTAAAAAAAAAATATGTATGCCTATTTTGCCTGCAGGTATGTCTGTGCACTACATGGAGCCTGGTGTTCACAAAGGCTGGAAAAGTGCATTGCATCACCAGAGGCTAGAATTCCAGATAGGTGTGATCTGCCTTGTATTTGCTGGGAATTGAACCCTGATACTTTGGAAGAACAGCCAGTGCTATTAACTGCTAAGTATCTCCCCAGCGCTTAGCCCACTGTTTTAGTCAGGGTTTCTATTCTGTACAAACATCATGATCAAGATGCAAGTTGGGGAAGAAAGGATTTATTTATTTATTTTTATTTCTTTATTTTTTTTGATTTTTCGAGACAAGGTTTCTCTGTGTAGCCCTGGCTGTCCTGGAACTCACTCTGTGGACCAGGCTGGCCTCGAACTCAGAAATCCACCTGCCTCTGCCTCCCAAGTGCTGGGATTAAAGGCATGTGCCACCACTGCCCGGCTGAGGAAAGGGTTTATTAAGCTTACTCTTCCACATTGCTGGTCATCACTAAAGGAAGTCAGGATTGGAGCTCAAATAGGTCAGGAAGCAGGAGCTGATGCAGAGGCCATGGAGGGATGTTTCTTACTGGCTTGCTTGCTTGCTTGCTTGCTTGCTTCTCCTGGCTTGCTCAACTGGCTTTCTTATAGAGCCCAAGAATACCAGCCCATAGACGGTACCACTCACAAGGGGCCCTCCCCCCTTGATCACTAATTGAGAAAATGCCTTACAGCTGGATATCATGGAGGCATTTTCTCAACTGAAACTCCCTTCTCTGTGATAACTCCAGCTTGTGTCAAGTTGACACATAAAACTAGCCAGTACAATTGACCCCTTGTCAACTTGACACACCAACACATCACCAATAAGCCTCAACCCTTAATTCCTTATTCATCTCCACAATCTAAATAACTTTAAAAGTCCCCCAGTCTTTGCAAATTCTTACATATTAACATTTCAGTCCCTTTTAAACATCCAATCTCTTAAAATTCAAAGGCTTTTCAAAATTCAAAGTCTCTTCACTGTGGGCTCCACTAAAATACCTTCTTTCTTCAAGAGGGAAAAATATCAGGCCACAGTCACAATCATAAGCAAAATCAAACTCCAACCGTCCAATGTCTGGGATCCAATCACGATCTTCTGGATTCCTCCAAGGGCTTGAGTGACTTCTCCAGCTCTGCCCTTTGTAGCACACACCTTGTCTTCTAGGCTCCAGATGCCTGTACTCCACTGTTGCTGCTGTGCTTGGTGGTCATCTCATGGTATTGGCATCTCCAACACTGCTGTCTTCCGCAGCAACTAGGCTTACCAACAGCCTCTCATAGGCTCTCTTCATGGTGCCAAGCCTCACCTCCTTTGCATGACCCCTTCAGTCCTGGGCTGTCAATTGCAACTGAGGCTGCACCTTCACCAATGGCCTTCCTTGGCCTCTCACAGTGCCCGAGCCTCAACTTCTTTGCCTGACCCCTTCATGCCTTCAATACCACAATACTTCAATACCTGGGTGACTCTTACACATTACCAAGTCCAGCCACAGCATAAGGTACAACCTTGGCTATCTCTGGAACACAGCTTCTTTGTGCTCTCAGAAAATACTTCCCAGACGTTGTCACCTCAACGATGCTGGTCTCTTCTTAATCACCACTAATTTCTTAACTCCAGCTAACCAGAATCAATAGTCTCAGCAATACAATGGTTTTGCTTTAGTAGTTCTGGTATCTTGTTAATCACAGCTGATTTCTTCAGCCCCAGCTAACCAAAACCACAGAATCTTAAATAAAACTAGCAACGGCCCTGAGAAGAGTCTTTAATCTTCCCTCTGAAATTTCACAAGCCAGGCCTCCATCTTCTGTACTGTTCTCAACATTATCTTCCAAGCTCCTGCAGAACATTCCACAGAGCTCTTAACATCCCAATGACTCTTCTAGCTCAAAGTTCCAAAGTCCTTCCATAGTCCTCCCCAAAACATGGTCAGGTTATCACAGGAATATCCCACTGTGATTAAAGTCAATGGGAAACTATAACAGCCTAATTCAAACAGGATGACAAAAGTTGCAAGCCCATCAGGAATGAAGGTATGGGTCACTCCTCCAGGAAAATAGCCAAGACTTGCTGAGGTGCTTGCAGAGGGTGGAGGAAATACAGAATGGGTAGTAGAGGAAGGTAGTTATAAATACCACCTAAGGCCATGTAACCAGCTGCAGAAAGGAGGATTATAAAGTAATATGAATGCTTCTATTGTATTTCGTTAAGAACATATTTGTCTTCCAATTTCTTTAACATCAGTTAGTATTTGAGATACTTAAGGAATGTTCCCAAGGGACATTGCCCCATTGTAAGTTTATAAATGTGTTTGCGATTGTACGAGGAATAGTTATATCTTGTTAAGCATATTTATGACCTTGTTATTGTTTCATGTGGATATGAGATATTATTTGTGTCAAGTTGACAAGGGGTGGATTGTAGTGGCTATTTCTGATTGTCAACTTGACTATACCTGGAGTGAATTACAATCCAGAATTAGAAGGCTCACCTGTGATCTAGATCTTGAGTCTGGAAGACACAAGTTTCAGGTGTGGTGGTACACATACCTCTAATCTGAGCCATACCTGCTGCTGGAGATCTACATGAGGACATTGGAAGGAAGATGATTCAATCTTCTTTGCCTTCGAGCCTTGTGGGACTAAGCGACTGCTAGATCCTTGGGTTTTCATTTACAGCTATTGCTGATCATTGTTGGAGAGTTTGACTACACACTGTAAGTCATTAACAAATTCCCTTACTATATAGAGACTACCTATAAGTTCTGTGACTCTAGAGAACCCTGACTAATACAGTCTACTTTTAAAATTGTTTGTAGATTCTAAACTTTGTTTTATTTACTTTGCTTAGCACTGTGTTTTTCTTGGTCCTCATTTTCTATATTCCTTGGATAACACAGGTCTCTTTTTGGATATCGATCATATGCATAAGACTAGGAGTGTTGTTTTTCTTTTTCTTTTTCTTTTTTTTTTTATCAATTGCAAAAGGAAATTATTTAAGCTTTTTTTTTTCTGAGTTAACATTTTTTTTTTGATACTTTATTTACATTTCCAATGTTTCCCCTTTTCTGGGTCTCCTCTTTGGAAGCCCCCTATCCCCTCCCCCTCCCTGCCTCTGTGAGGGAATTCCACCTCTCACCCACCCGCCCACCCATCCCCATATTCCCACCTTGACATTCCCCTTTATTGGGGCCTCTAACATCCTCAGGCTCAAGGGCCTCTCCTCTCTCCCTGATGGCCAATGAGGCCATCCTCTGCCACATATGTTGTCCAAACCATGGGTCCATAGATGTGTATTCTTCGGTTGGTGGTCCAAACTCCAGGACGACCGGGGTGGGGGGGGGGAGGTCAGGCCCATTGACGCTCTTGCTCCCTCCATGGGGCTGCAAACTCCCTCAGCTCCTTCAGACCTTTCTCCATCTCCTCCATGTGGGACCTCACTCTCAGTCCAGCGGTTACTGTAAAGTGAAACTTGGGCATTCTGAACTTTTGGGCTAATATCCGCTTATCAGTGAGTACATACCCTGTTCGTTCTTTTGTGACTGAGTTACCTCGCTCAGGATGATATTTTCAAGTTCCATCCATTTGCCTGCAAATTTCATTAAGTCATTGAGGAGTGTTGTTTTTCATATCTTCCAACCAATTTTGACTTTTGTCAATTCACCTGATTATTGACCCCTGATTCTCATGACCCTTGAACTGTCTCATTAATTTATATGGATTTTATATTTACTCTGTACCTGACCTTTGGACATTACAGCCCATACAGTACTTTTCACAACTGAACATTTATGTATTGAAAACTAAAACTATTCATCGGTATTTAATTTTCCCATCATGTTAAGAAGCTATTCATTCATATTCAGATCATTCCTCAAGACATTAGGTTTCAAACACAAGAAATGTTTTTCTCTCTAGGAACATTTGACCATGTCTCAAGGTGGTCTGTGTGTGTGTGTGTGTGTGTGTGTGTGTGTGTGTGTGTGTGTGTGACTAGGAAATTCTCCTGATGTCCAGTGGGTAGAAGTTCGGGATGCTGTTAGAATCCTTCAGTGCACAGCATACTCCTTTAACAATGATGCCCAATATTAATAGTGCATAGCTGAGCAATTTAGCCTTAAAATAATTTCACAAAAGACCAGTACATTGTTGAATTTTTAATGTGTGCTTGAAAGCCATGGTATTATAATTTTTATCTAGGGAAAAGATAATTTTAAAACGTTTATGCTTTGGGTCCTTTTTTTCCTCTCCCCATTAATGTATTGCTTCTAATGCTCTACATTGAACAGATGAAGTGATTTCCTTTCTAAAATGTTCGACTCCCTGTAACCACGGGTTCTTCTCTTAAGTGCAAGAGCAAGCTGTCTTCTTGGTAAGTTATGCCACACTCTGTTATGAAGAAAATGAATACCCTGCAGATAAAATATGTTCTCATTTCAAAATAAATTACACATTTAAAGGCTGCTCAACAATTTTCTAAGTATGTTTCCTCTGTACAAATCAAAATTCTCTTCCTGTGTTCACCACATAGTTTTACCAGTAATACTTGGGCCAGATTTCTTTGTTCATAAGGGAATGAGAATGGATGCGAACACACTTTCTAGGTTGCTCGAGACCTGCATTGTCTGTACTGTGCCTCTGTATATTAGTGTACAGTTCATGTACCTCATATTATTTTTAGATTTTACTGGTACCTAATTTAATGACTTTGAAAGAGTATTGTGTTATTGAATAAGAAACTTAGTCACATCTTTTGTAAGGAAAACATTGTATGGTTGAATACCTTCAAGAATACATTTTTATATATTCAAATACATGCTGATATAGCTTACCATTTGTTTCTGTTTACAACACTGATAACGGGTAGTGAAACCTTTTCTTCTAGAAGGCTCTTCCAGATCATCAAGTTTCAATTATAGTCTTTACATTCCAAGTAGGCTTCATAGTTAATCTTCTCATAGGTTGTTTCAGAATAACTTTCTCTTTGCTGTGTCTCACAAATGATTACCATTTTTTCCTTTGTTCTAGGTTGGGCACAGTGAATGTCATAGTAAAACCTCAAAGTTTAGTGGCCTAGCATACAAAGGGGTAGTGTCTAAAATTCAGGCACTCTCATGTTCATGACAAGAAAGCTTTGGAGTTAAAGACTGATCCTGATTGAATGTACAGCCTCATCCTGCCAGCTGACCTTTACCAATGAGATACATGGCTTGATGCTATTGCAAGCCCTGTTTGATGGTTGTTTGCTGTGTGCACATGTGTCTTGGTTTAGAGTTGCTTCAATATATTACCCGCTGGGTGTTGCTGCATACTGTACTAATCTTTCTCCAGCCTCTCTTCCAGCATCCAAAAAGGATCTCACATATTTTCGCATAGCCATCCACCAGTCTTCCCCAGGTGAATACATGAAGTGGACACACCTGAAGCTTCAGAACCCATGTGGTGGTCTTAAGACAATTGTCAGAGAATCCTTTTAGGGAACAGGTTAGCCATCCTGAAGTCAACTGGGAACACTCACAATGTTTTGTGGGGCTAGATATTTCTTAATTTAGGCTATCACCCAGTGAAATGAGAAGAGGATTCCTCCCTGTGTTCACTAGACGGGAACCAGCCAGCAAGCACATCACCACCTTCACTGTTGGCAGTCTTTTCCTATTGCAGAGAAAGCCTTTCTAATAATAGAACTGAGCAGAGCACAGGGAGGGGGTGAGCGACAACAGAGACACTGAGCAGGGGTTGCATCACATGGCACCTGGACCTTCTCCTGCCTTTTCGTGTACACTGTGGAGTATGTGAGAAAATGTCTGGATGTATTTTTAAGCCTGTTGAAGCAGTGCTTTTATTTCTCTTTAGCTCATGTAAGAGAGTGATAGAAATCCCCAACCTCCTCATTCTCTTTTAAAAATATCATTCCTATGAGTTGCCTTTTTCTTCGGTAAGGCTGTAATCACCTACAATACATTCAGTTCTTTTTATCTCTGGCTGAATCCCAAAATGTCACTTGGCTGTCTCCTACTCAGGGCCTTGCTGGCAATGGTCTTTTAGTTCTTAATTTTCTCCAAGTGACTTATCAAGACTTCTTTAAAACAAATTTCCTCCTCTAAGAGAAATCCCAGCACCAGTTGTTAAGGCAGTAAAACTTATCCATTTCTCAGTCTTTTTGGTCCTTGAGGATGTCAGCTATATAGTACTAGAGAAACTAAAGAGGCATTTAGGAGCTGAGACCCAATATGGCTTGCTTTCAAATACTGACATCAATAAGTGACCTTCGGTAAGGCCCATAACTATTCTATGTCTCCACTTCATTGTCTGGAACCAGAGAAGGCAGACAATGACCCACATGCAAGCTGGAGCACTTAAGATTTTTGCCTTTAGTTTTAGTGGAATAAAATCACACTTATTAGATTGTGGGCACTGCAGGATCAGTTGAATAACTACTTGTGCAGAGACTCCAAGGATGGCAAAGCCTAAACTAGTTGTTCCTTATCCATTTACCGAGAATATCTGATCACTTCTCATCTAGATGATAGTACTGACAAAAAGCTCATCAAATTGCTTAAGTGAGATACTACACATAGATACTAAGCAGGCCAAACTGCACCCATGAACCTGTGGTGGATGTTACTGCCATGCTGTGGTTGTTAATGACAATGATGCTCAGGCAGAGGGAAGTGTGGCATGTCAGAAGCTGGTGGAACCGATCAATGTCCTCACCATTTACTGCAGTTGAGGGGATTGATTGCCCGGAGGACATGATGTAGGTCCACCATAGGGTGGAGAAAGGAATATTTATGTCTGGAGTGTGTCTTCCAGGTGGCGAGTAAGTATAAGTTAGGGCTGAGTGGATTTGTGGCACCCCATTGAGATGGAGAAATTTTAAGCCTCACTATTGGAGCAGTTGAAATGAATGTTATTTTTAAAACCATGATTCATTGCTATTGTTCATTCAATAATAACAACTGTGTACAGAGTTGTGTTTGAGCAGTGTGTGTCACTAGTGTGTGGCCAGACAGGGGAACAATGAATAGAGCTCCCGTTCCCCCTAAGAGGTTTATTTGTCATGTCAAAGTTACTCTGGTCTGGTGCGACACAGATGGTGGTGTGACAGCACAAAATGATGAGTGTCACATTGAGCTCCTAATGATCTTCTCTGTGTCATTCATCTTCCCTTTCTGCCTTGAATCTTGCAAAGTGCCTGATTTAAAGATGTAGGACCTAGTAGAGGAACCTAAAGAATAATCTGCTTCCCTGATTATTTTTCTGAGTATTGCATGGGCAAGAAGGTATTAAACCCTAACACAGATGCTGATGCTGATGATAAGATAATTTTTTAAGATTACAAAGTTCCATAGTTTTCTATTGAGGCAAGCTTGCAACATGAGTTTAATTATCTCTATTATAGTGTACTCAATGTGACAATAAAGACTATTATTATTAGAAATGACACCTCTACATTGTGATTATTTTTCTTTTATTCACTTTTTAAAATTTTAATTATCACATGTACATGATATGTGTGTACACACGCACAACGGTAAAAAGGACAAGTAGAGGTCAGTTGGAAACTCTGTAGAATCAGTTTTCTTCTACCACCTTCTGGGAGTTACACAAATCAAATTCAGGTCTCCAGTATTTCACAGCAAACACCTTTACCTACTGACCCAATTCAGTTCTCCTCTTTCAATTTTTTAAAATGTTTTTGTTCAAATCCATATTTGGACATACAATCTCCATAAAAGCCTCCTCTCTCCATAAAACGTTTTCTTAATTACTTTTAAAAGGATATTGCAGTAGTTATAAATCAATGAATCAATGCAGTAGTGTACATGTCAACTGAGAAAAAAATGTTCATAATGAGCAATTTCATGTTTAAAACCTTATGTTATAGTACTAGATTATTTGAAAAGGCTTACTAAAATTGACGAAACTGTACATTTAGGAATACAACAATTTATATTTATATTTTCTTTGCTCTGAAATTCACTGTGTGATTTCTTCCTTTTAAAATACTTGTAAAGTTCTGCTTCTTTAGATAATGAAGTAAATATCACATAGAAGTTTCCATCATCTTTTTGAACAGTATCCTGAGAATAATGGTATCTTTAAGGGTAAATTAGTTTTAATTTAGAATCTTAGACTCTTATAGAATCAAGAATACTCACTAAAGCATTCAAAATACACGCCAACCTTATCCTCCAGATTGATCACGTGCTTAAAATTTAAAACAATATTTTACATTGGCAACTAAAACGCAGCCATATTTGTAATAATTGTGATAGATGTAGGCTTTCACTTATGCCAGTACTAGGCTTGCCACAAGTCACCCTAAAACACATATTATAACTCTGGCCATGCCAACTTTTAAATCATGCTATGGACTAAAGTAAATATCTTTAAATTACAAATCTTTGTAAAATGTCATTGACTTTATGCTATCAAATGTCAGATTTCTTTCTTTCTTTCTCTCTCTCTTTCTCTCTCTCTTTCTTTCTTTCTTTCTTTCTTTCTTTCTTTCTTTCTTTCTTTCTCTCTCTCTCTCTTTCTTTCTTTTATGTTGGTGTTTCGAGACAGGGTTTCTTAAGTCAGATTTTATTCTGAGTGGATGAGGCCCTTTTATTTAGACCCAGGACCTTGTACTTCCCAATTCTCTCCAGTTACTTTGTACCCTAGCAAGACTATTCTGGCAGAGCATTTGAATATGAATATATGTGTTTAGTGACTTTTGCTTTGAATTGATTTCTTTATCCAATCAGTAACATACAAAACAAAACTGCACACAACTCACATGTTCTGTAATGTAAAACTCTGGTTGCATAGAAATAGTTTTGTTTTGTTTTTGTCTTCAACAATAAAAATTGCTGCATTTGGATTCTGAAATGATGGCTTTGGGTTTTGAAGATATTGAACACATCTATGAGGTGCACCTCTTGAAAAAGCTGTGTTGCAGGTATTGCAGTCATCCTTTGAGTATGAGCAGTGTCAAGAAGTAATGGTTCCCATTCATTCTTCACTGTGAGTATACTTCACTGTGAAAAATGACTCAATTATTTATAACTATATAAATATATAAACTATTTTTATGTAATATGCTGAAATATTTTGATTTCATACTAGATGAAATAAAAGAATAAATGAAAGATTATATCAATTTTCAGTACTGAATCTACAGTAGTGTGGGCATTTTATTAACCATTCACTGGATATTAGTGGGACTGACATCTAGATACAGTCCGTTTTAGATTTTTTAACTGTGCAGTGATATTTTTCTTTGTTGGAAACAGAAAAGAAGTTTTAAAGTTAATCCCGGGATATATTGTCTAGTGCTTGCTACAATAGAAAAAATATTCTTACTTTCTTCAGCACCTTTCCAGTAATAAATGGACCCAAAAGCTATCATACATGTGTCTCTTATAACTGCACATAGGGAACTCTTATTTGCATGCTTTGATTATGCATAATCTTGTCTATAGCAAAAGAAATGTGTTCCAAGTGTTGTAGCAACTGCTTTTCCTCCAGGCATTGTATGGGTGTTCAGGTAGACATCCGGGCTGTGGCTATGAGTAGGCACTCACTGCTGTTTGTCTGGGTGAACATAATTGTCAGTGTAGATTCTTTGAACCTGGTGGGCTTAAGAGCATGGAAGGCTCCTTTCTTCCTTGTAGCACTCGATTGTACATGATTCAAAAAATCTTTCAGCCTGCTGATTAATTTTATTTATTTATCTCTCTTACAGGCAATCAGCTTTACTCTAATTAATATAAACACATCTCCTTAGAGAAAATGACATATAAGGCAATAAATCTGGCTATGTCTATATCCATAATCAGAGAAACTCCTTAATATGTTTGAGGCTAAGATTTTTAATCTGCAAAATATAGGTGATAAACACTTGCCTCACATGGTTACAGCAAGGATTAAATGACAGGGATTATGCGGAACACTTATAATAAATTTCAAATCCTGTGGGAAATACTCAATATATAACTGTTAAATGTGCTGAATTTATTGTTTTGTTACTATAACAGAAATTGATAATTAATCTATTAATGATGTGAACATAGATTATATTTATTATGTGAGGTTCAGATGACTTAATTATTGCATTAACTCATGTGATGTTTGGGTCCATTAGCCTGACTTTAGATGTGTCTAATAGATATTGTCCGACCTGTCAGTTTGTTCTTTGGGGATTTTTGGTTTCTTCCTCTTTTCAACTGAGTTATATTTTTAGTGTGCTTTATTTAGTGAAGAAAAGTTCTTTAAAATTACCTTTATTTGTAGCAAGTGGCGGCATTTTTATTTGCAGCATGTGGGGCACATACTATGGTGAGCATGGGGCAGTCAGCCGCCAATCTGCAGGAGTTGGTTGGGAGGCTTGTCAGTGAGCACCTCTGCCTAGTGAATGGTCTCTTAAGACCTTTTCATATGCTTTAGCCTTAAAGTAATACTTGTTTCTTGATTGGCATATTACAATGATTGACATCCATAGATTATTATTATTTTATTATTTTAATTTTTATTTATATTTCATTGTAGTTATGAAGGAAAAACCAAGATCCAAAATAGAACATAACTTCAAATTCTCTTCTCCATATTATGCATTTTTATCCATGAGGAAAGCAGAGTAAGTTAAATCATATTAATATTATCATCATCTTGAAGTAATGACTAGTATGGGGTTGTGTGTTAGTCAATGTTGAATAATACTGATATTTGAAAGTCTCAACTAGATTTCTTCCTTCCAGAGGACTTAATTGTTGTATCTGGAAAGCTAGTAACTATTTGGAATTTTTGTTTTCCTCTTGATTGTACTTTAATTTCTACTAAAAATACAAAATGTACTGTACAATAGTGCCAGTAAAAATACCAACCTTTTAAAAAAGTTTTGTTTACATCAGTGTAAGTCTTCAGTTTTTCTCCTCACAAATTCCATACTGGATATGAGTCATGGCAGTTTTAAATATTTGCATAATCACGATTCAATTTTTATAATAGCAACACTATTTATACACGGCTAGCTCTTCTGCAGTAAAGGTTTTCCGGGCTTGTGACTGAAAACATGCTTGCTCCTTCTCCCTGCTTTTGAATCTCCATGTTGCTTGCATGCTCGTGGAGCTACCCACCTTAAGTCGCCCTAGCTTTACATCACTGCTTTTAGCTGCTCCAGATTGAGTAGAGTTCAAAACTTGAAAACCAACCAATGCTTACTGGGTAAAGGCATGTCAAATAATGTGATTTTCCTCACATGTCTTTGGTGGTGAACCTTGACTTTCATGTTCTGCTATAGTAGCCCTCCAGTGCTTCAAACAAAACTTTAGAATGTTAAGGTTGACTTTCTTGAATTTTCCCCATGGGAACACTGGTATGAAAACTTCTGTCATAGCTGCTGTGCACGGAAAGCCCAGCATATTCTTTCTGTAGACGACCAATCACGTGTTGCTAAACATCTTTAGTGCTCATTTTCAAACAGTTACTTGGCCTTCCTCCTTCTCACGTGCACACATACATTACACTTTTGATTCCTTTTTAGTCCTTAATATTTTTTGTTAATTGTGTGATTCTGTCTGGGCTGTCCTGGAACTCACTTTGTAGACCAGGCTGCCCTGGAACTTGCGGAGTTCTGCCTGCTTCTGCCTCCAGAGTGCAGGTATTAAGCAATGCACCTCCACTGCCTGGCAAGTCCTTAATTCTGTCCCTCAGTTTTGTTTCCTCCTGTCAGAGAAACCTGTCCATGTGGTACCAGTGTGTCGGGGACAGGGCACTTTTCTGAAGATTTCAATGGACCAGCTCTCTTAGACGATCTTAACTTGTGTTCATACCTTTATTTGGGGTAGGCTTGAAAGCATACGTTTTATTTAAGGTGACCAACGGCTATACATGAACTTTGGAGAGGGGAAGGAGTTTCAGGGTGGATATAAAATCATTGTCTTGAGTTTAAAGTACCGTAAACACCTCAGTGTGTCAAGAGGCATTCCAGGAATCTCAGGTACATGCTGGGCAGGTTCTTATCCAGGAAAGAGGAAGTTGAACTTGTGGGTTTTCCAAGGACTCCTTATCCTTCCTCAGGTAAGGGAGTGTAGGGTCAGGATCCGCACAAGAGAAGGAGAAGCCCTGCTGGGAAAGGGAGTCCTCCACTTTGCACTGAGATTAGAGGAGTAACCCAGACATAATAGACTGTGCCCTTAATTAGCACGGTTTCTCCACATGTCCATACTTACTACTTCACATAGAAGTTATGTCTTCAGCTCGAATTCCTGAGGTTAATGATAATACTGGCACCCAATCCAAGTCCTAATATGTAATTAGGCATCAAGGTGAATCAGTATCGCCATCATATGAAGCCTGTTTACATTTGGAATTGTCTTCATTGTGACCCTGTCTTATTCATCCTTCTTCTCAAAGTTATCAGGGTCTTAAAACAGCAACAGTGAAGGAAAAATAACAGTTATCAGCATATATATATATATATATATATATATATATATATATATATATATATATATATATATCAAAGATATTAGCTATCTCTATCTCTATTCTTCTCTGCTCCTATTTATTTGGTCACATATTTTTGTTGAGCTGATGCAACTTAGCCTCTCCTCTTTGAAGGTTTTCATTCCAAGTTGTCCATTCCACTTGGTACTTGGTCAATGATACAGAGTTTCTTTCAAGTCCTTTCTGACCCTTTGTTTGTTTCTCGGCTGAAAACGTATGTGTCACAGATTAAACCCAGCCTGCTCATGCCCTGATGACAAACATGCTGCTTAAACCTCTGCCCAGGTTCCAGCAGTGACCCTGCCCTTTCACTCTTCCTTCCCTTTAAAACCTGAGCACATTCTTATCTGCCTGTAATTCACGGTGTAGAGTAGAGGCTCCACGAGCTTTCCCCCTTTGGTGTTAGCTTATTTTTTTATGTCATCCTTGTTCGGGTCTTGTTTAAGCAGTCCTGTTGAGAATTCACACATAAAATGATTAAAATAATAAAAAATATAAAAATAAATATAATATATATAAAATAATTAAAACAATTACATTATTTGCTCCTTCTTTTTCTACTCTTCTCACGTACCCCATTTTTCAATGTCAAATTAATGTCCTCATTTTATTTAACTGTTGGTACATATGTATGAATGCACGTGTGTGTGTCTGTGTGTGTGTGTGTGTGCATGTGTGTTTCTAAATCTACAAACACAACCTGCTCAGTTTGTGTAATGTTACTTGCACATTTCTGATTTCAGGGCTGATCACTTGTTATTGGATAACCAAGTTGGGGCTCTTTCTGGAGAAGAACATTTTCCTCACTCTAAAAATTCCTTTAAAAATAAATGAAATAAAATTATGCAAAAAACTAGAGTACTTTATTGCAATATGTATTCAACATGACCTGCCAACTTCTAAGCCTGGTGTTGCATCGCATTGCTGGCTCTGACTCTCCATTCCTACTGAACCTCTGGGCCTGGTGGTGCACCAGCATTACTGATCCTGACTCTGCATTCCTACTGAACCTCTGGGCCTGGTGGTGCACCAGCATTACTGATCCTGACTCTGCATTCCTACTGAACTTGTGGGCCTAGTGCTGCGTCTGTATTGCTGATCCTGACTCTGCATTCCTACTGAACCTGTGGGCCGGGTGGTGCACCAGCATTACTGATCCTGACTCTGCATTTCTACTGAACCTGTGGGCCGGGTGGTGCACCAGCATTACTGATCCTGACTCTGTATTCCTACTGAACCTGTGGGCCGGGTGGTGCACTAGCATTACTGATCCTGACTTGCCATTCTCACTGAGCTGCATTTCCAAGCCAATGTTTCTTTTCCTCCTCACCAGTTCTCAGGACCATCTCTCCCAATCAACACTTTCACTAATTAGAATCACATGTAAGGAAGGTATAACTTCCTTAAACAAACAAACAAACAAACAAACAAACAAACCCTACTCATTGACCTCCATATGAATTTACTCATTGTTCCCTTATGAACCACATCTGAGTAGAGGTATTTGCAAAAGGCAGCCTGTCATGTTATCCAGGGTCTCATTTTACATTTTCCTCAAAACACCTGATACCTGATTACCTAATATAAAATGCCAATTAGGATTTAGCATAAATAACCAGATGGTTCCAAAGATGACCTTGTGTTCATCTTCTATATGCATAATTGAGTAACATTCCCAGTTCAAAAAGTATTCTGTTCAATGTCCCTGACCTATGACATTTAAAGCTATTTCATTGTGGAGAGACAGAGGTTACGTGCACAAATAATAAGGCAGAATAGGAAACATATTTCAGAAGTTGTAAGACAAGTGATGTTCTGAGAGCTGTGAGGATGAAATGATTATTCGTTATAATTATTAAAAGGAGAAAAAGACCACTCACAAAATGATCACAGGAGCTTGGCAGTTATGCTGCTGTGAGTGAGTAGAGAATTTGAGCATTGTACCTGTGGAAAAGAAAGTTGGTGAATTTCATTCCACTTCATTGATGTACTAGTGGGTTTAGGACCCAGTCTCTCATAAACTCTGAAATGCTTATAGCTCTGTAACTTCGGGTATTTTTTATTTACTATTATTATTATTTTTTTTATTTTCAGGTATTTTCACATTCTGCTTTAGAAAATGTTTAAAGAAAATCCTAACTGTGAGAGGAAATTTGATTGTTTGAAGAGAGCAAACAACTGATTGTTTGTGAGCCAAGTGAGTTAGTGAGAGTCATGCCTAGCATTAAAAGTTTTACTTAGTTTTCCCACAAGAATCGAGGTGCTCATCTGTCAGGGAAGGTGTCTTATGCTGTCTCCTGTCAGCCTGCTGAACCACACTGCATAGCCTCCTGCTGGGATTTTCTCCTCTTTCTTTCATGTGTTAATGAAGGAATCCAGAATGGCTATCCATCATGGCTCCATTTATTTCTCATTCGTAGTTCTTATTATGGAGAACATCATTGGAAAGACATCATACTTTCATAGATGACTAATCCCTGATTAAGATAGATTACTTATTGCTTCATAAGGAACATCTGGCATCAAAGATAATTTCATTGACTCGAAATCTCATAACATGTAACATCATTAAACTGAAGAAAAGAGTGTCATTCTTTTTGCTTATAATGATGCATTTCTACCAAAACGTCACATAAAGGTACTTTACACTTTCCCCCAGAGATCTATGAAGTAGAAAACATGGTTTTGAAGATGTCCCAGAAGTTTTCTTCCCAATGACAGGAGGTCTGTGAACAATGAAGACAGAGGTGCAAACCTGAGGCACAGAATATCTTTCTCAGAGTGGCTTCTAATTGTCTAATACTCGTTTGGCTGATCTATAACCACATGTACCGAAAGAAGAGACGATTGATTTCTAATGAAAAATATGTTTCCGTAGACATATGGTCCATAAACATTATCACTTTCTCTCCAGATAATAAACTTAAGTGGGAAAAAATACCTCATAAAGAATTACATCATTGATAGATTTGAATTGATGAGAAAGCGTTACTGTTTTCTGGGAATAAATCAAGATATCACTATTTTTATACAATTTGTAATGATATCAGGTCAATGCTGGGAACTCTTTCAAGTTTATATTAGGTAACTGTCACTTTAACAATAAGAATTTATTTCACATTATTTGAAGAAAATATTCTAAGTTATCTAAGCTAGTAATGAAAATTAAAATTATGAAACATAATTTTCTTTAAAGACAATTTTGTTTGAATTAGGGTTGCAATTATGGAGTTAAATGTTCTTAAGAATTTTCCTTACACTAATTTGAGTACTGTATTGTTCTGAGAAGCACTTTTGATATAATCTTTCCTGGGGTTCATGAGAAAATTATCCCCACATTACATTTTTATGGAAATAACACTGTTTTGAGGCATTAAAGTATATAAGACAAAGAGGTTGTTAGCATAAGCTAAAATACTTTCATTTGTGATAAGCCTATTAGTATATAAACAGAAAAAATCTATAAAATACAGAATACTGTTTTTATGTAGAATACTGCAACTGATGATTTATCTTCCTCTGAGAAATAAATGAGACCTACTTAGAAAGAGGGAAACACGATTTCATTACATTGTTCATTTTTATGAATATCACATTGAATTCTGATTAGATTATCACCCCTAGCATTTATTGTATTTTAAAATAAAGTATCAGAGAAGAGATAACTACACAAATATATATTTTCATTTACTAATGCACTTAAGTGTATTTAAGATTGTGGTTACTTTGCCTGAAAAACAAAACCAAACCTAAGACAAACAAATACCCCAAACTCTCCAAGTGCTTGGGTGATCAGGCACAGTCCAGAGTTTCTTCTGAACTGCACCAAGGAAATTACTTTGAAGCTTTTTGTGTTCTTGAGTTTAAAATATAAACAAGCTGTGGAATACCTGGTTAGGGTTTTAAAACCTGGTGATAGTCCTGGAGCAAATGGGAAATGCACAATTTTCAGTCTGGCTGTGTGGTCTTTTGTCAATACGCTTCATACAATATTTTAGAATGCTTTACACAATACTACAATTTATCTACAGTAAATCCACTGAACTATCTCTCCAGCCCCAATCCTTATGTACTGGAAGTAGACTTTCGGTATGCATTTGCTTTATGACCTTTAGTAGTTTACACAGCTTGTCTGCACCTAAATACTGCAGTTTATCACACCCCATCTTCCCGTTCTCCTTCCTCCTCTCTTCTGAGAGGGGACGCCACCTCCATGAGTACCAGCCCGCCCTGGCACATCAAGTTGCATCAGTACTAAGGGACTAAATGCATACTCTCTTACGGAGGCCAGACAAGGCAGCCTATCTAGGAAAAAAGGATCCAAAGGGAGGCACAACAGAGTCAGCCCCCACTCCACTTGTTATGGAACCCACATGGAGCCCAAGCTGCACATCTGCTACATATATGGAGAGGGAGTATGTCCAGCCCCTACATGCTCTTTGGTTGGTGCTTCAGTCCCTGTGAATCCACATGGGCCCAGGTTGGTTGACTTTGTAGATCTTCTTGTGGTGTCCTTGACCCCTCAAACTCCCTCACTCCTTCCTCCTACTGTTTCAAAAGACTCGCCAAGCTTTGCCTATTATTTGGCTGTTGGTCTTTGCTTCTTTTTCCATCAGCTGCTGGATGAAGCCTCTCGGAAGACAGTTTTGCTAGGCTCTTGTCTACAAGCATAGCAGGGCATTATTAATAGTGTCAGGTGTTATCTCTCTCCCATGGGTTGGGTCTCAAGTTGGGACAGTCATTGGTTGGTTATCCCCTCACTCTCTGCTCCATCTATCCCTACACATCTTGTAGGCAGGACAAATTTTGGGTTGAAGGTTTTTTGGGTGAGTTGATGTCCCACTCCCTCTATGGGAAGTCTTGCCTGGCTACATAAGTTGGCCACATCAGCTTCTAAATGCCTCACTGCTGTGAGTCTCAGCTAGGGTCACCCCTATAGACTACCTCAAGCCTCCCCTGTCTGTGTTCAGTGATTTTAAAAGGACTTGCTGCTCTTGCAAATGACCTACTTTGGATTCCCAGCATTCACACTGGGACACTGAACAGCTCACAACCTCTTGTGACTTTAGTTCCTGGGGATCTAACACCCTCTTCTGGCCTCCATGAGTAACTGTCCACATGTGTTGTACATACAGGTGAGCAGTAACACACACACACACACACACACACACACACACACACACAAAATAAATATAGAGACTTATTTATTTATTTCTTATTTTATTTATTACTAAAGATTCTTGTATTCTTTCTTTCCATATTATAATTTTTTATTGGATATTTTCTTTATTTACATTTCAAAGTTATCCCCTTTCTCGATTTTCCCCCCTCCTGAAACCCCCCATTCCATTTTCCCCCCTGCTTCTATGAGGGTGTTCCAACACCCAACCACCCACTCCCACCTCCCCGCCCTTGATTCCCCTGCACTGGGGCATCTATCAAGCCTTCATATCAACATGAATTTTCACTCAACATTCGAAGTGTTACAAAAGTCAGGTTTGAAAATATGAATAAGCTTTTAGTAGAAAGAAGACTTAAAGTTCTATTTAAGTAATTTCTCTATGAAAGGAAAACCTGTTAAAATACCTCTGTTAAATAAGAGAAGGAAATTTTAAAGGGAAAGGAAGTTAGGCACTTGTCTGATCAGAACTGCGATGGAATTGACATTGTCTGCAAAGTCCCCAGTTAGTCATTTTATTTGCCCATAAACATACCCAGACCCACACCCACCCACACATATTGCTCCTATATCACAAGGTTTCTGGGTTAGAAAAATCATTGTATCATTAATATTTGCAATTTTGGGACTCAAACTCAAGGCTTTGCCCGTGTTGAGCAAGAACAACCACAAAGTAGAACCTTAGCTCATTTTTTGCCTGCAGCAAAAAGCAGTGGCTAAAGTGGACCAAAGTACCTCTTATGTAATGCAGGTTGCACACAAAGATGATAGTGTTCAGAAGTTCAAGTCCATGTGCAGTGACTTGTACCAGAAAATGAGGACTCCAATTATTGGAGGCTTTGAGTTATTTGTGCTTATCATTTGGTGACACTCCATCCTCTGATCTGCATTGAGATTACTCATTATCTTGAAACATAACTTGGAATCTTCTAGGGAAATGAAAGAAGATATTTCTAGATCCATTACCCTGAAATCTAATGAATTGTCTCTGGAAAGGAAAGCAGATGCTTTCTATCTTTATAATCATTAAACATCCCCACTTCTCTCTAGCAGTTCACCACCATTGCTAGCTTCTCTATGTAAGTGTGATCTTTGTTGGGAACTTAACCAGAAAAATTGAGAAATTTGTCTCAACAATAATTCTTTTGCCTAGATAATCCACTTCCATAACCTGTGTCTTGAGCTTTACTTCCTACTTTTGAACTACTCATGCATTATTATTGTCTTTGTTTTGGTAAGCCTTTTAGCCCTTAGAAAGCTGTACTTATAAGCAATCTATTTAAGATTGTGACTAAGACAAGAGTTAGGAGGGATGATTGTGGGACTTAGGAAGGAGGCAGGGGAAGCTGAATGAAAGGTCACACTCTGAAGTTCATCAGTGGAGCCCCTGAAGAGTTGTGGCACGCCCTGGCCTTGGGACATTTGCCTCTTTGTGCCTTACAATGCAATGAGACCTGGTGGAGCATGTTTATCACAAGGGCTCACATATTTTGTTGACTCAATTCTCTGTTACCCCACATTCTTTTCTTTTATTCTTGCTTACATGCTCCCACAGAAAATATTTCTCTCTTGATTTTTGGCCTTAGAATTTGGTTTCTAGCGACTCATGGCTGAAACTGAAGTGTTTTGCAACTTTATGAGATCACTCCCATAAATAAGAAGTTACATGATCATTGTATTAAAATAATATAAAAATATCAAAGTAACATTGCTGGCACAGTCTATTAAATAAGCTTCTGAAACACTAGCATAGCAAACTTATGTGCCAGTCTTCTGCCTCTCTGCCTTTTCAGTCAATTTAATGACAGAAGTAATAATCTTCATCTCTTTTGTAGCAGTTTTATTGACCTCAGTACTCCTTCATATTGGAATTCAGTTTTAAAACCACCAATTTCAGTCAGTATCCGTTTGCTCCTTAACCAGGAATTAACATTTTTAAGTGTTTTAGGGTTATTCTTTTGGTTCACTGCATTTACTTATTTATTTTTCTTTAAGATATTAGCTTTTCCATTTTTAAATTTTTAATTTTTACCCAGCTTTATATCTACTCATAATCTATAATTTCCAAGCACAATATATAAAATATTAATGACCATATTTTAAACCACTCAGTGTAGTAAATGATCCATCATTTCTATAGAAATCAATTTTCCCAAACATGAACTTATTTCTCTCAATCTGGAGTACTTTATCTCTAAGGCTGATGTACAAATGTCATCTTTACATTTTCTTCATTTGTCTCTTATTTTTTGAACCTTTTATTTTTATATTTAGTTTTGTGTGTGTGGGTGTGTGTATGTGCGCGTGCATGCGTAAGTATGTATGTATGTATGTATGTATGTATGTATGTATGTTTGTATGTATGTGCATTCCTGCCTGCTGATATGGATATGTCTGTCTGTCTGTATATGTGTGTGCATGTGATGGAAGTTGCCCACGTCATCTAAAAGATAGCTATAGCTGTAGTTACAGGCAGTTGTGCGCCTTCTAAACTGGATGCTGGGACCTGGAGTCTAACCTTTATTCTTTAAAATTTTTTCCCTATTTCTTGATTTTGCCATTCAGTTTTTAAAGGAGCATATTATATAGCTTTTTTTTTTCTTAAATTGACAACACTGAGGTCTTTTGAGACAGGTCAACTGATATCACTCATCTATCTTCCACGTTGGAGAGAGAAAAGTCCCTGGGATTTTTCTCAATTTACTTTGAATTCCTTTAAGCCAATAAACAACAGTGGAGAAATAGAGAGAGTCTAAACATGAAGTTCAAAGGAGAAATGTTTATTGCCAAATTGTCCTCCAAATTTCGTGGTCAATGCACCCCACACATGCTGTTACCTTGGGGTCACAAATGCTATGAACCACATGCTTGCCGCTTTTGATTCTATTTCTTGGTAGGATGGGTCATGTCAACATTCAAGGGTCTGCTCACAGCTTTCTTGTTTTATTTATTATTGCAGCATTTGGCCATGCCTAACCATTCTTGCTTGGTGAAAATATTGCTATTTTCTGTGTGTGCTTCATTGATAGTTTGGCTGAGAGGAGTTTTGTGGATTTAGAGTAACTTTTTATTAAATTTTGCAAGTTTTACCTAATTCTTTCCTGGCTTCCAGTCATAGGGAGAAAGAGTACCTGAGGAACTCTCCCTTATGTTCACACAGGAAGAACTGCTACCCTCATCCTCAAAAATAAAGCAAGTCTTCAAAACAGTGTATAGTCTAGGAGAAAACGTAAAATGAAAATCTGAAAATAGTTAAGAAAAACAGTCAGTAAGATGACGAAAATAAAGACTGAGGTAATAAAGTTATTGATACAGATAACTTCATTGAAACAAATAGTCTAACCTATACTCCAATTAGAAAAAAACACTGTTGGAATTTATACAAGCAAATCTAACTATATGCTATCTCATGAAACCAAACTTAAAACAAAAACACAAAGGTGTATTAAAAAGTGAAAAATATATTATATATTTATCAAAGTGTGCAAATTTAGAGTAGCTATACTAATACCAGAGCAAATAAATTTAAGAACAAAAGGTATTGCCAGAATTTAAAAGTATCATCTCATAATAATGGGACTGAAACATAAAACTATCAGGTCACTCCTAAGATTGTACATATGTGGTTAAGTGTCTTTCAAACTGACAAGACTGAAGGGAGACAGTCAAATATAAAATGTGCCTGAGACATCAATCCATCTCTTTTTTTTTTTTTTTTTTTTGATACTTTATTTACATTTCCAATGTTTTCCCCTTTCTAGGTCTCCTCTTTGGAGACCACTATTCCTTTCCCCTCCCCCATCTCTATGAGGGAATTCCACCTCCCACCCACCCACCCACCTGCCACTCCCATATTCCCACCCTGACATTCCCCTTTACTGGGGTCTCTCCTCCCCCTGATGGCCAAAAAGGCCCTCCTCTGCCATATGTGGTCCGAACCATGGATCCCTCCATGTGTATTCTTTGGTTGGTGGTCCAGCCTCCAGAAAGACCGGGGGGGGGGG
>CM052713.1:50191183-50211935 GCA_028551405.1 Uromys caudimaculatus | reverse complement strand
CTCCCCCTGGTCGTCCTGGAGTTCAGACCACCAACCAAAGAATACACATCTATTGACCCATGGTTTGGACTACATATGTGGCAGAGGATGACCTCGATGGCCATCAGGGAGAAAGGAGAGGCCCTTGGGCCTGAGCGTGCTAGAGGCCCCAGTAAAGGGGAATGTCAAGGTGGGAATATGGGAATGGGTGGGCGGGTAGGTGAGAGGAGGAATTCCCTCACAGAGGCAGGGAGGGGGAGGGGATAGGGGGTTTCCAAAGAGGAGATCCAGAAAAGGGGAAACATTGGAAATGTAAATAAAGTATCAAAAATAAATATAAAAAAAAGGAAAAAAAAAGTGTAAGTTTCAAACTACAATATTTGCTTCCAAATCAGGCATTTAAGTCGTCCACCTTTATGTAGGACCCTGATTCTCCATTCACAAACTCATTCAGTGTATTTTTAAAACATATATTTTTAACATTTTTGTGTTTGGATGTGCACTTCCTTGTAATCACATCCACTTGCAGGTGAGTTCCCATGAAGCTCAGGAGAAAGAGAAAGAGCCCTTAAAGCCAGAGCTACAGTTGATTGTGAGCTGCTCAATGTGAGTATTGGAATTAATCAAACTCAGGGCTTCTGCCAGAGCAGCAAGCACTCCTAACTGCTGGGCTGTCTCTCTAGCCCCGTATTACTTTTCTCTATAAGTTCACTTCTCATCTCCTCATGAAAGTTCTTTCTCAATAGTTATCTTCCTTCATTCAATAATGCACTCTTGCTCTTATGTCATCTTCAAACATTTAATTTTACTAAATACAATTTGGGGCACAGAAAAATGTTCATAGTTGCTACCTAGCTGATTTTACTTGAATATTAATATGCATATGCATATTATATATGAGTTTATGCATTTATCTATCACTAACTCTGTATCTTTATCTATGTATCTATGTATCTATGTATGTATCTATCTATGTATCTATCTATGTATCTATGTATCTATGTATCTATGTATCTATCTGTCTATCTATCTATCTATCTATCTATCTATCTATCTATCTATCTATCTATCTATCTATGAATCTATGTATCCATCTATGTATCTATGTATCTATGAATCTATCTATCTATCTATCTATCTATCTATCTATCTATCTATCTATCTATCTATCATCTATCTATCTACACAACAATAGGTATTAAATAGGCTATGAAAGGGAATTGGGAGAGATTGGGGGGAGAAAATGGAGTGGTGGGGAAATGATGTAAATACATGGAATTACATTTAAGAAATAAAATCTACTCCTATTATCTTTCCAACAGGAATATATGCATTAAAATCCCTTGTATCATTTAGTCCATTTATATACCAAGTGTTCAAAATCTTCCACTTTGAAATAAGTATTATTGGTTTTGTCTATCACCCTCTAAATTATTTTTTTCTAACAACACACAAGGATCCCAGAATATGTCTTAAAGACACTATATCAAAAGTTGTGACTTCATTGTTAAAATTTGTTCAGTGTTTGTTAAAGTAGATTCCAGAGGAGCTTCTTCATTGAGCTACTGTGGTTGGGAGGTTAGCATGCAGACTGAAGTTTAAGAACTATGTACATTCTGATAATGTTAACCTAATTCCTGTTGCATCCCTTCTGTCACCGAGTGGTCTTCTAATGTCTCTGCTAATAGCTTGTCTGTGAAGGAAAGGCTTTATAGGTTTCATTCATTGTGCTTTTCATATTTAGCTTTCGACAGAAAGCTCGGTAAAAGCAATGCGTTACCACAGCCAATGTTTAGCTCACATTCCTAGAAAACATTTCTAAAGACTACACAAAACCTCTGTATTCTGCTGCAAAAATCATAGCCATATCTTTCCTGTACCATCCCAAATCAGCAGTGAAAAATCGGGGTGCTTCCTTTGGCTTCAGTAGTTTTTCTATTCTCATGACATATGGCAGTTCAACGTGGAAGTAGATGAGATAATACAAATGACAGCTGCAACAGGCTTCAGAAGAGATAAAATATTTGAGGGAAATGAAGTGCCATTTGTTGACTGCTGTATGCAAATTACAGTTCCCACTAAAGGCATGGCTTCTTAGAACACTTTGTTATCAAAGAAGGGGACTGTGAACTGTGTCTGGCAGAGTACTTTATGGAGGGTTGGAGTAGAAGATCATCTAATTGGTTCTTCTGTGACAGATCGTGTTGCTTTTTTGTTTTTTTTTTTATCTTGAGAGTCAAAATAATGTTGAATGCTTACTTTGCATTACTTTGGGTATTCATGTATAACTTTCCATCTGAAAATATTGTTTTCTTAATCTGAAGACAACTTATTTAAGGAAAGGAAGAGATAAGTTGAACTTAAGCAGACCAGTGTAGAAATGAATTGTAGGAATATGTAAATCCCAGTCCTGTATTGGGAGCTTCAGAAGTCTCGTCAATGAGAATGTGTATTTTGACCATAATCTTCTGTTTTCACTGTTTGCTTGTAGTCCTCAACTTAGGTATTTGTCTCCAGCACTCCTGGAATGCCAGCACTGTATCCATAGTCCCTAGTGTATCTGTTGTGTATGCATAGAACTTGTACCCAAGCTGCACAGCAATAGAGACTCTATGCGCACTCTGCATCAGATCTCTTTGCTCTACTTTTGAAAAACATATTTCGCAGCAAATAAAATCTGTTGTCATTTATGTCCCAGTAAGGATCAACATCTAAGTTTAAAGAAAATTAGCTTTTCAGGTTTGCATACACAGTAATGGGTTGCACTCTGTCTTCTTCATATACACATCTTTACAGTATGTTCTCATTTGTTCCCCTCCTCCACTGACCCTTCTTCAATTGCTTCTCTTTCTTCTCTTGCTTCGTTTTCCTTGTTTTTAAATCCTACATATGTATTCAATTACCTTATTTCCACTTTTGCAGAAAATGTCTTCATCCCGCTCATAATTTTTTGTAATTTCATGATCTACTCACACAAATATAAATAAACATACACATATGTGCCATTGAATAAGTTGCTTTTATTGTGATAGATCATCCTGATGAACTCAACTTAAGCTAAGTGGGTTTTATTTTGACTCACACTTCAAGGTCATGTGCTAGGAAACGATAGTTCTAGGAGCTTGACGAGGCTGGTTCCAATGCATTAGTAGACAGGAAGCAGAGAGAGATGAATGTTAAAGCTCATGTAGCCTTCCATTTTGTTATATAGTGTAAAACCCAAGTTTATGGAATGGTGCTACCAACATTTAAGAGTCTCTTCTGGTCTCTGTGGGAGTGGGTAAGCGGGTGGGGGAACTCTCATAGAAGCAGGGAGAGGGAGGGTGGGATAAGAGGTTTCTGGAGCGGAAACCAGAAAAGGGGATAACATTTGAAATGTAAATAAATAAAATATCCAATTAAAAGATAATCTATCACTGCATAGCCTTAGGCTGCTCTCTTTGACCTATTTAGCTGACAATATTAATCACTACAATAGACATAAGCTTATGCTTTTAAGTTTAAGTTCTGCATATAAAGAGAAATGTTGTATTTGTCTTTCTCAGTCTGGCTTATTTCAATTCATGCAATGATTTCCAGTTGCATTCATTTTCCTAAATGTCATCATTTTACTTTTTTCATGTCTGCATTGAATTCCATTTGTGTATATGTGCCACATTTTATTTGTATATCATGCACTGACGGACTTGTATAGTCTCATTTCTAATTATTTTTGTATACATATTTTCTCTGTTCTGGGATGTTGCATTTTTTTTGTACCTAACCTGAGAGTTCCTTATTGTTCTTGAATTCCTACTTAGATGGCGTGTTTAACACTTATGTTAAGGGTCCTTCCTGATTTGTTCTGTAGGCAGAACTTCCCCTGTCATTGAATGTCATCAGATTTTTCAACTCTCAGGACACTTATCACATTCTGTCTAAAATTCTTTTATTGTTACCTAGAATCCCTCCTTGCAGATCTTCTGGGATCCTGGATGACCTACTTGGAAGAAGTGTTCTTTCTCTCTACCAAGCTGATTACAAAATAATGGATGCATATTTATTGCTGAACAAATAACTGAATAGAATACAAAACACTTCTGTTTTAGCTTATTTTGTGTATCTATAGTGGAACACATGGACTAGTTAATTCATAAGTCTATTTAGCTTAGAATTCTGAAACTTAGAAATACAAAAATCATAGTGTTTACATTTCATAAGTGTCTTCTTGCTAAGCCATTCCATGCAGGAAGGTAGAAGAAGAAAGAATATAGAAGGAAACTTGTTTGAGGGAAAGAAATCCAGAAGGAGGAGAAAACAGAGGGAGCTAGATATGAATATAGTCAAAATATATCTTATTTATATATGCAAATGTTATAATGAAATCTGGGACCTTAAACAATTAGTGTACCCTTATTAAAACAGGATTTATTTGATAACTGGTTCTATCCAAATGAGCTGTTAAAGAATAAGCTAAGACTATTTCATTACATTCATATTTGAGACTGATCTATTGTATGATTCAATGTATGGTTCTGTATGACTCACATGGTTCTGAGTTTTAAAAAAATCAGCTTAACTTTTTTTATTAAGCACTATGGCAAGGAGTTGGAGTGAATTTCCTAGTTGTTTCAACTTGGAGATATCTACTGTATGGGTAAATTTCCTACTGTGGAGGCTAATTCCTTCTTTAGAAGATACACTGGGTGTCATCAGTGTACTATGCTTTTCTAGTTCATTCATTACTGCTGTAAAATCACTTTACAAGTGACCTATAATTCAAGGTTACAAGACTTCAGGCTTCACATGCTTATGGTCTGCATTGTAATTTTTTTCCATTAGATACCGACATGATCCAAATAGTTCCAAAATGTGCCCATGACTGTCAGGATTCTTCCCTCCTTTCTTTCCCTCCCTTCCTTTCTCCCTTTACTCCCGTCTTTGCTTCTTTCTTTGTGAATATAATGACACAGCCTTTTAAAGAGTGTGTCCCCAAGGATCTATGTGGAGTCATGGTGGCAGTGCCACTCAGATGTTACTACTGACTGACGTTAAAAAAGAACATGGTTTCTTCAGAACAAATTTATCCCAAGCTTTGGATATGCCTCGCAGGAGCTCAGCACCAGCTTGACAGGCAGGTGTCAACTCTGAATAGACATGGATAACCGCAAAGTTAGTAAGGATGGAAGCTGCTGTAGTCCAATTCAGAGGATAAGGATAAGAAAAGAATAGGGAAGCCGGTGTCAGCTTTATAACACCTCACAAAAAAAAAAAAAAATGGTAAGGTAAAAAAATGGCTTCTGAAAAAGATTTCACAGAATGATCTTCACTGCTTGTCATTTGCCCCATGTGCCAATCCTTTCCATGTACCGATAGTGAGCATCTTTCACTACTATCTTGAGAGAAGCACTTCCTGGATTAAACTCAGATAAGAGTATGAATAATTTCAAATAGATTTTCCGGAAGATGCCTTTTGCTAAGGGGGAGGGGATATACCAAATGAAACACAAGAAATTTGGGGATGGAGGGACTTGTATAGGTGGGTAAGAAGACAGAAAGGGACATCGCTATATCCAAATACAAATCCTACCTATTTAAATGCCCCAGAGGCACGGTGCTCCACTTACAAATATAACACTTAAGTAAATGCCCAGGATGAATCACTGTGACCCCGGCATTGAAATGCGGCACTGCCACGGACGTGTGACAAGTGAGCCCTCAGAGGGGATGACCTCGTGTGTACCCATCCCTGGAACTGGCAAGGAGGAGGATGAGTAGGGAATAGTGTGAGACAGTGAGCAGTGCTGTGGTACAAAATGCACACATCCAGAAGAGAGTAGAGGTTTTCAAAACAGGTTATCAGTACCCAGTAAAACAAAATAGAGACTCACAGAGCCTGCTTTGGACTTAAGTTTGAACTTACAATTTCCCTTATCTTTATTATTTTTGTTGTTTTTTTGACTCTAAGTATAACATATAGCATTCTTTTCAAACTCTAGTCTATATATGGTGACAATTCCAGAGCTATTCAGATTCCTAAGGAAAATGAAATTCACAACTCAATATATTTTTCCATGACGCTTTTTCCCTGTCTCATGTTATTTTCTCTATGTTTTACAATGTGCAAAATCCCATTAATTTATTCCTAGTCACTAGCAATTTATATTGTTTCCTCTTATGCATGTAATTAATAAAGTGATACATTGCAGAGCATACAGGCAGGGTGCTTTACAGTTCTAATAGTTAATATTCAAATAGTCAATAATGAAAAAGCTACTTCTAACTTCCAGCATTAGTCATGAGCACCACACTGCCCTCTGGGTAGCTGCATTTGTGACTGGGATCTGATTGGCCTCATGCTAGCTGATAACAGATAATAACAAGAAAGTCACGTAGCGCAACCCATTCTTATGGTGAAGTGAGAACATGAGCTTCAGGTTTTATAAAGCTAATTTTAAAAATGGGTATCTGATGTCTGCTTTGAAACATTCTACAAAAGAAATAATAAATTATCCCCAAGGTGGCTACTAATGACAGCCCATACCTGTACGATGGCGTTACCTCCTCTGTGGTCTGTGGATCTTTTTGGCCGATGTATAATTATCATTCATCTATTTGGCAGAATAGTTGATTCTTGCAGGTCTATCAGCAATGATGGATAATTTCCCATTTAATACTTCCTATAAATCTATTAATTAAGATTCTTTCTTGTTTTTAAATGCTTACAATTGAACAAACTGTAGCAAAAACTTTCGGTGAAGGGTATTCTAGCTTCCTGCTTGAGCTCTAGCTGACACGACCCCCACCCTGCTGGCAGGACCTTGATCCTTATTCAGAGAAGGGGATAAAAGTGCTTGTATCTCAGCAACAGGGAGCATTGTGTGCACTGTCATCCTGACAGGACTGGAACAGGGGCTGCACGTGGAGGGCTGCTTTTGAGCAATCAGCCAGGCAGAATTTCTTTTTGCTCTCTAAAGGCACCTCTCACATTACTGTGGGTAATGATTAGAAAATGAGCTCAGAGGCGGAAAGAGTATGCAGATCTTTCAAGATTCCCTTTTAGTTCCTCCTCCATTGTTAAACCTTCCATTTCATTTCAACCCCCTGCAAGCCCCATGCTCTGAATGCCTGTAACACTTATTACAGCCTCCTCTCGTTGTGACTTCTACTCAAGTCAGTCTCCAAACATGCAGTAAGTGTTCTGCAGTCCTGTGCTGCAGTATTCACTGGGAGTGGGAAGACACCCATCCCCTGTCAACTCCTCTTTTCTCCATTATGGGATCTACTAAAGGCTGGTACCAGATTGAAGCCTTGTTGAGCAAATGAAGTATAATCATTACCAGACATTTAAAGAGCTTCAAATTAATGTTATTAATTAGCTCAAAGACCAAATGAGCAGACTATTAACCACATTATGGAATACATATTGGGTTCCAATACTTACAGAACATATGAAAAAGAAGAGGTATTGTCAACACAGTGACTTCTTTGTGTTCAATGGTACATTTTTTTTCTTGAATTTGCTTTCTCTGAAGCATATGAAAGCCATGATTGTCTGTTGTTCAATGTACTCAACAATGTCACAAGGTGAACAAGGCAATGCCCCAAGGAATGAGATAATATGTAACGGTTTGCAGAAAAGACCTAACTCTATCTAAACCCAGGAAAGAGTGCAAATTGTAACTTTGCCAACAGACAAGAGTAAATATTGACACCACAGGACAACCTCACAGGGTGTTGTCTTTAGGATGGAAGATTAGAAAGGGAATGTTCTGTCTTCAGATGAAGAAGCGAGTACAAAGGAACTCTCAGCATTGTTGGCATTCAATCACGTGACCTTTGCCTGAGTATTTAAGCTGGTTCCCTCCAAATGGACTCAATACTTTCTGCTTGTTTATTTTTTAATTTCTTAAAGGACTTTTTTTCAGAGTCCCATTTTATTTCAGGAACCAGATGATCTATCAAGAGATATGTGTATTATAGTGTGGTATAGTGTGTGTGCGTGTGTGTGTGCGTGTATGTGTGTGTGTGTGTGTGTGTGTGCGTGTGTGTGTGTGTGTAAATGTGTATAGTGTGAGAAGTCGTTAAGTGTTGAAATCCATAAACTGTAGAACACAGACTTCTGTAGCATCAGATATCATTACTTTCACACATCAAAAATTTTCTATACATTATTTCTCCTAATATTTTGTCCATATATTTTAGCATTAGAAAAGAAAGAAAATGCTTTGGAAAGAACTGTTATTCAGAAATACTTAGTGAAATGGCCTAAATTAATTATTCATTCACTCATAATAGATGTTAGTTTTTTTACAGTTTCTTTTCATTGCTCTTCATGACATATATTAATATTAGACCTATACCATGTACAGGAAGTTTAGGAATGATATACTTCCATGTATATCAGTTACAGATGCTACTGGGCTTATGAAGAATAAACTTGATAATTTTTTCACCTTTATTGTGGTAGTAAAGCAGTAAGAATTGAAAATCTATCTCAGATTTAGAGGTTTGATCTTTTCGTGGCCTAATGATTCTGCAGGCCAGGAAGCTTTTGTCATACAACGCAGAAACATGGAGCTGTCCCCTCCAGTCAGGACAGGATCTCAGAGTTAAACAACTGCTATTGTACGGTGTGCTGTTGCTAAGATATGTTTGGTTGTTAGGTTAAGCACACTGCATCTTTTTCTGTTTTTGATGTTTTCAGCTTAACATGAGTTTACTAGAATGCAACAAGGTTGTAAGTTAAGGGGGAGCTCTATGAGTTTTGTAATGTTTGTTTATCTTTTCTTACCCAAGTTGTGCATTGCCATCCAAATCGCCTTTGCTGAGTTGATCTTTTTTTTTAAAAAACCTTTTTCTGTGTGTATGTGTGTGTGTTTCTCATTATTGCATGTGTTCATATACACATAGGTAGGGTCATGATTGTGTGTTTGTGTGAGAGCTTGTGCACATCCAGGACTGATATCAGGAGTTCCTTTTGATTGTTCTGTCCACCTTATTCATAGAGTCAATTTCTCTCAGTCAAACATGAAGCTGACAGATATGGTTATTCTTTTTTTATTAGATTCTTTATTTACATTTCAAATGTTATCCCCTTTCCCGGTTTCCCCTCTGGAAACCCCCTATCCCATCCACCCTCCCCCTGCTTCTATGAGGGTGCTAAACCACCCGCCCATCCACTCCTGCCTCCCTGTCCTAGCATTCCCCTACACTGGGGCATTCAGCCTTTGTCTTAGTCAGGGTTTCTATTCCTGCACAGACATCATGACCAAGAAACAAGTTGGGGAGGAAAGGGTTTATTCGGCTTACACTTCCATGCTGCTGTTCATCACCAAAGGAAGTCAGGACTGGAACTCAAACAGGCCAAGGAGCAGGAACTGATGCAGAGGCCATGAAGGAATGCTGCTTACTGGCTTGCTTCTCCTGGCTTGCTCAACCTACTTTCTTATAGAACTCAAGACTACCAGCCCACAGATGGTACCACTCACAAGGGGCCCTCCTCCCTTGATCACCAATTGAGAAAATGCCTTACAGCTGGATCTCATGGAGGCATTTTCTCAACTGAAACTCCTTTCTCTGTGATAACTTCAGCTTGTGTCAAGTTGACACACAAAACTAGCCAGTACAAAGAACAGAACCAAAGGCCTCTCCTCCCACTGATGTCCAACAAGGCCATCCTCTCCTACATATGCGGCTGGAGGCATGGGTCCCTCCATGTGTACTCTTTGGTTGATGGTTTAGTTCCTGGGAGCTCTGGGGGATTTGGTTGGTTGATATTGTTGTTCTTCCTATGGGCTGCAAACCCCTTCAGCTCCTTCAGTCCTTTCTCTAACTCCTCCACTGGGTACCCCGTGCTCAGTCCAATGGTTGACTGTGAGCATCTGTCTTTGTATTTGCCAGGCTCTGGCAGAGCCTCTCAGGAGACAGCTATATCAGGCTCCTGTCAGCAAGCACTTCTTGGCATCTGCAATAGTGTCTGGGTTTGGTGTCTGTATATGGGATGGATCCCCAGGTGAGGCAGTCTCTGAATGACCTTTCCTTCAGTCTCTGTTCCACACTTTGTCTCCTATTTTCTTCCGAGACACAATTCACAGACCATGTGAAGCTCAAGAAGAAGGAAGACCAAAGTGTGGATGCTTCAGTCTTTCTTAGAAGGGGATCAAAATACTTACGGGAGGAAATACAGAGATATGGTTACTCTTACTAGCGAGCTTACACTGAGGTTCTCCTTTCTCTGCCTTTCAAGGCTGAAATTACAGGTGGCTACCAGGCATTTACATGGGATTCTGGGGATATCACACAAGTCTTCATGTAGCACAGCATCAGCATGCACTTTAAATTCTCAGCTGTCTTCCTAGGCCCAGAATTAGACTTTAAGAGGGAGAAACATATTTATCCAACGTAACAGAGGACGTCAGGCTGCTGGCTAGTAGTACAATTGGCTATCCTGGCAAGATTTCCTTGTTTTAGTGAGGTGAGCTCAGCTGGGCAATAGCATTCAACTTCGTGTTAAGAAAGTTCTGCCGGGTCTCCGGAGTTCTGCTAGGCTTCCCAATTTTCTTATGCCTCAGTCTTATGATCTTTAAACTACTTTTGCATAATTGCAAAAGGTACCTCCAGTTTTTCTGTTCATTTAGCTCATCTTTGCTACATTATCCACTCATATAGTGATAAAAACATTCCACATGGTTGCAGACACAAACTTGTGACCATTGTGTGTGTAATGAACTCTAAGTGAATGTTCTGCTGCAGAAAGTGTTTCAGAGACAGTACAGAGCAGGTGAGGAGAGGGTCAACCTTTATTTTATTGTTCAGATAATTTTTATTGATAAACATTAATTACTTAGTTGACAGTCAGATATAGGATAAGCAAAATAATATGTGTTCAAATAAAAATGACAGGCAAGGAATGTAGCTCAGTTGAAAGAGTTCTGACCTAGCATGGATGAAGCCCTGGGCTAATGCCCAAAACTCCAGCATCTGGAAGGCAGAGGCAGGAGAATCAGAAGTTCAGTGTCATCCTAGGTTACAGAGAAAATTCAAAGTCATCCTGAGTTTTATGAGATCCTGTAACTATAAAAAATAATTTATTGAACAAATAAATAACAATAGTTTAAATTGATGAATTCAGGTTCTGCTATGTAAAATAACACTTTGGTGTATTATATATTTTATGTGTAATTATATGCATCTCTCAGAGGTTAGACTAGGATGCAAATGCTTGAAAAGCTAAAAGTATATTTGGACGTAGAGTGAAATGCCATACGAAGCAGTAACTTGCTTTTGTTCACTTTAGTAAGATTCTGGCTTCTAGAATATGGCGTATGTTGGGTCTTCGGTGTGCTTTTTATGAAAGGAGTAAAGTCTAGCCTTGGGATTCACATCTGTGAATCGTGAATGAGCACATGAATGACAGCAATCAATCCTCTAGAATCTCAAGTGAAAGAGATAAATTCAGGCCTAGAAAACCTTACATCTAATCATACAGTATCATTGCAGCAAGCCTGATTTTATTTTTTGAACTCAATATTTCTGAAAGAGAGATGCTAAGTAGGTATCACTCATCTTATAGATGAACTGATAACTGGAGGTCAATAGAAGTTTTTCAAGTGCTTTAGATAGAGCATGGCAAAGTGGGAACGTAGTCTCCTGACTCTGTTTCCTCTTTAGAATAAGGCTGTGGCACTCTTCATTTCCCATTAGCAGCCTGTCCCACAGCATTCCTACAGATTACTGAAGAAACAATTTGCCTTTGTTTGCTATCCTAGAAGCTGAAGGAGCATCCTCACTGTCCCTATCATTCAAGAGGTGTCCAGGAATCCTGGGTGTTTGTCTCCCAAAGGCAATCAGTGCTCATCCAAGATGATGTCAGCTTTCTAAATGGCATTGTAGAGTTTAGATTCACTGTTCATGGAATATGCGTAGCTTATGTGAGATAAATGGAAGAAACTGAGCAGTAATACAAAACCAGGCAAGAAAGCAATCTGGTGACCCAGCCACTCACTTATAAATGGTTGTTGGACAATGAATGTCTAAGCTATAAAGAGGTACAGGATGCAAAGTCTGCTCTAGATAGTTTTCTGATGGAAATCGTCTCTTAAGTGTGTTTTAGTCCATATGGTAGAGCTCATTTCTGGCATGAGTGCTTTCCAAACAGCAGGCTTCCTTGTAGGGACCTGAACAGATTTCACAGGTGATAACCTGTCTGTGCCCTGGAGCAGATGCATTATTCTGCAACAAGAAGCTGATACTTAACCTTTGCCTGGCCTCAAAAGCCCTCAGAGGCAGAAGCCAAGGAATTTCAGATATTTCAAGTTAATGTACCTTCAAGTCTCCGTACTGCTCTGATATGCCTTGAATATTACCTATTTTGTGGAAAGTCAAGCCCCTTAATAGTCCAGTAAAATCTTTAAGGAAGTGGGCCAGCAGAACGGTGATGGTCCCTCTGTGATACCTGGGCTGCTGATTTCCAGCTGCCAGGTGAAGGCTGGAAGGGTTGTGCTGTTTGCAGCTCATGCTAGCCTTGAGTAGTTGTTTTTGTGGCCTTCTGCTGCATTAACTTCTCCCTAGTCATCAGACAAGGCAAAAATGAGGTGCACCAGATGTGTGGACATAGGGTTTGGCCCCCAGATCTGGAATTTTCCAGAGGAAAGACATTCATTTGTTAATGATGGTAGATTCCTTTCTATGATAATTTGAATCAAAGCTCTGTTAAAGAACATATCTTAATCTCTGACCCTTTCTTTCTGACATTTGCCTCATGTTTCTCTCAAATCACTTCAAATTAGGTTTCTGAGACTAGTCTGTCTTTTGTGTTGATAGATACAGCATGTCATTCCTGATCTTACAGATACGGAATTCAAAATGTCATCAAAAGTCCACATGGTTAGGTCTGGATCCTCATTTTAAAAAGTATCTCTTGAGGTAATGAAAGCTGTATCATTCTGGACATAGCTTGGCGTCACACAGGCCACGCTGATGGGAAATCTGCTTTTTATTTATCATGTCTATTATAAGATGCCTTTCACATTCTCCACATTTTTGCTACTTAAAGCCTTCTGTATTTTCATATTATATTACTTTAATGACATTTTAGCATTTCCCATATACAACTGTCTTTCAATCTACACATTAGGTCTACTTTCCAAACTAGAATATATGATATTTGGTAGGAATCGTCTAGGGCATCTGTTCATAGTATAGGTACAAATTGATATGCTATTAAGGGATTCTTGTCAGGCCCAGGTTTCTTTCTTTAAAATTGAGGGAAGTGAAGGCTGGTTGAGGGTTAATTTCTTGCTCAAGATTTGCTTGTGACCTGTTTGCAAAATTGAAATGCTTCATCCAGTAGGGGGCATTTTGTGCATCAACTCACTCTTCTTTTTTTTTTTTAATCAAAATTTACACATCAAGTAAGTAAGTGTATTGGTTTGTATACTCTTATTCAGATACCTTGAAGAAGCTCTTTTTGTCTTCTTGCTGTGATTAATATCCACTCCAAAGCCTTGTGCAAGTGAGGCAAGTACTCTGCAACTGAGCTACGGCCTCAGCATTTGGAGACAGCTATTCTTGATTGTTAGCCCTGGTGTTGTGTGATTGATATTCTGGTATTAATATGAATGCACATGTATACACACACACACACATACACACACACACACACACACACACACACGTGTGTGTGTGTGTGTTTGTCTAGATTATAAAATACAAAACATTTGGAGCTTTATGACATGTGAATATGATATTAGATTATTAGGACTTACTGCATTTTAACAAAAGAGTAATCATGTTTTCATAATAAGTACTGAGGAACCATGAGAATGATAAGATCTACTAGCAAGGTTCTGGATGGTATCCACAGGATATGTTACAAAAAGTAAAAGTTTAATAGATTAGGGAGATGGCTGGATCTGCAGAACTCCTTTAAAAACTAAACATAGCAAAGGGCCTCTTTCATCTAAGCATTGGCTCAAAGGACAGAGACATATGGGTCATTTTCCACTGAGCTTTGCCAAATTGTTGAGCTCCAGGTTGTGTCAAAGATTCATCAGGTGAAAAGCAACTGATAAAGATATTTGACAACACACACACACACACACACACACACACACACACACACACACACATCAACATTCATATTCATAGCTCTGTATAATTCTGCTTCAGTTGGTGAACTCAAATTAAAACAGACCATAGTAAGGATTATTTTGTAGCTGCTGGTTTGATTCGCTAGTCATTGAGTAAACGCATGCATGCATAGGCGCAGTCTTCATGGTTGTTACATGCACAGAGATTCTCTGGTAGAGTCATATTTCCTTCATTATATCTTGCCTTGATTTTTATGTTATCTTTATTTAAGAGAACAGCATGTCACAATCAGTGAGATCCTGTTTTTGACTTTTGTTGACTGTTATATATTTTAATTTCAGCCACACTCTAAAGTATATAGTTTGATATTGATTATGGCCAAAGTTCATGATTTTCTGTATGAAATAGTTTAATTATTAAACATTTTCATGGACTCTATTGTGCAACTTTATAGATAATCTTGAAGTAAATTCCAAGAAGCTTGTATTTTAGCAGCTGTATGCTTTTAAAAAATTTTTTATTTATTGAGATTATAGTATAAATACATCACTTCTGCCTTTCTTTTCCTTCTTCAAATCTCCCATATAATCTTTCTTTCTGTCTTTTAAAAAGTCAAAGCTCTTCTTTCATTAAATTTTGTTACATGCATATATCTATATATGTACATCTATATTCCAAAATACATAAACGCACACTTCTCAATCTGTATAAAGTTACTGGTGTGTATATTTTCAGAGCTGTGATCACTTGATATTAGATAACAAATTTATGTGCTGTTCTCTATATTCTTTTTTTTTTTTTTCTTTTTTGGTTTTTCAAGACAGGGTTTCTCTGTGTAGCCCTGGCTGTCCTGGAACTCACTCTGTAGACCAGGCTGGCCTCAAACTCAGAAATCTGTCTGCCTCTGCCTCCCAAGTGCTGGGATTAAAGGTGCACGCCACCACTGCCCGGCCTGTTCTCTATATTCTTAATAACTAACATGAGTAACTTTCATAGCTATTCTTTTCTCATTGCCTTATTTGTGAATGTGTGCACATGTAATGCTTCCTTGAAGAACAAATGTGTGCCTGCTTTATATCTGGTGCTGAATGTTTTGTATAGTCGAAGCAGAATATTCAAATGTTTTCATCAAAGCATTTATTTATTAGGTTGTCTTGGTGCTTTAAAAGAAAACACCATGCATCTTTCACCTTATTAATATATTTACATTACTATCTGCTTTGAGAACACTTGGTCTTCACCTATGTCTAGCCTATTTTCTCTGCAACCTGTGTCCTTAAAATTGTCCCAGTAAAACTGCTATACCCACACTACACACCACCTACCACCTCTCTCTCTCTCTCTCTCTCTCTCTCTCTCTCTCTCTCTCTCTCTCTCACTTTCCTCTCTGCTTTCTGCTCTTAAGTAGCCTCTCTTTCCTGTGTTGTTCTTGTGTGAGTTGGACATATCCTATCTCAAACTTTGTCAAATCTTTCTTTGATTTTGTCTGCCCCTCAAATAGCTGTTACTTTTAAACATGGCTGCTTTCTTTTACAAACTAACCTTACTTTCACTGTTGGGGATTAAAGGTGTTTACTAAGGGCATGTCTGTATTCTAGTCAGGTCAGACTGTAATCCAGAGCATGTCTGCATTTTGGCCAGATCGTATCTTTGGATGTGATCTATTGCGAGAACAGTCACGTTGCTGGCTTAAAAATTTTCTACAACATATGTGAATATTTGTCAATATGTTTCTTGACAAAGCATTATTTATTTTTCCAATTAAGCAACACAACCCTCAGAGTCAATTCACAAATAAAATGATCAAATATTACATATCTTATATGAAGTACTTGCTTGTACTGTACACTACACCCTTTGTACTTTTCAAATGATAGCTGTGGCAGCTTACTCATCAAAGATTGATGAAAAATATATTTCCAGGATTTATAGGCAGATGTGCTGTATACTTGTCCTCAAACAATTGTTTTATGATTAAAAAACACTTTGGAAACCTATGTAGTAAAATTATTTTTAATATCTTTAAGTTTAAAATACAGACTTTCTTTTTTATTTTTAAATATATTTATAGCTTTTTTCCTTGAAAATCAATTTTCCAAATAATATATCATTACCACAGTTTCCTCTACTCCAACGCCTTCCAGAACCTCTTCACTTGCCTAGTAAATTCTACTATCTACAGTCACATCTACAAATTCAAACCTTTATTATTTTATTTTCAACTTAAAAACTCATAATTAGATGCCTAAATTTACCTTCAAAGTAATGGTCACCCACAATGTTGGCAAGAAAGAGCAACTGGAACAAGTTGTAGTTCATGATGAAAATAGTAATTTCAAAGTATATATATCCTTCTAATAAAACTCATTGACAGCTTAACATCTTTGTGTATTTTTAAATTTTTGTTGCAAAATGTCAACAGCTATGATAGACATTCTTTGCTGACAAGTTATTTCTTATCTCTTTATTTTTTAGTTGGGCAAGATTTTATGCCATTTATATTCCTTTCCCCAATTAGTGGCAATTTCTTACAGCTAAGATGATAATATGTTCTAAGGAGATTCAATCATCACACCGAAAAGAAAAATAACCCCATTCAGGAAAGTGTTCTGTAGACATTCTGATAATTAAACAAATTACAGCTGTCATGTCCAAGACATTTTTAGTGAGAAGAAACTTATCTATAACAGCATGACTTCATATTACTCTTACATCTGTGTTAAGCTTTATTTAAATGAATTATTACATGCTATATATTTCAAAATTCATTTTTATCATTTAACAGTGCTATACATTTATATTATGATTTTTATAGTCCTTTTTCCCTCTTTCCTTCTCTCATTACCTTCCTCTCCCACTGAAACCCCTTTTCCCAGGAAGTGTTAATGCTACATTTATTTACCTCTTTGTGTGTGACCCAATGAATTTAATTAGTTTCCTGCCAAAATATGGATGGGAGGTTATTTACAAGAACAAGTTCAATTTATCAGTAGGTGTAACATTGAAGAATAACAACCATTAACTCCAAAGGGTCTGAAAAGAGCAGGGCTAATAAATTATTTTTTAATATGATTTAATTTTTGATTTAAATCTTGAAAAGGTAACACAGAATAAGAAATATTTTTATCTTAGTTTTTCTAAACTTAATCCCTAATATTCAGTAATCAAATAAGTTAAATTTGAAGATAAAATTGTATAAAATTTCAAGTATCAATATAAAGTTATCAGTGTATGCTGGCTTGAATAGCATCAATTACTTATCTCTCACCTACTTATCTTGTTCAGGAGAGTGGATTATGTATCATTGAGTCGTTTCCCATTTCATCCTCATACATTCAGATGGATTATTGTGGGGCAGTGGTCTGTGGCAGGCAATCTGACACCCGGTTGAGCTCAGGCAAAAAATTCTGGGAGACCCCGTGAAATTTTCACAAGGGACCAGATTATGTTTTTGACCACCGCTCCCGGAAGACTCCTGCAAAACAACTACAGCCTTCATAATCCCTGTATAGAGAGAGGCCTGGCATGTAAAAAGCAACCTTGAATCCTGGGCAAGCAAATGAGGCACTACAAAGTCCCCAAGCCAAGCCAATGGAAGGTATCGGTTACCAAACCCCTGACCCCTCCCAAACACTATATCAGAGCATCCCGACCTGGGTAGCTCTCTCTCTCTCTCTCTCTCTCTCTCTCTCTCTCTCTCTCTCTCTCTCTCTCTCTCTCTCCCCTCCACCTGCCCGCCTGCCTGTAAGTCCCTTCCACACCCCGCCGCCCATCCAGAAGGAATAAAGGTGCAAAACTGCCCCTGCATCTGAGAGCTTTGTCCAGTGAGCTGTAACACCCTCTGTCTGGTTACTCTCTGGGCCAGGCAGTGGGGTGCGCGCTGACCACAGCCCTGGGGATTGAGCTACAGCCAGGACCTGACTTCGGTGCGCGCCAACAGGCGGGCCTCTTGAGGATCGCGCTGCGGCCACCAGCCACCACAGAAACTGGGCCCAGGGGACTCCGTCCACGCTTGTGCTACCTCCTTCTGCCGCACACTACAGATTATATTAGAGATTATATTTGAATGGAATATAGTGAGGAGTCCTCATACTTGGGGTTATATTGTATTTCTCTCAGAAACATGAGAAAATGTATATGCATAAATAGAGGGCATGAGTCATGAAGGAGTATATAAAACTATTTTTTTTTTTTTGTAGTTAGAACACTTTCACAGGCTTTTAATTTTTTTTGGTGGAAAATACATATGTGAAATTGAAAAATCTAATGTGAAGCTCCAGAGCTTTAGAATGACTATTCTAAAAGGTTAGAAGTCATTGACATATATAGATTTGGGGTTTGCCTAATTCCATTGCATGGTGTTTTTAATTTGTAAGAATTATTTATATTAAAGCTTTAATTATCTAAAACATTGAGAAAAAATTGAAAAGTAACATTTCTAACCATAGTCATAAAATAGTGATATATGACTTATGTATTTGCTTATCCATTTATTTCCCATGGGTTCTAAACACCAGTCCCTGCAGCCAGTTTGAGATATCATAGAGAAAGGACGAACAGTGCCACTAAGGTCCTCTCTTCCACTCTGTCCCTGTTTTAAGACAGAACTCAGGGTTATGCAGGCATCACTGAGCTGGGTCTGTCCAATGTGTGATGTTTTAATATAATTTGTATATTATTATTAAGATAGTTTGAATAATATACTTATACAGATCTATTTTAACATTAAATATTTTAGGTTTTCATAGATACATCATGTATATTTGTTAACATATGAACACTAGATAATTATAAACATAGAAGGAAGATAAGGCACATATATTTCTTTAAGAATCATTTTGCAATTTAGGTATGTTCTTATTTATCTGAGGGTTAGATGCCTCATTCCACCCTTTAAACTTCAGATGGTCTCACATTGCCCTGGAGGAAAATTCTGTCTGTAAGGTCTTTCTCTCATCCAGTCTCAAACTGTTCTTCTGTTTCATGTTAAATACCCTTAAAGAATCAGTATTTACGTTTTTCTTAGTATTATGTTTTTATTAGACTTTAATTTTACATTTTCTACTTCTGATATATGCTGCCTTCTAAATTTGCATCTTCTAACTAGAGACACAGGCACATCACCTGCTTAGGTTGTTTTTCTAGTTTGCCTGTCAGAAGAGCTTCACAGATATAAGTTCTCATGAAATATTTGTTGAATAATGATGATGTCATCATCTGTTGATGATGTCAAACTTCATCTTACTTACTTACTTAGAATTTAGTCTTGAATGATAACTGTTTTGTCTCTCATCCATTAGCTTCCAAGTGTTCCAAGCATGTAATCTGTAAAAGATTACAGGAGAATTAAGTTCTTGTTTTAGCTTTTGGGTCATTTATTCATTGGTTTAGAATCTTCTTTGAAATGTTTTTCACTTAGTAGAAAGGTAAAATTGGAATTAAATCCAGATCATTTATAAAATATTCCCAATAATTAGAAAAGGTATCATGGATTTTATCCACCACTAATGATTTTACAGTCAAGTAACAGTCTCTCTGCAGAGACAGATTTCTTTTTCCTTAGTAAGAAACAAACTTCACAAATGGCTAAAGGACCCGTTTGCTCTGGGTCACTGTCTGATTTTTCTACTTCTGTGAAGTTCACCTAAAGGAAGACCTATGGAGAAGGTGAAATTAGCTAGCAACAATTTCATTTTCAGGGACATGCTACTTATGGTGCATTTGTCCTCATTTGCAAGGAGGCACAGCAATATCCACTTTGATAAATGTACAAGCTTGCTGTGAGTATTACGTACAGTAAGATGGTTGCCGGTTTGCAGATACACACAAACTATTTCCTATAATTCTTCAGGATTGACTACCATCATCTCAAGGCCTTAGCATGGAAAGGAAATCCTGACATACACTTGTTAGTGTTTGGAAGAAGAGAGAGTGAGAGACAGATCTTGGGTTCAGAATCCATTTTAGAGAACTTGACCTAAGGTTGAGCTCTCTAGCACCAGTTTCCAGGTTAATCCCTAACAAACCTGCGCCTCCAGGTTACATGCCTGCTCTTGGCACTTCACTTCCTACCAAACACCAATTAGGAGGAAAGCAGAAGCTAAGTTTATGGTTTGGCTGCTAGCACCAGCCAATTAATTTATAGGGCAACAAAATTCTGTAATAGCCCCCCACCCCCATTCAGATGTGTGCCAGGGTAGAAACTCCCTTGCTTGTTTGTTATTTCCTATAATACCTTATTGCGCTAAGAACTCTGGACTTCACTCTTACATTCTGCTGTGTCAGAGGCGGTAGTTGTAGCCAAGCTATAGCTTGAATAAAGAGACCCTAGTATGATTGCACTGGAGTCAGCTCCTTGGTCTTTTGGGGCTTGTGAATGAGGTAAAACAAGAGGTAAAAGAAGAGCTTTACTTACTCAGGGCTCATGCAATTTATTACTTTCATAGCTGCTTTCCTGGCTCTCCAGTTTATGCTGCTGCTGCTGCTGATTCTTCTTCTTCTTCTTCTCCTTCTCCTTCTCCTTCTCCTTCTCCTTCTCCTTCTCCTTCTCCTTCTCCTTCTCCTTCTCCTTCTCCTTCTCCTTCTCCTTCTCCTTCTCCTTCTCCTTCTCCTTCTCCTTCTCCTTCTCCTTCTCCTTCTCCTTCTCCTTCTTCTTCTTCTTCTTCTTCTTCTTCTTCTTCTTCTTCTTCTTCTTCTTCTT
>CM052713.1:50171926-50191083 GCA_028551405.1 Uromys caudimaculatus | reverse complement strand
ATCTGTCTGAGAGTTTTGCTACTTAATAAACCATGAGCTAAAATATACATGCTCAACCCCTACCTGTTGAATAAAAAATTATCTAGAATTAGGAAGTCGCTGATTTCATAGGACTAAGAATCATAAAACTTAGAAAATTTCTGTCTTTGGATACAAACTTGGTAGATTCCACTTTTGTGATCTGGCTCTCCCAGAGGGTTCTGAAGTGAACCATCAGGGAATCTTCTGGGCTGCACATATGGCAAGTGGTGCATTTCTAAAGGAAACACTCCAGCCCTCAGTGATATGGGTGAATGAGAGCTGCCTTCCTGACAACCCACGAGAGGAGGCCTCTGGAAACCCGCACTGTGAAGAGACAGATTAGCCCTTCATTCATCTCAGAACACAGCAATTACAATTCTGACTTTTGAAGGGATAGAAAATGAGGCTTCCTAAGGACATAGTTTGGCAGTCCATAGCTGTGCTGAGTCTCTGGGCACTGGATGTCTGCCAGAAGCACTTGCCCAGGACTAATTGCAGAGCACCTGAACTTTTATCCATCATCTGTTCTGGTGCACAAAACTTGAACACTCTGATGAATGTTCTGTATTCTTCCCAGCATCTCCAGGAGAGAGGAAAATCCTTTCATTTAATTAGGTTATTATTTTCCATTTTGAAGCTTCAATAGAGATTAGAAACAGGTGCCAATTTCTCTTCAGCCTCTAGGCCTAAGAAACTAGAATAACTGCTATTGAGGAAGGAAAGAAGATAAGGCCTCATCAGAGAGGCCATTAACTTGCCTCTACTCTGTAGCTCAGAAACAGATGTTAATTACCCAACAATACAGTCCTAACTGAAAACAGCTTAATCAATGCCTTGGCTTGGTTTGATTTCCCATTATTGCTTTCTTCTAGGTCTTTAGTACCCAGAAACACACTCTCTCTCTCTCTCTCTCTCTCTCTTTCTCTCCCTCTCTCTCTCCTTCCCCATATCTCCTTCTTTCTCTCTTCTCCCCCTTTTGGCTCTTCTACCCCATTTCTCCATATCTATTATAATATATATTTGCTTTTGAAAATTCCTGACATTTCTGATGTTCTTGTTTGTTAGTCTGTTTGGGATGCCATACCACAAGCATCGTAAACTGGGTGGCTTATAAATGGAATAAACAGACACACAGACAGACACACAGACACACAGACACACAGACACACAGACACACAGACACACAGACACACACACACACACACACACACACACACACATCCACCACCATTTATAAGACTTGAATAGGGCATTTGTGGAGCGTGATGTGTGTCCCTATGTACACAGAGGCATTTCTTTTATAGGGACTCTATTAGCATTCTTCAAGGATTCTTTTTATTAACCTAATCACCTTTAAAAGCTCTACCTCCTAAAACTATCATATTGTTGAATACAACTTGGGAATATCGGAGGACATAAATTTTAAGATCTTCTTACCTCTGTACAGAGAGCAGCATGAAGAGAATTTAGCTTTCTGAGGTCATTGTCAGCAGCAATGTGAAATGCATTCACATTGCATTTGTGAGGTAAGATTTTGTGATGCTAGACATGGCCATGCCCTTTCACCTTTTCCCAAAGTTTATAAGATTATTCCTAGAAAATAAGAAAAAAGAAAATAAGCACATCAGACACTTACTTGAAAATTCCAATTTAAAACTCACTTTACTAAACAACAGGAGGTTTTTTTTTTAATGACATGTTTTAGTCTTGAGACATAAAGACTATGAGAGGAAACTAAATATACTGTGTGGAACAAGAGATTACTGTGATAGATTGCTTTGATTGTGGTATATGTAAGGAACCTAATGCATTGATTGGCTTTAAGTCATCTTACATCTTTTAAAAAACGTATGTTTATTATATGTGTGTGGGGGTTGTGGGAATTGCATGACATATATGTAGACACACAAATTACCAGGAGGTGGTTTTCTTCTTCTACCAGGTTGGTGCTAGGGACCAAATTCAGGTCATTAACTTGGTAGTGCAAGGTCATGGAGGAGACAATGAAGGGGAGGGGAGTGTAATGAAAGACTCGTTGGTAGCACAGACTTTATTCTGGGGAGAAGACCTCCAGATGGAGCTTCTTTTTGGTAAGCACCAGAGGGAGAAATGACTCAAGTCTTTCTTTTTAGCTTTGGAGTTGCTAGGTAAATAACACTAGGAGTATCTAGGTAAACATACTGTGTAGTGGATTCAAGAATGTCAGGCAAACAATAAATCTCTTTGCTGGTCAGCTGCTATAAAAGACTATATGTTACAAGGATCAATGTGGCAGGAGGGCAGAGACTGTTCTCTTTAGTTTTAGGAAAGACTGTGTAACCAATTTGGAGGTGCTTTAGAAAATGGCTTGACCATGAATAATAAGCAGCAAGTGTCTTTATTCTCTGGGCTATCTCAGTGGCCCAACTCAGTACACATCAAAGAACAGCAGGAACCTGAAGCAGAAGAGTATTGAAAATACATTTTGAGTGGCAGGAATTTAAAGTTGTTTGTTCCCTGTGAGCTCAGACCAAGCAGAAGGGATTAGGTTCAGTCTACAACTGACATATTTATTGCTAGTGCAACACAATAAAGCCCTAAATGGTCATTTTGTGAGATAACTCGAAGGTAGTAAAAGGACAGTTGGAGTGACTTAGGCAGTGCTCCAATTCATAGAAACCAAAATGTAGAAACTGATATATTGTCACATCTCTTCAGGACTAGAGAAGCAATATCAACAGTTTAGTTTTGCCTGAAGTAAGATGAAGTAAACACTAATCTTTATGGAGGCCAAGGAAGTAATGTGAATGAGCCAAGTAGCCTGCATATTGACACACTGGAAGTGTTCTTTGTCATTAAATTGTATTTTCTTATGTTTGTAGACATTCAGATGCAAGATATTTTACTTTCTCATAATTTTACTACAGGAAAAATATCTGACCATGATGCTAAGAATTGAAAACACTGCCCTAGGCCACAGAGCTCTTGAGAGCAACAGTGGCTACTGTACCTCCAGGGCTCTTTGGGTAAGAGGCAGTCATCATACTGTCTGGCCAGAGACTGGTATGCCCTATTCTTACATTTATATTCAAGAGAATATAGACAATTTAATTTAATTAAATACACAGAATCTCATGATTTTTAAAATGGAGTTTTTAATTGGCTTTTATTAATCTTTTTTTTTTTTTTTTTTTTTTTACCAGTATAAATATTCTTCAATCTAAGAGTTAGGTAATTATCCCAACATCCTTTGTTCCCAGTCTATAGCAGAATTCCCAGAGGCAAAGACTGATGTGTGATTTACTTTGCCCTTAACCCTGGAAGATAACTACCTAGTGAGTTGATAAACAACTGCTTTTATCTTCTACCTGGAGCTTAACCAATTGTTTCTTCTTTGCTCCTGGCCTCAGAAAATTTTCCTCAGTGCTTCATCAGAGGAAGGTGGAAAGTATTTATAGTATGAAGAGGGTTTTAATATACACATATCAAATCACTGTCTCTCAAGTATAACACATATGACAGTAAAGGACTAGTAGACAGACACAACAGTATAATCTGGAAAAGGGCCTCTGTTGGGTAATAGATACTTCAAAGCTACTAGAATAGGTTCAGTATAATAAGTATGGATCAAAGTAAGAATTTGCAGTACTAGAATACTTTCCAAGTCTTCATTTGTAGAAATGGGAGGATAGACAACTAACAAAGAACAAAATACAAAGCAAACAAAATGCCCAAGAGGTTATATGAGGTTTTAGAAAATGTTTTAACCACTATGGTAAGCCTAAGCTATTTCTAGAGATCTTCTAGGTATTTCTCTGAAAGGATATACATCTTAATAAAAAATTAAGGCTGTAACAGAAAGCTCTTATACAGCTTTCACATGTGTTCATGTATCTATGTAACATGCTCAAATTTCAAGTGCCTCTTTGAATGTTATTATAAGAAAAATTCAATGATGGATAAACATTTTTTAGAGTTTAAGTATCTTAATGACACATTGTAAGCATAGGTTGCTGAGTACCCGTGATTTCAGAAGTCATTAAACTCCATCTTCATCTTCTGGGCTAAAGCATTACAACTGGTGGGTAATTTGTATGATATTTAATAATTTTCCCTTCCCTTCCCATCTGTCCCTCTAATCAAATGAAGAAGCCCTACTATCATCCATAATATTTGTGGTATTTCTTATAAATCTGACTTTGAATCTCTCACATTCCAGTTATCCATAGCTATGCATAAATCACCCAAATCTATTGGTTTATCCCAGAACAATAATCTATTTGAAAATGGAATCTGTAGTCATTTGTGGCTTGACGTGTTGTCTCTGCTTTTGGTACTGTGATTTTGGAGCTCAGTGGAAGCTAAGGGTTTACTTTAAAGCAGGTCCCTTTGATATTGACTGTTAGTAGTGAGCTTCACCAAGCTTGGAAGCATGGAAAATTGAATACTTTCTCTGAGGGTGTTTGTGATTCCTCACATCGTAATGGCTATGAAAGCCTCACCTCACCAAGTGCAAACTAGAAGGAGGAAAATCCTTACAACTTCTGTTGGTCACATCTTTGAATAGTCTATACATTTTTGAGCAGAGGGGTTATAGACTCCAGAAGTAAATGCAATGCAATATATATTATGTGGCATATTGTGTAGAAGATATTATGTTAGTCTTTGTATGTGTACCTATGTTTTTAAATCACAATACTTTTATTGATTATTTGGGAATTTTACATATTTCCTGATCAACCTTAGTTCCCAGGCCTTCTATGTTTGTCCCCCACTAACACCCTCAACCAATTTTTGTGGCTCTCCCACCTCAAAATTTTTTAAAAGTCCAATTTGTGTTGTTCTTTTAGTCACTGGAGCATGGTCAAACTCCCAGGGGCCAGTCCCTTAAAGAGAAGTGAGTTTTTCCCCAGATTCACTCCCAGTACCTCTAGTAGCCCTCTATTGTAGAGACCTACACTTCAGCAAACTTATCATAAATTTTTGAGTTCTAGATAGGAAGATGGCTTCCTATCTAGGTTGTTCCTTTTGGGGGTGTTGGGCTGGGGTGGAAGGTGTCATAGAAGCTTTCTATGTCCCTTTCTCAACTTTGAGTCTGTATTCATTGATACAACTGCAGAAGAAGCTTCCTTGTCTTTTACAGTCACCAGGACCATGATACAGTCACAGGACTGTATCATAAATTCCACATGATATCTGGCAACAGCATGTACTATGGACACCCACCTGGCTTCTGAAGCCAATAGATACTAAGGTCCTCAGCATGGTCTGCAGCGACAGCCCATCCCATGGACATCAACATGGCTCCAGGTGGCAGTATAGACCATGGATGGACATCTACATGGATTTCAGTGGTAGCATAGACCACAGATATCAACATAGCTGCAAGCTGCAGCAGGACCACAGGCCCCAATATGGTCCCTGGCAGCAGAACAGACCACGGACATCAACACAGTCTTCTGCCATAGTTTGTCTATCGATACCATAATAGCCCTCCATGGCATCACAGACCATGGACATAAACATTGTCTCTGTGGCTACCCAGTTCTCAGACACCAACAACACATCCCCAGCAGCCACCTGGCTCATTGACATCAACATGGTTTCTGGCAGTGGCACAGACTACATTCATTGCAGTTCCCCTGGTTGCAACATGAATCACAGATACAAACTATCCCTGGCTGCAGCAGGACCATTGGCCCCAACATGGCCGTTGGTGGCGGCCGCATGGACTATGGGATATCAACATGACTTCAGGCAACAGCACAGAACCTAATATGCCCATGGCCTTCAGTGGTAACATGGGCCATGTACATCAACTTGACCTGAAGTGGTAGAACAGGTTACTCACTTGTCCATGGCCACCGACATGTCTACACTTAAAATTTCATCTGATACTATCTGTCATCATCTTCACACAGAATTTCTCTCTTAGAACATTTTATATCTCTGACCTGGATCACAACTATGTTATTGCTTTATCTGAGCTAATCAAATTGGTAAAATGTAATTTTGCTTATTATTTGCAGGAATAATATCATCTCTGATGTCTTTCCTAACTGTATTTAGCAAATAACTAGAGTTAAGGGTGTTCTTCCATGTTTACTAAAACACTATATTTTACCATCTTGTTTCTTTGTTACTGTTAATGTAATGTTTAACACAGATATGGTTTATTTGTTTAAAAAATTAATTCTGCAAAATTAGAGAATGAATTACTGAGAAATTGAATCGTTAGTACACTCTAAGCTACAAAATTCAGCATTCTTTTATACCATTTAAGTCAGTTTCCACTGGGTTGCTTCCCTTACCCAGTTTTCTTGTCTGTCAAAACAAGTACCTGTTGGTGCCTGTGATGTAAGTCACCCAGGATGTCAGGGATAAATGAAAACTACATATAAAAGCAGCTTACACATAACATGTTGTATATAAACTCTTAAATTATCACAGGAATGCTAATTATTTCTATGTTCCATGCCCCAGCAGATAGTTGTCATTTTGAGTTGACAACAAAGCTGAATTCAAGGGAAAAAAATTCTTTATATTGCTTTAAATCCCATTGTCATAAATTTCCTGGATTTTCCAGAAGATTTTTCCTTATGGAAGTGAAACTTCTCTCCAGGATTAAAATCTGCATCCTGGTAATGTGACCACTGTGCAGCTATATTAGGGGTCAGGGGGGCTTCGTCTGGTTTAACTTAATTTCCTGAGTTGCAATCATTCATAATAAAAAACTCTCAGCTTTGCTAACTTTGAAAAGTGAAGAGAAAGAAAGTATTGTACATTTGTCATGTGGTTCAGCGCCATCTCCTCCTTGAGCAATGGTCCTTGTGCTGATGGTGCGTTCAAAGCCATTGTCTTGCTCTAAAATCATTCTGCTTTATTTGAAAGTAAGTAGCTTCTTTTATTACGTGAAAAATAGAGTGAGAGAAATGTTTTCTGAGAAATTAATGACCTGAGAGGGCAGATTAGGGATGTAGAAGGAAAAGTGCAGAGGGGGTTGTGTGAGAGGAGACAGGTAGTCATCTGCCTTTCACAGTAAATGGACTAAAAAGTACCGCCTTGGTGCCAAGGCAGATGGAATCCATACAAAAACCAAAAATAAAAAATAAAATAAAAAGGAAAGGCTGTCATCTCAGAATGCATAAGAGCATCATAAAGAGGCAAAAATGTAATTCAGAAAGAAAGGATCCAAGTGTGACAAGGAGGACTTTTATAGGGTGTACGGGAGGAGCTTCTGCAATTGAGTGAGACAGCTCTAGAGAGAGCAAAGTACAGACGCACCGTACATACTAGTGGAGTGCGAAGAATGAAGCAATGTATAAAATAAGAAAAATTCTCCTGTAACGTGGGTGAGAAAAGGGCAGGTCATTTCATCTCTCTAAGCAGCGCTGTAAGTTGCTACTTAGGAATGGAGTAGGAAAGGCATGAATTCAAAGTGTTGCAGGATAGAAACGCAAAGAACATCCAACATGAACATAGTATGAACTGAGAGTCTGTGTTGAGCCTAGTAGAGACTGCCTGGTGAGAAATACTTCTCACAGAGCAGCCTTCAATGCATTTTCATGGAGATTTTATATTTTTAGTGTGAGCCTAGCCTTTAATAGCTGAGCTATCTCTTCAGCCCATACACAGAGCTTCTAAAGGAAAAGAACACAGAAAGACTGTATCTTGGTTGGTGTTGCAGGGGAAGTAGGGCAAGTAAGCAGTATAACAGAAGCCAAAAGAATGCAGTCACCTGGGGTATTTCCCAGTTTCTACAACAGGGTTTGGTACTTTTCAAAAAGACTTTGCATGGTATGGGTAAAAATGGGGGATCCCTTTCAGGTAAAACTAAAGATTGTTCCTGCCTAGACAAGATGGAGGGAACTACACCCTGTCACAAAAGATGCCAATGAATTCTCAGCAGCAAACATGAGAAAAAGATTAAAAAGTGAGGAGAGCTTGACCTCTTAACTATGTGGATCAATAAAAGTTATACCAGGGCAGAAACTCAAGGCTGTGTTGGACAAGAAGACAGAAATTTTCAGAAGCCTTGCTTCTGTGTAGGGATGTTTGATAGGGAAGGTTGTACTTACCTGCATAGGGTACTTGTTTGCTGTTCACTTCCCCTTTAAGACAGTTTCTCCATACCAAAGTACCTTGAAGCAATGTCATGAGAAACTACCTCGGCAACCTGAGATGACTCTTCAAAGTTCCAAGAAGCTCTGACATATGGTTTCCACATGGGAGCAGTAATTCTTGCATAGGGAATACCATTTTCTTGAGATACAAGAGAGCTTTCAAATGTTTTTTGTCCTTATGAATTTCCTACATATGGAGAGTGAAAACACTGTACGTTTGATTTCACTAATAGATTCTTATTCTTATTCTTATTTTGCTGTCATAATTGATGTTAAAATTCACGTGTATAGTCTTATACAGCATCTGAAATAAAAAGGATTTAGATTTTTATTCTTAAAGTCAAAGTGCTCTTTAGTACTTAGTTTTGTTTTCTTGAATGTGACTCTGTATTAATGTTTGATGTTCTGGGGGATCATTGTGAAAGTCAGTTGAAGGTAAGTCTAAAATTTATTTCATCTACAAATTATTTGTATTATTTTCTGTCATTCATTAGAATAATTTCTATATGAAGTGATTCATGTAAGGAGGCTTAGTTACTTATAACTAGGAATCAAACTGAAGAAAATTTCTATAGTGGTACTCTGTAAAGTCATCCACTCACCAAAACACAATGGGAGAAAAATAGCTCTGTTTGTACATGCGTGTGTGTGCGTGTGTGTGTGTGTGTGTGTGTGTGTGTGTGTGTGTGCAGTTTCCCTCAGAAACCAGGTAAGAGTGGCCCTTGGAGCTGAGTTACATGTGAATTTCAACTACATGAGACAGGTGCTATAAAAGCAGCAGTATCTGATATTAACCACTGGCCATCTCTCCAGCCCCATGCATTTGTATTTAAGAGGTGAAGTTGTGCCGGGCAGTGGTGGCACGCGCCTTTAATCCCAGCACTCGGGAGGCAGAGATAGGCAGATTTCTGAGTTTGAGGCCAGCCTGGTCTACAGAGTGAGTTCCAGGACAGCCAGGGCTACACAGAGAAACCCTGTCTCGAAAAACCAAAAAAAAAAGACAAAAAACAAAAAACAAAAACAACAAAAAAAAAGAGGTGAAGTTGTAGTGGATTTGGTCTAATGTTGTTTGTATTATGTTAATTTGGGGCCACCAAATTACCTGAGAATCTACACGCCTGTATGTAAAGCACTGAGTGGACCTGTCCCCAGTTATTTCTGACTGGTAATAAAGTTGTCAGCAGCCAAAGGTGGGCAAGGCAGACAGCGGTGAAACATGCTGGGAGAAGGTGGATGAGAGGAGATATTGTACCTGAGAAGGCGTAGGTCAGAAAGCTTAGCTGTCATGTAGAAGACAGAGTGGCCTAAGAGGGCCACCTCACTGGAACAAGGGCAAAGATAAAATATAGATTTTAGTAAGTAATGATTAAAAAATATCAGAGGGAGGTGGATTAGCCACATGGAAGTCAGGAAGTGCCCAGCCATTGAGCTGTTTTAGATATATCAAAATATAAAAGCTGTATATGTGTGCATTTCATTCAAGAATACAGAACATCAGGACAGATAGGGAGGAATGCCACTGCCGACAGGATCCATTTGAGTATTTAATTGGGTACTACAACATGAAGTTTCACTATGTTTCCCAGACTGAAGTACAGAGGCTAATCACAGGTATGAACCTACTGTCAATCAGCATGTGCAACTTCAGAGTCTCCTTCTCCTGGGAGATCATTATAGTTCTGTCAAATGTAAGTTGAATAACTAATTATCAAACACATTGTATCCTTAAACTCCTTTGTTCAAAGGAGCATCCTGAGTAAAAGGCACCACATGTGTGCAAGTCTATAACAGGTGTTTCAAAGTTCCATGTGTAAGGCCAGTGAAGTGAATCAGTAGGTAAAAGATCTTGCTGTGCAAATTGGATGATTTGAGTTTGATCTTCTGAAACTCTTGTGGAAAAAGAGACCCAAAATCCACATTGAAGAAGAGAATTGGCTCTTGCACCTTGTTTTCTGGCATCAACACAAGATTTGTAGTATTCATTTGCCTCAACATACTTGCAAACAGACACATAAATACAATGAAAAAAAAATATATGTATTTTACATTATATTAATATCTAAAAGAGTTTTTATAAATAATATATTGTCACAAAATTAAACATATTTCACAGACTATAAATATATGATGTACACACTAAGATGTTTTAAAAACTCATTTGAGTAGATCAAGTCATCCTTCTACAGTGTGAAGTCCTATATTTAATGGTTTTTTTTCAGTTTCTATAGTGAACTACAATCCAAACATAGTAAATGCAAAATACAGGAAATAAATAACTGATGGTTTTATATTGTTCATGACATTGAGTAACAGGAAGTCTTGTGAAGGTTTGTTTTACCCTAGGTCATATGTCAATCATTGCCCTGCCCAGTGTATCTAAACTGTATGTGGTAGTTATCTACTAGTGTGTAACCAGATAGACTCTCATGACATTACTTTGGCTATAGTAGTCTTACCTTATTTAATAATAACATCAAAGCAAAGACTAATGAATCTGAAAATTCAGATACATTAAGGGTATAAAATGTTATCTCCTTATAACTGAAAGGACAAAATCCATCACTTTATAATGTATAATGCATGCTGAAGTTTCTAAGATCAGTGGACCAGATTAACATTCTATCTGTGAAGTCTAGAAAAGAATGAGAAATACATTGCAGTACTGTAAAGTATTGTAGTATTTAAAACTGCAGAATTTATGGTCACAGTGAATAGTAAATAATTAAAATTGAGAAAGAATTCAATTTGTGTATTTATGGGAAAAGCACTATCTGTGATTCATTATTTACTGTCGGCCTTCTTTTTTTTTTTTAAATGTTTTATTTTTAATTAAAAATAGTTACATATTTTCTCTCCTCACTTTCCTTCCCCCAATCTTTTCCATGTACCTCCCCACATCATCTTGAAATCATGAATAAATAAATCTTAATTATCAAGTAAAAATTACTTAAATCATTTATTGTCACACACATATACATACACATACTTAAATATATAAATATAACCTGTTTGGTTTGATCAGCCAGTTTAGTGTTATTGTGTACATACATACATACACACACACACACACACACACACACACACACACACACACACACACATACAATTTCAGTGATTGTCACTTGGTATGGGATAGCCAATTAGGGGCTCATCCCTGCGGAAAACTATTTCTTTAGCTCCTCAGCATTCCTTGTTTGCCTATAGTTCTTTGTGTATAGGCAGGCTTCTGTGCAGTTTCCTCCTTCCACATCTATTGGTGTTGTACCTTTTCAGAAAGCCATATTATCGAGGTAAGAAGGAATGTTTTTCTATCATTTCTAGGAGGCATAATCTCACAGCATGAACTCTGGTCCTCCAGCTTTTACAATATTTTCATTACCTCTTCTGAAATGTTTCCTGAAGCTTTGATGCAGCACTTGTGTTGTAGATGTATCTGTGGAGGTTGGGCCACCACGATTGGTTGTTGTCTGCCTTTGGACAAGTTGTCATTTTTGGTAAGGGTCTTCTGTTGCACAATGAAGTTTCTTTGATGAGGAGTGCGAGCTATACTTAACTGTGGATCTAAGGATAAATATTTAGAGTTCAGTTAGAAATTAGGCTGGTTAGGTAAATGGTGGTAGTAAGCTTTCTTCTTTAATCATGGATTCACTGCTCAGGCATTTGGCTAGATATAGTACCATATTTGTATAAAAGATAAGAATGCTTAACAAAAGTAGTCAAATATATGTGAGCTATGGGTGATATAATCTTGATTCTGTAGGCTCTCTGGATTTCTCAGTTATGATACATTTTAAATTTCTGTTACATGAAATAAAACTGCTTTAGTTACTATAGTCACAAGTAGGAAAGAAATACAGTATTTTATTAATATTTAATCTTTGAACTGATTAACTGTGTTAGGGTAAATCTGTGGGGCAGTGGTCTGTGGCAGGCAATCTGGCACCTGGTTGAGCACAGGCTAAAAGTTCTGGGAGACCCAGTGAAATATCCACGAGCTGTGGAATTTCCATGAGGTACCAGACCATGTTTTTAGCCAACGCTCCCGGAAGACTCCTGTAAAACCAGCCACAGCCTTTACAACCCCTGTTTAGAGAGAGGCCTGGCGTGTGAGATTTGTCATGTAGAAAGTGACTCTGAGTCCTCCACAAGCAAATGAGGCACCACAAAGTCCCCAAACCAGGCCAATGGAAAGTATCGGTTACCAAAACCCTGATCCCTCCCAAACTGTATATTAGAGCATCCTGACCCGAGTAGCTCTCTCTCTCTCCCCCTCCTCCACCTGCCTGCCCTGCCTGCTCCCGTGAGCTCCTGCCACCTGCCATCCAGAAGGAATAAAGGTGCAAAACTGCTCCGGTGTCCACGAGCTGTAACACTTTTGGGTGGAAAGAGATCCACTCTCTGGGCCAAGTGGTGGGGTGTATGCTGACAGCAAGTGGGTCTGGTGGGGGTCCCACCACAGTCAGAACCGGGCTCGGAGTGGGAGAGTAGCAGAGGTGGCTCACACTCCCATCCCCGCTTGTGTTCCCTCCCCCTGCCGCAGATCAAGACCTGACTTGGTGCGGGGCAGCGAGTGCTGAGCAAGAACAACATTTTGGTGGCCACCGCAAGGGCCCAGACTGGGAGACTCCGTCCACGCTTGCACTCCTCCTCCTGCGCAGCAGACCAACATAAATCTTCAACCTCTTTACTAATTGTAGAAGAGTTACAGGACATGTATTTGATTTTTGTCGTTTCAATATTTTTGTGATATACAGGAAAATAAATGTTGATTGAGAAAAGATATCAAATACAGACAGACCAATATAAGGAAATTAAAACTCATGATATCCCCTCATTCCACAAAGGTCCTATCAACAGGTGATTTTAGTTTGTACATTTAAATCCATGTGCCTTATTTTGTTTTTTCAATGTATAATTTAGAAATTAATATTTAGTATTTCACTCAATATTTTTTCAGTTACCATTATGTCATAAGCATTTTATCATTTATTAATGTTTTATTTACATGTGATTTTTAAAAAAAAATGACACCATTAATTCTATCCTATTGTAATTTACCATCTTACAAGATCATTCTTTCCAAATTTTTACTCATATAAAAACTGTGCAAGTAGTACTCACCATTGTTTAATAAGGTCCTCAGTTTATCTGTGGACCTTTGTGTAGAGTTGACAGTGAGGTATACTGTGAATCCCAAAAGTACGATGATCATTTTTAACATATTAATTTGTATTACAAGCATTGTTATGAAAGATATGGCAATTCATATTCTCAAATTCATTGTGTTCATTTCACTGACATATAATGTGAACAGAATAGGTTACCATTAAACATATAGCAGATTTACTCAGGTGACAGTAAATAGAAGTAAAATATCTTAAAGCAAGTTGTATTTTTGAAAGCATTTAAAACAATTTTGAGTTTACAGCTTACTTACAGCATCTTCCTCATCTCCTTTTCTCTAAATCTTCCCATATGTCCCTCCCTGCCCTTCTTTCATGGACTCTTGCTCACTCATTGTTACTGCATGCCTAGGTGTATATGCATGCATATTTCTAAATATAACCTTTTCAGCTTGAATAATGATACTTGTGTGTATGTTTTCAGGACTGATTGGCCTTTGACAACCTTTTGGTGTACACATCCCACAAGAATATCACCTCTCCCACTCTCAGCTTCACTCAGCTATTTATAGTTATTTATGTACAGTTGAGGCCTAGTGAGATTTTCCCAATCCATTTTGGAATATACATTAGTGTCTTCCTTCTTTAGCTATACCACCTGTCAGAATATGACCAAAGGTCTCAATATCCTACTCTACAAACACTTGCTCAGCCATGTTCACTGATGCTCCTCTATTCACAATACATAGGAAATGGAAACATGCTAAATGGCTTAAAGCCAACGAATGGAGAATGATAATATGGTATGCAAAAATGAAATAAAAATGTATTTTAAAAGACAAGTAGCATTAAGGTTGCAGAAAAGACTCCAAAAATAAATTATATTATATTAGTAAATTATATTATATTATTTATTATTAATATATATTATTATATATTCTATATTATTATATTATTTATTATTATATCATATATAATTATATTATATTAATAAAATATATTAAATGAAAAACACAAATAATTCAAAATGTAGATGTGAATTTACAAAGAGTTTAGAATAATATGCAAGTCTACACAAGAAGTATAAATATATCTAAGTAGGCTGATCATGTGCCACAGTGCTCCATACTCAAATACTGCTGGGAGAGAGCTGGTCTCCCAGGAGTGTAACGCTTGTGAGCACAGGTAAGACCACCACTTCTGCTCAACGGAACCTGCACTGGAGCACTCAGGACACAGGAACTGAGGAGCAGCCTGGGACAGGAAACTTCCAGTTTCTGTCTGTGCTGGGAGCTGATCCTCTGCCACTGTGCTCCATACCCAAATACCACCAGGAGAGAGCTGGTATCCCAGGAGTGTCAACACACCTGTTTGCACGTAAGAGGAATAGTTCTGCTCAAATTCCTGGCCCAAGAGGGACCCAGATGGAGTCCTCAGGACACCTGAACTGAGGAGCAGCCTGGGACAGGATCGTCCCAGTTTCTGTATGCACCAGGAGTTGACCCTTTGCCACAGCTCTCCATACCTAAATTCCTCCTGGAGAGAACTGGTCTCCCAGGAGTACTGACACAGAGGCTTGCAGGAAGGACAAGTCACAGTCAGAGACAGCAACCCCAGCTAACACCAGAGATAACTAGATGTCAAGAGGCAAGGGCAAGAACATAAGGAACAGACACCAAGGCTACTTGGCATCATCAGAACCCCGTTCTCCCACAACAGAGAGCCCTGGATACTGCAGCACACCAGAAAAGCAAGACTCTGATTTAAAATCACATCTCATGATTTTAAGAAGGACATAAATGACTCCATTAAAGAAATATAGGAAAATACAGGTAAATAGGTAGAAGCCCTTAAAGAAGAAACACAAAAATCTTTTAAAGAATTGCAGGAAAATACAACCAAACAGGTGAAGAAATTGAACAAAACCATCCAGGATCTAAAATGGAAATAGAAACAATAGAGAAATCACAAAGGGAGACAACCCCTGGAGATTAAAAAACCTAGGAAAGAGATCAAGAGTCATAGATGCAAGCATCACCAACAGAATACAGGAGATAGAAGTTACCATAGAAAACATAGACACAACAGTCAAAGAAAATGCAAAATGCAAAAAGCTCCTAACCCAAAACATTCAGGAAATCCAGTACACAATGAGAAGAACAAATCTAAGGATAATGGGTATAGAGGAGAGGGAAGCGTCCCAACTTAAAGGGCCAGTAAATATCTTCAACAAAATTATAGAAGAAAACTTTCCTAGTCTAAAGAAAGAGATGCCCATAAACATACAAGAAGCCTACAGAACTCCAAATAGATTGGACCAGAAAAGAAATTTCTCCTGTTATATAATAGTCAGAACACCAAATGTACAAAAGAAAGAAGGAATATTAAAAACAGTAAGGGGGAAATTCAGGTAATATATAAAGGCAGACCAATCAGAATTACACCAGACTTCTCATCAGAGACTATGAAAGCTAGAAGATCCTGGCAGATGCCAGCCCAGCCTACTATACCCAGCTAAACTCTCAATTATCATAGATGGAGGAACCAAGATATTCCATGACAAAACCAAATTTACACAATATCTTTCCACAAATCCAGTCCTACAAAGGATAATAGATGGAAAACCCCAACACAAGAAGGGAAACTACACCCTAGAAAAAGCAAGAATGTAATCTTCTTTCAACAAACCCAAAAGAAGATAGCCATACAAACATAAAAATAACATAAAAAATAACAGGAAGCAACAATCACTATTCCTTAATATATCTCTTAACATCAATGGACTCAATTCCCCAATAAAAAGACATAGTCTATCAGACTGGATATGTAAATAGGACCCAGCATTTTGCTGCATACAGGAAATGCACCTCAGTATCAAAGACAGATACTACCTTAGCGTAAATTGCTGGAAAACAATTCTCCAAGCAAATGGTCCCAAGAAACAAACTGGAGTAGCCATTCTAATATAGAATAAAATCAACCTTCTACCAAAAGTTATCAAAAAGATATCCAAAAGGATAAGGAAGGACACTTCATACTCATCAAAGGAAAAATCTATTAAGAAGAACTCTCAATTCTGAATATCTATGCTCCAAATGCGAGGGCACCCACATTCATAAAAGAAACTTTACTGCTGGTAGCCTCCTGGCATGGAGAGGGTAGTGGTGGAGTCTGCAGTGTAGGGCTCTGGTGATGGCTTTAAAGTCTGAGGGTCTCAGGACTTTCCAGCTCTCTAACTGTACTGAAATGCTGATGATGTCTTGTAAAAAATCCTAAAACCTTTCTTGCTCTTTCTGAGGGTAAAAGGCTGCTAGCTTAGAAAATTGACACCTGTAGCCTAAGTACAGGGGATTAAGTAATGTTGGCTTTGTTCTATCTCAGCATGAATTGCTGGGCTTGAACTTTCAGCCTGCTAGTTCAATGTTGCAGGAAGAAAAAGGGACACTTAGAAAATCATTATAGAAAATTATTATAGTGTTGGGCAGTGTTGGCACTCGCCTTTAATCCCAGCACATGGGAGACAGAGGCAGGTGGATTTCTGAGTTCGAGGCCAGCCTGGTCTACAGAGTGAGTTCCAGGACAGCCAGGGCTACACAGAGAAATCCCGTCTCGGAAAAAAAAAATGGATTTTAAAAAAGAAAATCATTATAGCTTTTATTACTAAGTTGTAAAAAGTTTCCTATGAAAGCTATCTAAGGGGAAAAAGAAAGGATTCCAATTTTAAATGCTAAATGAATTAAACCCATGTTTATAAAATAAAGCTTTGTGCCTTTTAATAAGAGTAAACCTGCCTTGTTCTTACCATGGGACCTGTTCTGTCTCATGGTAAGGAGAAACCTGCCCGCTCCTTCTGCTTTCTGCAGCATCTTCCTTTTTCCTCTTTCCCTGTACATTCTGCAAATTGCTCTCTTAGTTTTTTATGTTACCTATAGTTTCTAAGTTATTCCACTCTGCATTCTCCTTCCAATCTTGCTCTCTCCTCCTGCTCTGATGTCACAATAATGCTCTAACTCTTGATGTCTTTTCTCCCAATGCTGTGCCTGTACTTCTAAGTTCTTCTTGGGTACAGTTCTGTCTAAAAAAGTGTTCCATCTAAAAACTTCTCCTCAACTCAGTTTCTCTCAGCTCAGTCCTTCTCAGCTCAATCCTGACTCTTCTCTTTGTTCTTCGCACTTAAACATCTTTCAGAATACATGATCACATGTTACAAAGTTCATCACAAGTTCACACAAAAAATCAAATTATAAATTGAAACAGAAGTTTACAACAAAGAATGTTTACATGCATATCAATTAGGAGTAATTATCTGGTTAAACATTCATCACCTGTCTCAGCTCCACAGGTTCACTGAAGGTTTAAAACCATAACTAAGTTATTAGTGAAGTGTTGTATAGATAAACTCAGTCAATATTTTATCTCCTGTCCTAGCACCTAAAATAAATCTTTAGTTCCCTTTTTATGACCCTTGGTTAATTGTTTTACAACCTCTTGGAATGAACTCCGAGTAGGAGAAAGTCTGGTTACTATCTAAGAGCAATTAACTGATGACACTTGGAAGACTGGCAGAGTTCTCATTACAGTTTTGACTATCAGAAAAGGATCTAATGGTGGTCCCACTATAAAAGAGTTTAATAATCATTGATATAATTTTAGGGATTATTATAGGATCATCATAAAGACTTAAGTCATCTATTTGTATATATAGTATCACTACAAGACAGTACATCTTCATGGATCTGCAGAAATCTGCTCCAAAGGGGTGTGCTTCTACTTAGTGATTGTTATATATGTTTAATAATAACAGGAACAGCATATTAAGAGCAGGAATCTTTCCTAAATGGAATCTCTTACAGCCTTGCTTAATAAAGGCTCACCTGTCACAGATTATATAATAATCTGAAGCAGGCCATTTCAGGATAATTACCTGCTAGTTATTAGCTTGTCCCATTATGACTTCCGACACTTTATTAAAACTCAACACACACACTGCCCCTCACACAATAATAGTGGGAGACTTCAACACCCCATTCTCATCAATGGACAGATCATGGAAACACAAACTAAACAGAGACACATTGAAATTAACAGAAGTTATGGACCAAAAGGATTTAACAGATATCTAAAGAACATTTCATCCTAAATCAAAAGAATATACCTTATTCTCAACACCTCATGGTACCTTCTCCAAAATTGACCATATCATTGGTCACAAAACAGGCCTCAACACATACAAGAAGACTGAAATAATTCCATGCATCCTATCAGATCACCATGGACTAAGGCTGGTCTTCAATAGCAACAAAAATAACAGAAAGCTCAAATACGTGGAAGCTGAACAACACCCTACTCAATTATAACTTGATCAAGGAAGAAATAAAGAAAGAAATTTTCGGGTCACTTAAGTATACGATCATATCATCTGCAAATAGTGAAAATTTGATTTCGTCCTTACCAATTTGTATCGCTTTGACCTACTTTTGTTGTCTAATTGCTCTAGCTAGAACTTCAATTACTATATTGAATAGGTAGGGGGAGAGAGGGCAGCCTTGTTTAGTCCCTGATTTTAGTGGGATTGCTTCGAGTGTCTCTCCATTTAGTTTGATGTTGGCTACTGGTTTGCTGTATATTGCTTTTACTATGTTTAGGTATGGGCCTTGAATTCCTGATCTTTCCAAGACTTTTATCATGAAGGGATGTTGAATTTTGTCAAATGCTTTTTCAGCATGTAAGGAAATGACCATGTGGTTTTTTTCTTTGAGTTTGTTTATGTAGTGGATTACATTGATGGATTTCCAGGTATTGAACCATCCCTGCATCCCTGGGATGAAGCCTACTTGATCATGATGAATGATCGTTTTGATGTGTTCTTGGATTCGGTTTGCGAGAATTTTATTGAGTATTTTTGCATCGA
>CM052713.1:50155199-50171426 GCA_028551405.1 Uromys caudimaculatus | reverse complement strand
GACTGAGAGTGAGGTCCCAGATGGAGGAGTTGGAGAAAGGACTGAAGGAGTTGAGGGAGTTCGCAGCCCCATGGAGGGAGCAACAGCGCCAATGGGCTGACCCCCCCTGGGTCATCCTGAAGTTTGGACCACCAACCAAAGAATACACATCTATGGACCCATGGTTCGGACCACATATGAGGCGGAGAACGACCTCGATGGCCATCAGGGAGAGAGGAGAGGCCCTTGGGCCTGAGGGTGTTAGAGGCCCCAGTAAAGGGGAATGTCAAGGTGGGAATAGGGGCATGGGTGGGCGGGTCGGTGGGAGGTGGAATTCCCTCATAGAGTTTGGGTTGGGGAGGGGATAGGGGGCTTCCAAAGAGGAGACCCAGAAAAAGGGAAACATTGGAAATGTAAATAACGTATCAAAAATAAAATTAAAAAAAAAGAAAGAAATTAAAGACTTTAGAATTTAATGAAAATGAAGGCATAACATACTCAAACTTATGGGATAGAATGAAAGTAGTGCTAACAGGAAAACTCATAGCTCTGAGTGCTTCCAAAAAGAAACTGGAGAGAGCATACACTAGCAGCTTAACAGCACACCTGAAAGCTCTAGAGCAAAAAGAAGCAAATACACCCAAGAGAAGTAGATAGGACAAAATAAACTCATGGCTGAAATTAACCAACTAGAAACAAAAAGAACTATACAAAGAATCAACAAAACCAGGAGCTGGTTCTTTGAGAAAATCAACAAGATACATAAACCCTTAGCCAGAGGGCACAGAAACGATATCCAAATTAACAAAGTAAAAAATAAAAAGGGAGATATAACAGCAGAAACTGAGGAAATTCAGAAAAAAAATCAGATCCTACTACAAAAGCCTATATTCAACAAAACTGGAAAATCTGGATGAATTGTATCTTGGGTAATCAGAGCTTTTGGGCTAATATCCACTTATCAGTGAGTGCATACCATGTGGGTTTTTTTTTTGTTGTTGTTGTTTTTTTGTTTTTTTGTTTTGTTTTTTTTTCGAGACAGGGTTTCTCTGTGTAGCCCTGGCTGTCTGGGAACTCACTCTGTAGACCAGGCTGGCCTCTAACTCAGAAATCTGCCTGGCTCTGCCTCCTAAGTGCTGGGATTAAAGGTGTGTGCCACCACTGCCCTGCACCATGTGTGTTCTTTTTGATTGGGTTACCTCACTCAGGATGATATTTTCTAGTTTTATCCACTTGGATAAGAATTTCATGAATTCGTCATTTTTAATATCTGAATAGTACCCCATTGTGTAAATGTAGCACATTTTCTGTATCCATTCCTCTGTTGAAGGACATCTGGGTTCTTTCCAGCTTCTAGTTATTATAAATAAGGCTGCTGTGAACATAGTGGAACATGTGTCCTTCTTATATATTGGGGAATCTTTTAGGTATATGCCCAGGAGTGGTATAGCTGGGTCCGCAGGTAATACTATGTCCAATTTTCTGAGGAACTGCCAGACTGATTTCAAATTTGGTTGTACCAGCTTGCAATCTCAACAATAATGGAGGAGTATTCCTCTTTCTCTACATCCTTGTCAGCCTTTGCTGTCACCTGAGTTTTTGATTTTAGGCATTTGACTGGTGTTGTTTTGATTTGCATTCCTTGATGACTAAGGATGTTGAACTTTTCTTTTGAAGACCCAGAAGTGAATTCACACACCTATGGTCACTTGATATTTAACAAAGGAACTAAAACTATCCAGTGGATAAAAGACAGCATTTTCAACAAATGGTACTGGTACAACTGGAGGTCAGCATGTACAAAGATGCAAATTGACCCATTCTTATCTCCTTGTCCAAATCTCAAGTCCAAGTGGATCAGGGACCTCCACATAAAACCAGATACACTGAAACTTATAGAGGAGAAAGTAGGAAAGAGCCTCGAACACATGGGCACAGGGGAAATTTTCCTGAACAGAACACCAATGGCTTCTGCTCTAAGATCAAAAATAGACAAACGGGACCTCATAAAATTTCAAAGCTTCTGTAAGGCAAAGGACACTGTCAATAGGACAAAATGGCAACCAAGAGATTGAGAAAAGATCTATACCAATCCTACATCCGATAAAGAGCTAATATCCAATATATACAAAGAACTCAAGAAGTTAGATTTCAGAGAATCAAATAACCCTATTAAAATGTAGGGTACAGAGCTAAACAAAGAATTTTCAACGGAGAAATGTACAATTTTCTAGACAGATACCAAATACCAAAGTTAAATCAGGATCAGATAAACCATCTAAACAGTTCCATAACCCCTAAAGAAATAGAAACAGTCATTAAAAGTCTCACATCCAAAAAATGCCCAGGACCAGTTAGGTTTAGTGTAGAATTCTATCAGACCTTCAAAGAAGACCCAATACCAATACTCTTCAAACTATTCTACAAAATAGAACCAGAAGGAACATTACCCAATTCATTCTGTGAAGCCACAGTTATGCTGTGTATTCTCCCTTGGAGATGGAACCGTTTCCATCTAATTTGTCACAATTTCCTTTCATAGAGGACTTCATAAGAGATTTTTTTCTACTTTTATCATGTTTAATGTTCCAAATAGATATTAAAACTGGTTGAATGCATATTACTTTTAGCATTAGAAGATATCATATATATTTAAGAGGCATTTAACTATTATAAATTATTTTTTATGACAAATAAACAAATAAATAAATAAACCTAAGTAGTTGAGAATTATGGTATCATAGAAGAAATGATGTGTCAAAGATATAACTGGATAAAGTAAAGAGAAGAGTTGTGAATTATTTGTTATAGATCAAGAAATTCAGGAAAGGAGGTAGGATAGACTGAGATTAAGAAAGAGAGAATTAATGTCAAATACCTATATTAAAATAATCAAGATCTTCAGTGTTCTACTTTGCACCCAATTTCTTTGCTAATTGCCTCAGTCTTTCGTTCCCTCCTACACATAGTTAAGAGAATTCCCCAAGGTTAGAGATGTGATGGATTGGTAAAGAATAGGCAGACACACAGAGTAATGGAAGGATTACTAATAATTGCTATCTTGAGAAGAATACAAATTAAAACTTGTCTTTTTAAATTTTTGATGTGTTGATTAAAAAAATGTTGCAGAGTTTATTGGAGAGATATTGCTCTCGTTCACTAATTTGCAGTATTGCTGAATGAGAGGAAATGCCTCTAGGTTAATAAGTTAATCCTCTATTGCATAAAATTTCAAATATATTTTGTGATCATGTTAAAAACGTGCCTAAAAGCACTTCATTGATAATAGCTGATATCTTTAGATTTTAAGGTAGGTCAACTAGATTTGATGTAACTATTGAATGAATTCCATTGAAAGTTTTAAAAAAATGAGACACATTTCTGTTATAAGGGAAGCTTTTGGGAGTGTGGAATTGAAGAGTTAAAATAAAAATGCAGGCAAGTCAGGATAAGCCCAGACACTCCCGCCTTCCCCCTCCCCTCCTCTCAGCCCAGACTAGCCCAGACACTCCCGCCTTCCCCCTCCCCTAACTCAGGGGCAGCTTGACCAAGGACATTCTGTTTTCCCTGCCATAAGATAAAAACAAACCACAAGGACATTTATGTAACTGAAACCCTGTATGCATGGAAAATTCCATTTGCTCTTTTCTATAAATACTTTTAATTTTAGCTGATAGGGGTCGACTCCTCTTGTCTCTGCATAGACTATGAGCCGGCCCTAGTGCACTAGAATAGGCCCAAATAAACCTCTTGTATTTACATCAAGAACGGTCTCTCACGCGTTACTGGGGGGTTCGCCATCCCGACACTTGAGTGAGAGTCTCCCCAGCTCTGGGGGCCTTTCAGAATCATGAAAGTAAAGTAATTTTATTTAAAAGACAATGCCTGTGTTTTATGGGAATTTGTCCAGGTAGAGTATATGTATTTGACAGTAAATGAGACATCAGTATTGTTTAGCCGAGATTGCTCACAAACAGTTCTGAGAAAGTTGGGTGAGTGCACAGCTCTTTCCTAGGGATAGCAAAACACATAGAAGTACAAAGTATAATCTTCTGGGGTGGCTAGACACTGTTTGACCTCAGTGGGAGAGGATGTGCCTAGCTCTTCAGAGACTTGATGTATCAGTCTGGGGAAATACCCAGGTGGGGCCTCCATCCCCACAGAGGAGAAGGAGAATGGGGAGGAGGGGAGGGATTGTGGGATGGAGTGACCAGAAGTGGTGACAGTAATTGCAATGTAAAGTTAATAATAATAATGATAATAATAATAATAATAATAATAATAATAATAATAATAAAACTCTAAGTGGAGAATCTATATCAACCCCTTTCATCCATTGGTTAGGAGTTGTCCTGTGGACAAAATCTCATTCTTTTTTCTCGGCTATACCTGCATGAATAATCATTGGTTATTTTGCTTTAACATCACAGAAGTCCCATTTGTAGGATGTAGGAAGTGAATTCCAGCCAATGCTATGAGGCTCTTATACATTGCATCTGTGTGAAGCTTAAATGTATAGTCCTGATTCTCATAGCCAGAGTAAATATGGTACCAGGAGACTTTGAAAGTACTCATAAAAGAAGTACCTGCACTCCAACTCAAACCAGTCAGTTCTACTCACACTTTGTAAAATCTAAAGGAATTTTTGCTGATGTCCCATTTCCTTCATTGTGGCTTGTTTTGAGGTCATATCTGATATTCACCATTTTACTTACTAAAGCACCTCATTCTTGTTTACCACACTCTCACCGTATAATTTCAACTTATCTAGGTTGTATATTTGGGAGAAATAATTCATATCTTTAGCCTTGAAGCTTCAACATTTTTATGAATGTTTTTAACATATGATGATTGCAATTGTTTTTTTATTATCATTATTGATTGAACATAGAAGCACTGAGAGATACTCATATGATTCGTTTTTGGACTATCTGCCAAACTGTCAGAGCAGTCTGCCTTCATGTAGTAGCTTCTTTTTTTATTTGGGCTACTAGTTCTGTGGCATGAGGGTTTCACATTAATAGTAATAACTTAAGTTCATTGGGAGCCCTCTTGTATTTCCTAGTAGACAGACTCCATTTTCCTCTTTCAAAAACAGGGCCTATAAACTGAAAGCATGTAATGGTGTGGAACAAGGCAGCACAGATACTGTGCCTATGTAAATGAGAATATTGGACGCATTAGACAGTGGTTTATTTTTTGAGCCTGTATATACTAGTAATTGGGACACAGTGGTAGCTTTGGTTATAGTTCAACACATTAATTTTTCTTGTTATTCAATAGCAGCAAGTATGATCAGCCTTTCTGGGAGAGACTTTGGGTCTTTACAAAGCCTTCTGGCCTATATGCATGGTTCATGGTTCATTTCTTTAGAATTTGGGTGGCTGGAGAGAAAGTCTTGTTGACAAACATGGCTGCACACAGAGCTAAGATTCCTCTACCTCTTTTATTCTGTATCTTATTGAGATACATGAAAATCTGAAAATAGAGTTACCCAGTAACTGTTTAAGACTCTGAAACTAGGAAACTTTCCATTCAGCATTGTCATTTCAAGCTCTTCCTGAAAGGAATACAGTACTGTGACATTCAGTTTGTGGCCAGGACAAACACCAGTACCTCCGTAACTTGAGTGTGTGTCTTTCACTTCTTAGTCAGTGGGTTCTAGAACAAGCTTCTCAAAGGCCAGGTAAAGGTCAGTTAGCTAAAGTGGAGTATGGGTTTTCTATTATTTACTGTGCAACTTCTGGATCTACTTAGGCATTGCTCTTCATGGTTTGTTTCAGTTACATGATGGTTTTGTCTGCTGTGTGCTATAGTGTGTAGCTCCAGTAGCAGCCTCTCTGCTTCCCATAATCGAGTCTTCAGTTTCTATTAGAACAAAGTCATGTTATGGTGGTCCATGACTGCTTTTCTATGGTAAAGAAAATATATTCTTCCTTCTGGATCCTAAACTGTGCAGTGACTTCTATTATGGCTTTTCAGAGAGGCCACCAAGCTCTTACATTTAACATGAATACGTCTATCATTAGGTTTGCTAGGTCATATGATCTGAGTGTCAGAGCACCTGGCTCTCACTTTTTATGGGAATGCCTCTCATTCTGCATTCTGTAATAAACCATTAGATTTATAATGTATTTGAAAACTAGGTAAAAATATTTTTGACAAATATTAAATATACCACTATGTCATATTGTTTTATCACAGGTAGTATAAAATGCAATAATTTGTCTTATCTTAAACAGAATCTCAAGTTTTCTCCAAAGTCTTGAGCATTTGTATATTTCAGAATCAGAGATGCTTACAAATGGGTCTAAAGCTTTGTGACATTTAGTTTTGCATTCTGGCAATTCTGTCTTACTACGCTATGTCATTTAATGTATTTTTTTCACATATCACTGAATGTCAAAATATCTACATGGCCACATTCCATGTGAATAGTATAATTATATGACAATAAATGGTGGGACATTCATAGAATATAATAGAAAAAAAGAAATGAATGTATGTCACCATCCTTCTAATATAAAAGGAAATACCTCTCTATCTTCATTAGTGTCAGACAAAGCAGGTAGTTCAAAATGGGATATGATAGAAACCAGCTATGATTTATATTTTAAGTTTCAGAACACATAAATAGTCACTAAAATGGTTTTCTCAATACAATAATCTGTATTCTTAATGTATTAACAGCTTCATTTAAGGCTAATTTCTTCTATTTAGTACAATATGCTCTTCACACTATGAATTAGATACTTAGTAAGAGGATAAGCCAGCAACATTGCACATCAGTTCAATTACTTTATTTAGAGAGAGGGGAGTTTACTATTGGACAATTTGGTAGGAATCTTTGAGCATTGCAATGTGGAATTTGTATTTGTTTTCTCATCTACTTAAAATTCTTTTCACAAAGCAGATGAGCTATAATGTAATTTCAGGTCCTTTGGCATCAGTTAGTTAAATAAGATTTTATATTCTTCCCACCATGGCACAGATTTCTTAGAGAATTTTAGGAATGTGGAAGTCCTTCCTGAAGAAATCCAACATGGAATCTAATGCATAAAAAGTTCTTAGTGTCACCAGCTTTCTTATGTTTCCCTTAAGTTCCATATATTAATGTAGCTCATTATCTTGAAAAGTTACTGCATATAACTTTTCTTACATTGATGGGAATAAAATCCAGGGGACTTGAACATGTTAGACATGAGTCTATCATTGAGTTCTATTTCTAACACAGAAAAATGGTGCTGAACAAAATTACTAAGTGTAAACAACATGACCTTGGTGAACCCCAACTTAATTCAAGTTGATCATAAAGAGACATTTTGGACATATTTTGATACAAATAGCCCTGTGAAAAAACAGCGCCACCTGGCTGGGCAGTTGCGTTGGTCTTCTCAGGATGATAAGCGATGGCAAGCCTTCTTTTCTCCTACAGGCTGCTTTTGCTGCGTGATAAAAGTTGGGGAGAAGGTGAGACAGGAGAGAAGCCCTGAGTGAAAGTCAGCAGAAAGAATGGAAATATGCAACCTCACATGACTGAGACAGATGCTGATACTTACACCCAATCATGGGTTTGAAGTCGGGATTCCCTGTGGTTGAATTAGGGAAAGGCCGGAAGAAGCTGAGGAGGAGGGTGACCCCCGTAAGAAGACACTCAACTCAAGATGAAAACACAAATTGATGAGATTCCCTCATTGTGAACATTTTCCTGAATCTATAACCTTTCAGATTAAGCAGAGTCTAATTTATTGGATAGTTTAAAAGCAACCACATCAGAGCTGATATATTATCATGTAAATACAGTAGTTTATTTACAGAATGTTGTCCATACCAACTCCCCCTTCAGAAAATGGAATTAGACAAAGTAGTAGTGTGATCTACTAACAAGACTTGGGCTGAGTGTGGTGGCGCACACCCTTAATCCAAGCACTCTAAAGGCAGATGAAGTTCTCATTTAAGAGGCTAGCTGGTCTACAGAGGCCGGTCCAGGTAAACAGTTCATGTAAACCATTCCTTTGTAGAAAGTTAAAGTCTGTATTAAGAGGTTATGATTCATGGAATCTTTTGATGTGGAAATAGAATCATGGTTGAAGCTGATGTTGGGAATTTAAGACCTGCTGACTAAGTGAGTGAACAGAATTTGCTAATATCAATTAATGACTTGCATGCTTTATATTTACTCTGACTCATTCCTTACTGGCAGAATCAATCTTTTCAGTATTTGGGTTCTGGTTCAATGAGCCAGAAAAGCCACTTTGTAGTATCAGAATGTCATCCAGCTGTATATCTACTTTATTGAAAATAATGGTGAACAGTGGTCAATAGTTTTATATTCCCTTAAAATGAAGAAGAAGAAGAAGAAGAAGAAGAAGAAGAAGAAGAAGAAGAAGAAGAAGAAGAAGAAGAAGAAGAAGAAGAAGACCAGTTGTCTCAACTAACCTGGACCTCTAAGATCTCTCAGGTCCTGAGTCACCAACTAGGCAGCATACACGAGCTGATCAGAAGTCCCTGACACATATACAGCAGAGGACTGCCTGGTCTGGCCTCAGTGAGAGAAGATACACCTTGAGAGACTGGAGGCCCCCCGGAGTGGGGAGGCCTGGGGGGAGGGGGCATCTTCTTAGAGACAGGGGTAGGAGGAATGGAATGAGGAACTTTGGGAAGGTGGACTGGGAGACAGGCAAAAAATAGATTGTAAAAAAAATAAAAGTAAAAAGAAAAATTTCAAACTTCTTAGTATTTTCCAGCAAAAACTCTGCTTCATTTTCTGAGAGTGATATTCTTCCTCATTAGGGCTCTGCTTTTGCCTCAAAGCCCCGTAAAGGCCACATATCCGTCGACTTGTAGCCTTTACCACTGTTACTGAAATCTAGGACCCAATTTTCATCAGAGAACATACTTAAAATATAGGAGGTTCTGGCCTCTATTGCAAGCATTCCTTGACTGGATAGGTCAGCCTGAGCTTGTCATTTTTTTCAAGATTTCCAAAGCAATCGGTTGAAAGCCCCTAAACCCCTTCTGTTACATCTCATCTTCTAAAATGTCATAACCCCCAAGATCTAATTTTCTGTCTGTTTCTACTCCTCATTCACCAAAGGTGAGGATCTGACCCACCATGATGTTCTTCAGGGTCCTGCTGCATTTGCCCTTAGCAATTTGTAGCTTTATGTAGTTTTCAAATCTCATTTTAAAGATCTGTTTTAGCAAACCAACTAAGGCAATTATTATTTTTACTATGATATTGAGAAAGTGAGGTATTGGAGAGTAAAGCAGGGCAGGAGGGGACCCAAAGCTAAGGATTCATTATTAAGCTGGCAATCAGTATGAAGAACTACTTCTTGATTCCATTGTACTTTATGAAGAGTTTTATGAAAGGTGCTTTAGAATTATCTGCCCGGGGAATTAAAAAAGGCAGTTATCCATTGGCTCTCATTTTGCATTGCTTAGGGCTGGCTCCTGGCCATTAACTCTCCCACACTTCCAATCTGGTCATATTTAAGTACTGAACAGCTATCTCCAAACATCCCACAATGTGGCATTAAAGAATCTTGAAGCAATGACCCAAGCTTGCCTCTGTGTGAAGCACAGAACTGGTGACAATATACTTTGCTGGAGCAGTGGCAGGCCTAAGTAGGCCAGGAATTGTTGCTTTGGTGGTGCAGGTAGTTTCAGACTTAAAACACACTAATGAAATATAGAATTATTACACATTCAGGTGTTATGGACATTATTTTTCTTAGGAAATGTTCATTTATTCTTAGATTTTTGACTGTAAATGCTTCAAATAATTAAAAATATGTAATTTTGCAGATTTTTACTGTGAAGGAGTCTCAGTGATTTTCAAGTATATTGAGTGTCTTTTCATAATTCTTTTTTCTTTCTAGATTCTAGTTACTTTTGTCTATCACTATACTTATCACAAAAGAAAGGTATTTCTGCTAACAAATATCTTATAAAAAATTTTTAATCGGAGCTTATAAGTGTGAGGGACAAGCAATTAGTCTGAGGGACACTGTAGGAATGATATGACAGCATAGCCAATGAAATTAGCCATGACCTTTTATCATAGAGCATCCACCCCACCAACCAGTATGGTCTCAGAGTCAGACATCAGCTTCCCTTTCCATCCTTTACTGGCCTCACTAGAATTATGGATGGGTTACCAGAGCAGGGGATTTTCTTACGTACTCTGATATGCCTTCTAGAAGAACATACTCATTTCTAGTGTGATCTACTTAAGATGTTCTGGAAGACAGATCTTGCCAAAACTGACCTCTATCAGTACTGTCAACACAAAAGTCATCATACTGCTATTGTTCTTCTCGAGACCCTTGTCTAGGTACCATCTTTACAGAGCTCTTCATTTCCCAACACATTCACGTCAAGGTCTGCGATACTTTCTTTCCTAGATGGCTACTATCCACAGCTCCTGCAGACCTACACACACACACACACACACACACATACACAAATGATATGTACAAAATATACGAACATGTACTCATATAATATATAGAATATATTATATATACCATATATATCCTATATTGATATATCTCATATATATTTCAAACTTAAAATCTAGAGAAGAATACAACCCCTTAGATGTAAGTATTTGGCCACTAGCCTACAGTGTCCCTATAATTCCCTTTGTAACACATCTATATTAGGAATCAACAACCTTATTGTCAATTTCCAATGTCTACAATACTTTATAGCCTTGAAAGAATTTGTAGTTCTTATATGCCCCTCCAATCAGCTACTCTATGTTCTTGCTTTGTGGTTCAAAAATGCACAAAGTTAGCTGCTCAGATAATCTAGCAACTTGTGAGAAGTGAAGGAGAGCCTAGCACCCTGTGCCTAGCACCCACTCCTTTCTGAATTAGCAATAGGATTTCATTTTAATTGCTCTTGTGGAATTATAAAACCAAGGTAACACATACAGTTCTTCAAATCTCCCATAGTCTCAACATGCTAATAGCTATCAAAGAAGATTAAGACTGTGTCTGTACTAACCAGCTAAGGGTAGTTCAAGACACTGGGATAAGACACCGAGAATAGGTTTCCAAAACATTATAGGGGATGACTAACTTGGAAACAAACTTGGGGATGAGATGGCAGTCACAGGCAAGCTTGAGTCTAGACCACACATACACATGCTGTATAAATAGAAACAACACAAACTCACATGCTACATAACAATAACAACTGCCAGCAGTACAGTAATAGTAGATGTTGTGTGAGATATTTTTCCTTTGAGGACTGCTCTTCCAAGTGATCAGGCGCAAAACAGGAAGTACTAACTGAAAAAGTTCAGTCATGATTGCTCAAGTCCCACTTATTATTATGGACAATCTCCCTGGCACATTGGCAGTGTTCAAGAAGCAAATAAATAAGTTTTCCATTTTCATTTTTATGGATTTATTTTTCAATTTTATATGATTTTATGACCTTTCACCAGACATGTTTCTATAGAATATACTATGAAAATTGAGTCTGAGATTTCAAGGACTCAAATATGTCCTATTCTGTACATGTTGAGAAATCCATCCTCTTTCAACCTTAGTATTATCTTTTCCCCCATTATTGTCTCAATGCCAACTTACCTTTACTTAATTTTCTTTTTCTCCTATGGTGAAGTTTCTCTGACTAGCTCATAATTAGAAACCAAATGACTTTCTTTCTCAGAGTTAGCTGAGGAGTCCTTTTATTTCCTTCCTATAGCTGAAAGCGTGCTTCTAACAGAGCCATTTTCCTGTCTTCCTTCTGGGATCTGTATGACGTACTTCTCAACACCGCTATCTACATCTCTAAATCATAACATACAAGTGATGAATCACGTATGCCCAAAAGAGACAAATTAAGTTTTTCTATATGTATACCACAAGAGCATCACTATGGCCAACATAATCAACACATTTATCACTTCCAAAAGTTTTCTTACGCGTCTTTTGAATATTTCTTGTTTACCTTCTCTCCAACTAATAGGCAACCCGTTTTCGGCCTTTGATCATACACATTGATCAAGTGTCTTAGAATTACACGCCATCTGGAAGCACATCTTCTGAACTGAGTTTTGTCTGCCTGCTACAAGTTACCAGAATTAGTTTGAGAACCACCCATCTTTCATTTTTGAAAGAAGAATTGCTCCCTTTTGTAAATTTTTACTTCTGTAGATATACAATAATTTTTTTGGCATTTACTTTGCATTACATCTATACTGCTTCCTGTTTTAGGGCTAGCAAGATTGCTCAATGGAGAAAGGAACTTGGTACCAAGTCTGGGGAGCTGAGTTTGATTGGTGGGACCTACATTCTTGAAAGAAGAAACTTACTCCTAAAAGTTGTCCTTTGACCTCCATATACTCACACAACATAAATAAAGAAATCAACATACTTTTAAAAATGATAACATTATTGGAAATAAAGATTCATAGAATTCCTTTTAAGCATCTGTTCATTGATTTCTCTTGGGTAAAATTTAGCAAGGGCTGGCTATAGCTTATGAAATATATTTCTTAACAAAACTTCTAAATTTATTCTACATATAGTATATAAAAGATACTATTATTCCATATTTTTAAAAGAATTTTCTAATACTCACTATGCTTAGATTTTAAACTTTATGCATTTAACAATGATATAAGTGTTCATTCCTAATGATTAAGGACATTAGCATTGTCTCATATGCTATTTCCCAGTTACACAAGAACTTGTGTAGTGTCATTTCATGTCTTGTTTTAAATATTTATTTTCTTTTCTAATTTTTAATTTTTATGTGCATGTTTGTGCACCGTCTATGTGTGACATACTTGAGGTAGGCAGAAAGCATTGGATTTCCTGGAAATAGAGTGACAGACATTGTATGCTACCTTCTCACTGTTGGGAATTGAATCCAGGTCCTGAAGTATCTTGCCAGCCCATCTTCTCACTACCTTTGCTGTTTTTTATTATTGACTTTTAAATGTTTTGGGTTTTTTTTTTTGTATTTGAGGTACACATTACTTATCATTTATATAGCTTTCAAGTGTTAACTTTCAGTTGGATGAGATGTCATGACACTATTCTTCTTAAGCACTTCCCGAAATATCAGATATATTTAAATTTAATGAAGTCCAATTTATCAATTTGATTCATGGCAGATCATGGGTTGTTTGACTTTGTATTTGAGTTGCTCAATTAATCTATGTCACAATCTTTTCCTTATATCCTAAGGATTAAATACTATTGAGTGTTTTGTGTATGTTTGTTTGTATGTATGATTTAATTATAAGCATTGAAATACAATTTTTAACTTAGTTTACATTTCAATATTGTATTGGATAAAATAAAAGTTCACAAATTTCTGCATAACTGTATAGCATATGAGACAATGCTAATATCCTTTGTAATTAAGAATGAACATTGATATCATTGTTAAATGCTAGTTAAATGAAAATAAACTTTAAGATCTTAGTTTAGTGATTATTAGGAAAGACATCAAACAATGGCGTCTCCCACATACTGTTTGGGGAAATAGTATCAATTAACTCATTCAATTTCATATTTATTTTATTATGATTTTCTTAGCATTTACTGAAAAAGGTTCTGAGAATTTTTATTGCAAATTGTGTTGATCTATGAGATCATTTTAGAGGAAACTTATTTCTTATCAATAGTGTCTTTTTATCAAGTTAAAAGTCTCATTCAGCAATTCCTACATGCTGGGATTGTATAGATTTTTGTTGCTTTTCATAGTATCCCTAAATATATACTGATATTTTGATGTTATAAATGATATTGATTTAACATTTTTCTTTTACTTATGAAAGATTTTGTATGAAATTTGAAGTTTATGTCCCTGGGAAGGATCTACATGCGTAATCTATGTGTTTTTTCCTCCTCCTCTTCCTCTTTTTTCTTTTTCTTGCATAAATGTATGCATGTCAATCTTGATGTGTTTCTTCAGGTATCACCCAACATTTTAAATCCTAAAACCTCATAATTTATTGTGTCCATAGAGTGCGTGATGTCTATGTAGTCATTTGTGTCACAGCTCATGCTTGGTGATCAGAGGATAACTTTTTGGAGGTAGTTTTCTCATCGACCTTTATGTGGTGTTATGGTTTGAACATTCTTGGCTCAGGGAGTGGCATTATTAGGAGGAGTGACCATGTTGGAGTAAATGTGTCACTGTGGGAGTGGGCTTTAAGAATCTTCTCTTAGCTGCCTGTAGCCAGTCTTCTTCTAGCAGCCTTCAGACAAAGATGTAGAACTTAAATTCTCCTGCACCAGGCCTGCCTGGATGCTGCCAAGCACTGCTTTGATGATAATGGACTGTAAGCCAGCCCCAATTCAGTATTGTCCTTATAAGAGTTGCCTTGGTCCTGGTGTCTGTTCACAGAAGTAGAACTCTAACTAAGTTCTACTGTCTAACTAAGACAGAAGTTGGTACCAGGGACTGGGTCAGGCAAAGAAATTGAGGCATGGTACCATAAAGAGAGCCTATGAAAGGCTATTGGTGAAGCCTAGTTGCAGCTCAAGACTCCACCATATTGGAGATGTCAGTACTATGGGATGATCACCAAGAACAGCAGCAGAAGTGAAGTAGAGTCAACCAGAGCCTAGAGTGCTACAAAGTGCAGATTCGAAGAAGTGATCCAAGCCCTTTGGAAGAGCCTAGAAGACCATGTGGGGATCCAAAGCATTGGAATAGGAATCTGTAAAGTTGAAGTTGCCTTGGATATGACAAGATGTTAGAGATGTCAAAGTAGTGAGATGCTTGTCAAGAAAATCTGCTAAGAGGGAATAAAACAGACTAAGAGAAAGAAGTCTGTTGCTGCTGAATGCCAAATCTGCCAAAAGCAGTCAACAATGATGAAAGGAGTTGGAGATCATAAGAACACTTACTTTGGACATGAAAATGTGGAGTTTGGAGTTTACCCAGCTGGTTTTCTTTCTTGCTCTGGTCCTGTATTTTTTATTTCAAATGGGAGATTACAGTTTAGAGATTGAATGAATCTCAAAAGAGACTTTGAATTTTTTTTTAACTTTTTAAATTAAATTTTATTTTTTTTTACTTATTTTTTAAAAATTTTTATTAATCATTTCATTCATTTACATCTCAAATAATATCCAACTTCTTGGTTACCCCTCCACCAAACCCCCATCCCACATCTGCCCTCCCCTTCCCTTTTGCCTGTATAAGAGTGCTCCTCCAGCCCCCACACTCTCTCAACATACCACTCCAGCATCCTCCTACTCTGGGGCATCAAATCTCCCCAGGACCAAGGACCTTCCCTTTCATTGCTGTCAGGCAAGTGCATTCTCTGCTAAATATGTATCTGGAGCCAAAGATCCCTTTAGGTACACTCCTTTGTTGGTGGTCTAGTCTCTGGGAGAACTGGGTGGTCAAGCCAGCCTATGTTGTTCTTCCAATGAGGTTGAAATCTGCCTCTGCTCCTCCAGTTCTTCTGCCAGTTCCCCCACCAGGTTCCCTGAGTTCAGCCTTATGGTTGGCTCCAAGAATCTGTCTGTGCATTGGTCAGTTGTTGGCCAGACCTCCCCAGGAACTGCCACACTTGGTTCCTCTCCATAAGCACCTCTTGACAACGGCAACAGTGTTGGGTTTGGTGTCTACAGATATGATGTATCCCCAGGTAGGGCAGTTCCCTGTTTGGTCCTTCCTTCAGTCTCTGTTCCATTTTTTGTCCTTGTTAACTTTAGCCATAATGTGCAGAGAAGGGGGAGATAGAATCTGTGGTGACCATCTCCAGTAGATAGGCATGGCCCCTGGTCGAGAGATGGAACCACCCACCCATCTCAAAGATTTTTTTAACCCAGAAATAATTCTGTCTAAAGGAATAACAGAGACTTTGAATTTTTAATATTGTTGAGGTTGGTATATACCATGGAGATTTTTAAAGTTGGATTAAATGCATTTTATATTATGCTATGTCTTGGAATGGGTCCCATAGTCTCATGTGTTTGACCAAGCCTATGGGAGTCAGAGAGTGGAATGTGGTGATTTTAATATGCTTGCCTCCAGGAGTGGTACTATTGGGAGATATGGCCTTGTTGGAGTAGGTATGGCCTTGTTGGAGGAAGTGTGTCATGTAGGCTTGGGCTTTAAGACTCTTCTCCCAGCTGTCTGGAAGCCAGTCTTCTACTGGCCTTTAGATGAAGATGTAGAATTGACCATCCAGACTAGACCACCAACCAAGGAGTGTACCTAAAGGGATCTTTGGCTCCAGATACATATGTAGCAGAG
>CM052713.1:50107975-50154699 GCA_028551405.1 Uromys caudimaculatus | reverse complement strand
AATGAATGTTAAAAACAAAATGTCATGATAATGTTTTATGATGTAGTGACAAGGCTTTGTATCTTGAATGTTGTATCTATCAATTAAGTGTGAATTATTTATTATATAAGAACATATTGAGAGTATTGTACATGTGAAAACGTGAATAATAAGCACTGATTCACTACATAGAATGAACACATAAATAGGTAAATCTCCTTTATTGATTTTATGAGTAAAAATCCATGACACAGATAAATTGTGGGTTATATTGTTTTTGTTAAAATAATGTTTGTGATTTTTAGAACAATGGGAGTGAGCAGACCTTAGAGATTAAATAATAACCTCCATCTTTTTTCTCCTAATATGGCAGTATCAACATATGATGCTAGGTGCCACAGAATCTGTAGTAGAATTGATACCAGAGTTTGAGGTGTAGATCGCTTATTTCTTTGGCATTTGTGACTTTACAGGGAAACATAAAAGAATCCTTTTAGATATGCAGTTTACTGTAAACTGATATCAATTTATTTGTACACTGTGGTGGTTTGAATGGCCACTGCTTCCAAGCTCTTGTGTTTGAATTCTTGTTCCTCAATTGGAGAAACTCCTTGAGAAGAAGTAGTGGCTTTATTGGAGGAGTTGTCTTACTGAGGGTAAACTTTGAAATTTCTAAAGCCCACACCAACTGTTTCTCTCTCCTCTCTCTGCCTGCTGCCTACAGAACAGGATGCAAAGCTCTCAACTATTGTCCCAGAGCCATGCTTTCTGCCATGATGATCATGATTTTTATTTGAGGCTTACAATCTTTAGTAAGTCCTGGTGGCTGGTATGTACCAGGTGCTATGCCAAGCTCCTGGAGAACACCCGCGAAGGTAAGCGGCATTGGATGCCTCTTATTTTACTTACAAATTTTTACCCTCTATTGTATCATTCCACATGTGTGTAGATAGCTTCTATTATGAAGGAATTGTCATGGTATAAGTCTTGGTGAATGCTACAGGTCCTTATAACACTTTACAACAGATTCAGAATCACACATCAATGCTCAGTGCCTATATGGCACTTCCTGTCAGCTCATGACCAAGGCCTTTATGACCCCACCCAGCTTACCGAATCCAGGCAAAGTGTAGCTTGTCACAATATTGACATGTCAAAATTACTAGGGTGTTATCATGACTGTTTTATTGCTTTACACATTTTTAAAGGATGAATAAACATATATTCCATAAATGTATAGCTTATTGCTCTGTGTACAGACAGATTTTCATATATGGAAATGCTATTAAATGAGATGTATATTTGTTTGAAGGTTGTATCATATTCAGACAAGTTGTGTAACCTACATAAACTGATATCAGTCATATGGGGACTTGGTTATACTTTTTGTATTTACAGGATTTCTCACTCCTACCTCCAAATGCACAGCGAGTGACCTTGTCCTATTTAACCATATCTAATGCTAAGGAGCCAGGAGAGCATGCAGTGGTCTTGAGAAACATCACATAATTCAGCATGAAAGGATACACTCCTAATTGGTAGGGCTTTAGTGCATAGCTTTATCATAAAAAACATTTTGTTTTTCTTTGAGGCATAAAGTCTTTAGTAAGTCCTGGTGGCTGGTATGTCCCAGATGCTAAGCAAAGCTCCTGGAGAACTCAGGGAAGGGTGAGGGGCGTTTGACTGCCTCTGTGATCATGCATGCTGCGGCTTGGCATGCTACTTGCTCTGAGTACTTATTTTTGTCCTCAAGTTCCTTTGATTATTAGGAATCATCATGCTTGAAAAGCCGGCTCTGCTGCTCCTCCGCAGAGTGAGGGAGGGAAGTGGCAAAGTTTTGCAAATTTCAGTGCTTTTGAAAGGAATAATGAAAAGGAGGTGGTGCCCTTTAAGAAGGCGGGCTACAGATGGAACAAAAGGTTAACTCTAATTTCTGCTGAAAATAGAAAGTAAAAATAGTAATGAGGATCTATACAAAAGTGGAAAACACAGCAAAGCTAAGTTATTCATTTAGAATCAGCAGCTTCTTTTAAAATAGCCTCCGGTTGCTCAAAGGGTTTTATTTTGCAAATTGACAATCAGTAGGCACGTCCAGACAACTGGTTCATTGTGTCTCTTTTGCCAATTGTCAGCATCTGTCTTTGGATCAACTGAGAAACCTCAATGCTCTGGGGTAGTTTCGTGGAGAAAAAAAAATGTTCTAAAATTTTCTCCATTGTTTGCCTTAAAAGAACTCAAAGCTTTACTCTGCACTCAGTGGTTCTCTGTGTTTGCTCTGTGGCTGCTTTCTCTATCACTACAAGTCAGCGTCTTGCTTTTAGATATCAATTGTTTTGTCTGCTGTGGACCTTATTCAGTAATGAAAGGATACACAAATATATATGAATTGGAATATACATACCTGTTTGAAACTATGACAGAGTTTGGGCTAATAAAGTATAAGCTTACATGGCATTGACAGTTTCAAATATATATATATATATATATATATATATATATATATTCATGAAGGTAGTATAACTGCAGAAAAGAAGTTGCTCTCCTTAGAGACATCTGAAAACTGCAGAAGAGGTATATAAATGATGGAAATACAAGTGAAATTCAGGAATCTGTTCTGAACATTTCATGTGTGGCTTTGAATAGCAACTGAGCAATCTGAGCAGATTAACTTTATTTATTCTTTGTCAAGCCTTAACCCTGGTCTGTGCTCACTGACGAATAGCTTCAGATCCTCTTGAATTAGAGAAAAGAAAAACAAACAGACAAACAAACAAACAAAGAAAAAAATTCCCAGCCTTTTGCTTGTTAAAAGGAAGGACAAGAATTGGAACTATATGAAAGACACCAGGCATGACATGAGTGGTATATTAAATCTCCTGACTTACACTTGATATGATTTTTTTTCTGTTATGCACAGGCTGTTCATTTAAAACCATGTTGAGAAGCAATTCCTTAAGTCTGGAATCTCAGGCAACAGTTTGATAATGGGAGCTTGGATATCTACTTCTTACAATTATGATGGCATGACAAATATCAAACAGTATTTAAGCATTCTCTCTTCATTAAGAAAATACCCGATTTTTGGCCCACTGTCCACCTTTACCTGCGGCTACGGCACTCTCTATATATAAATGGAAGACCCCCCCTCTGATCGTTCTCTTTTTTCCCTCTCTCTTTTCCCTTTCTCTTCTATCTGCTACCTTGTCCCTCCTCTTCTAATAACCCCCCCCGTGGAAAAGAAAAAGAAAAAAAAAAAGAAAATATCCTAGGTAAAGATTTTATGTTCTTGGACTTTTTGGACAAACAATAACATAAGTCTGCATAAGTCATGAATATAAATCAAGTGTTTTTCTTCTTTATATGTAACAGGCATTTTTGACATGCCTGTTTGACATGACTCTTATTATGACATGCAGATATTGAAATCCCTGAAGTGGGTGAACTTGTTTACAAAGATACTGTCTTGTGAATATATAATTGGGGCAGGTGATGCGTGTTTGCCTTTAGTATAGTCCTGGAGTTCTCTTTGTAGAGTACAATGACTTCCCACTTTGCTTTGTAACTATGACAGAGTTTTGGCTAGTAAATATGGCATACAGTTTCCAAATGTGCTCTTCTCAGAGACCATAGGCTTAGCCTTATTTTCTTTCTTCTTTTTCTATTTGCTGCAAAGGAGGTCTGATGGTGGAAAAGTTACGAGACAGTGTGCTCACTGAAGATGAGGTGGTGGAAGACTAAGATAGAGGAGACATGGCTGTGAAGGGCATACTTTTGAGCTGGCAAGATGATGTTTTGAGTAAAGGTGCCTAATTCCTCAGGGTGCAGGCCCGATGACCAAAATGTGGTTCCCAGAACCCACCTAATGGTGGAAGACAGAATCAACATCATACAGTCTTTTTTTGGTCTATGGTCCCATGTCATATGTGTCCCCTGTAATAAAAATACATAGAGTTAAATTTAAAAACAGAAGCATAGTATGTGTTTTGTTACCTAGATTATTTAGATATTAGGTAAAAACCCTGTTAGATGCATTGAGTTTTTCTTAATTTACAGAATTTCATTTGAATTTATTATCATGTGTCAAAATATAATTCATGTATTTGCTTCTTGTTATAGTAAAAGAAGTGTCTGACATTAGTACATCTGCTATGTGTAAATGTATTATATCTTTTTTCTTTGTCCTGGATGTAGCCTGTTAATTAAGTTTTTTAAAAAAATAAGATTAGCAATGAATTATTTACTAAGTTTTATGTAGCGTTGGTCACATTTTCATGTGGACTCATGTTTTAAATACTCTATTCACCAAGTATTTTGAAGCACATTTCAAGAATTTTTATCCCAGTATAATGCTTCACATTATAGCATTCATAGAGATGTGAGTGAAGATACTTACCTTCTTTAATAGTGAATGAAAGGGGTAAGAAAAATGGGAGTTAGGGTGAGAAATGGAATGGTTAGACTAGCTTGCCTCCCTTGTCATCCATCTGTCTCATTCACTTCCTTCCTTTGGATTCTTTTAGTCCAGCTTCTATTTCCTTCCAACAGCTGGTGGTCTTATCTCGTAATGATATACACCACATTAAAAAATCCAACTACTTTAAATATTCTATTCTGTAAGAATAAGCATATGGTTTATAAGATGAAAACTGCTGACTACGGGACTGCATTCCTGTCTGCCTGGATTGTACAGGATCATTAAGCTATTCATCATTCTTTCTGTGGACTTCCTTTGGGGACTGGGTACAGGAAGATGAGGTGAGCAGAGGACCTTTTATTCAGCAGACAATTGGTTTTGACCCCTGCCACTCTACATTTTCCTCATCTGAAGTTGATAATTGAAATCTTTAGTCACCTTCTAGGTCATTATGGAGCAAGCTTGTCTCTGAATCTTAAAAGAAAAAAATTCTGTAGGTTTTGTAGTTTCTTTGTACTTCAAAAAGTCTCTTTGGTTCTTGTTATAAGCATTGGAAAGGAATTAAAACTTGTCTGAAGTCCATTTTACATTTCTTATTAGCTATATCATAATGAAATACTCCTCTATTTATTTAAAGACTCTAATGAGAGTCTATGTTAAGAGTGCAGTCATGATGATTGCATGTAAAATCCTTTGCGTGGGATTCATGATCTGTGAGTGCCATTTTGTTCAGCAAGTAATTTAATACATAATAAGAAACAGAAAATATATATGAGGTATATTTAGTAGGGTTAAGCAACTTGTTTAACAAAATAAATAAAAAACCTCTAACTTTTCATTCAAGGAAGAAGAGTGTTTGGAAGGAAAATGTTTAGCTGTAGGCAGTCTCCAGGACATTAGTTCTGTCTCACAGTATCACAAATCTAATTCACAGCAGTTGCACACTCACAGAAAGTAAAAGAACATGGTTTTGATCTGAGTGAGCCAACTGGATTTTCAAGATAAATTCATGAATTTGTGTTTTTTAAGTGATTAAAACTTGTGGCTCACTTCTGAGTTCACAAAGTTTTCCTCTATTTGTGGGAAGCTTGAGTGACTGAAGAAAACGTTTAAAGGCAACCATCTTGTTTATTTCTCTCAGAGCTCCAAGGTTTGTTTTCCAAAACAAACAAGACTGAAGCAAACATGTATCCCACAACTAGAGTATAATGTGAAACTTAGCGTGGCATTCTGTAAGTTTGAAAGTTCAAAATTTTGTCTTTAATATTAGGACATTTACTGAAATTCCATGGATGGACTTAATAAATTTAATCTGTTTCTGTTTTTCACTCAGAATAATGGTAATTCCATTATAATTTATTGATAGACTACAGAATTAGTTTCATTAAAAATAATTTTTTAAACCCTATTAAATAGCTTAGGAAAATATGAGCTTGTACCTTTAGGAGCTTATACCCCATTAAAAAAATGACCAAAATTATTAACAGTTTAAGGGCTGAAAAAACAGTAACACAAGAAATAAACTCAGAATCTTGGTTTACTTTTTTTCTTAGCATTTCTTATGAAAAAAGTCTTCACTTCATTTGAGAAATTATAATATAAAAATAATATAATGTAATATAATACAAGATATATAAGCTATATAATATATAATGTAATATGACATAATGTAATATAAGATATAAGATACTATGTTATAATATATATAATTTCCTATATTTATATTACATAAATTCACATTTATATTTATAAAGTAAATTCATAATTACAGATTGAATGAAAGAAATTAATCCTTTAGATGACAAAATACTTGGGCTGATTACCTGTTTTCATTTAATTTCTCCATATGAACAATTTGGCCTAGGAGTCCTCACCACACTTGGTTTCGGACTGCTCAGGCAGTAGAGATGAGTTAATTTATAGGAGTTAAACTCTGGGTTGTGGATGGCAGTTGTTCATTTGAATCATTTGACATCCAAGTCACACAAAGAGGTAGTTGGTGAATTTTCCATTTTTTATGTTTCTTACCATTGTTCTGTATCAGATTTAAATGTTACTTTGATTTCATTTGTTCAGAAAAAGAGAAAAACATGAAAAGCTTAATAAAACAGATTGTGCCTCCCACTTGAGATACTTTTTGGTAACTTTATCAGCTCATTTTGTGATTTGAACTGAGAATAAGTTTACCTACTTACCTTAGAAATGTTCTTGAATGTCATGTTCTCCAACATTTTTTCCTGTATAAACTCAATTTCCAAATACTAACTTGCCAAAGTACATGAAAGGCGAAATCATTTTATACTGATACAAAAATAACAATGACAGTTTATAGTCGAGGGCATCTATCTGATTAAGCACAGTCAGGAATTTCAAGATAATCTTTGAAAATATGGGTTGCTTTTTTCCCAAGTGGTATCAAAACTATTCAAAAACATCATTTTCTGTACCTGCAGATAATTATACCTTAAGTTTCTCTTTCAGATTGACTTCAAGGTTGCATAAATAACAAAGTAGCCCATAGCAGACTGCATTGTATGTGCGTGTGAGTGTGTGTATATTTTGTTGTTGTTGTTCTTTCTCAATCCTCTGGATTTCTAATTCTACTAAAAAATTTTTAAAATATAATTTTTATTTTGAAAACAAAATATAATTACTCCATTTCCTATCCCTTTCCTACCTCCAAATGCTCCAATATACTCCTCTTACTCTCTTTCAAGTTCATAACCTCCTTTCTTCATTAATTGTTGTTATGTTAAGTGTTGTTACATAAATACATATCTAATACATACCTAATGCTTGCATACATAATATGTACATAACACATACATACATACATATTCTTAAATACATAAACACATCTTACTCAGTCCATAAAATGTTACTCATATATATTTTTTCAGGGTTGTCCATTTAATATTAGATAACCAATTGTACTCTTCCCTGGAGAAGACTGTCTCTTGCTTTCAGCCTTTCTTGGTTGCTCTTTGCACAGTGTTGAGGCCATCTGAACTTTATACTGTCCATTTTGGCATGTCTATTGCTGCTGTCCTTGTTCAGCTTATTTTGAGACGTAACCAGTGTAGCTTCTGACATTACTAGTAGGTGCGATCTCCAGCAACGGTCCCGTGGTTCTTAGTGTCCTTTATTTTCATCTTCAATTGTGCTCACTAAGCCTTAGGTATAGGACTTGTTTTGTCGATCTATCAGTTAGGACTGGAATCTGTAACTCTGAATTTTCATGGGCTGTAGTTTACTGTAATGGTTTCTGTATGTTGCAAAGAGAAATTTCTCTATTGATTTTAGTCCCTCTCCCCCAATAATTCCCAAACCCTTTGCTTTATCTATATTTCTTTCTCTGCATACTTGTTTGCTTCCCTCCCTCCTTCCCTCCCTCCCTCTTTCTTTCCCCTTTTTCTTTCCCTCTGGTTGAAGTGAGCTATATAAAAAAAAATCAAACTTCAATAATTTTCTTTCTGCATTGTGCTTAAATTTTGTTACCCACATATCCATGCAAAAATCTGCCTAACTACCACTATAATTAACAACAGTAGAAAGAAAATGTGTCACAAAGTCGGGTTTCTAGGAGGAAGTTCTTTAAATTATTTTAAAAGAGACTTCTCTTTCTTCTTTTATCACATGCACTAAAAATAAAAGCTGAAGAAGGAATCGACCCTTTATTTCTATCTAATGTCAACTATGTAGAGGAAATACAGTTGCAATTCTCCATGGAATGTAGTTAATAAGTAAAAAATTAGTACCAAAGGTTTAAAGATTATAGGGATTAACTTAGTTTTAAGAATTCTGTTTAATTCAATTTGTCTCAATATATTTAGTAAGGTATATTTTAAACTGGTATAAACAAACAAACAAAAACAAACAAATCCAAAATGTGGATAGTAGAATCAAAACCAAATAAGGAAAATAAAAAACCAAGGTCATGTATCTTCCTCATATCAACAACTGAAGTGGAAAACAGCCAGGATGGGGCGATGACTCTGCCAGCTTTAAAATGTTACTTGCATTTTATTTATTTTTATTTTTTGATACTTTATTTAAATTTCAAAGGTCTGATTGTACCCAATGTCATCTACCCATCCATAAGATGGACATGGCAGAGTAACAGTGCACATCCTTTATAAGTCCTGGAGGAAATTGTAGTATTCCTTGTTGTTCCTCATGCACACCACTCTGTCAACTTTGTCATCAGGCATGAAGTTACTCTGTTAAATCATGAGAAAAATGGGAATTGTTATGTCAGTTTAAAGACTTTTGTTGAAGACAAATTAAATATTATTTTTCATACTTGAATATATGTAGTTTTCAACTGTGACTTATTTCCGTTATATTATAGTTTAACTAGTGATATTGAAGAATTAAATGATTTTAGTGTTCTATAAAATAGATACTTAGTAGAGTATGTAGCACATGATTTTCACATTTCTCTGAATGCAGCAAAAAGCTGGATTATGCTTTATTTCAGTCCACCTTTATGAAAAAGGTCTGACAATTACTTTCAGGGCCTTATTAAATCTTGAGTTAATGGCTACATTGTACACTAATTTTCTTCCTGGGCATCAGACACTCTCTCCTGTGAGCTTTTATTGTTAATGGTCTTTCTTTCAGAACTTTCTTCTTTTGAAGATTTTGCAAGGTCTACCATTATATGTCCATGGCTTTGTTTATTGTCACCTTCTCCTCCCCATTTCAAATTTGACCAGAAGAAATGATTGCTCTTTTCTATAGCTCTAAACATTTTTAGAGGAATGGGACTGAGATAGGTTATAAACATAAAGAATTAAAAGTTGCCATCAGAATTATCTAAATTTCACATCTTAGTTATTACTCTCTTTAGTTTGTTGTGCTTTTTGTGAATGTTATTTGTTTGCCTTTTAAAACAGAATACCTTGAATCATAGGATGAGATTGTAATCCTTCTGCCTCTACTTTTTAAGAGAGTTGATATCACAGATAAGTACATTCCAACTCAGTTTTATGTGATCTAGGCCCTTGGGTATGTTAGACAACTGAACTACATTCCATATTCCAGGTATTATTTTTGTATGTGTTGATTTTTTTTGATTCTAACAGTAATATATATATGTGTGTGTGTGTGTGTGTGTGTGTGTGTGTGTATGTGCGTGTGTGTGTGTGTAAAGGGGGCGGAGTTCTGAGAACTAATAACAAAGCTCTACATTTTATGATGTCATCTGGCCAGATTTTCACTGTGCCGAAAAGAACAGTGGAAATGATCATTTCAATCACGGGTACCACTCTCTATTAAAACATGGCTCATAGGAGCTAATTACTGTGCAGGGATTGCTCTTGCCTTAAATCATCCCACGCAATAATATGCAGTACGTGTTACGTAAATTCCAATTAACACCCACCCAGCAGCTCTGCACCCTTACTAGTGCTTCTAATACCACATGAAGTGACTTTGAAAATCCCCACGGAGGGAATTGCAAACTAGTTTTAGGTGTAGAAGCATTGATTTAGTTACACAGTCAAAGCAGTCAGTTCTGAAGGTTGTCTAAGAAAGGTGTCCTTGAACATTTTTTTTTTCTGGGTGTAATTGTCAAGAACACTTCAAGTTGATAATTAGGGCTAGGAAATAGTATCCTTGAGGGAGTTAATCATAAAGTATCAAAAACTCAACTTCAACTTTATTACGCAACTTAAGTATTTAATAATATTTAAAATGATCTCACAAAACGTAAAGATTTGATTTGAAAGCTATATCCTGTTAAACTCCACAAAATTTTGTGTAGATGAGAAAAATCTGTTGCATAACATCAATTAATATTTAGTATTATTTTTCTTATCAGTAACTTAGTGAAGAAAATGTGTTGTTTCTAAAACTGTTGACCTTCGGGGGAGTATGCTGCTGTGCACAGTTGCAATGGCTCTTGCCTGACATCCCATCATCATACTGAACCCAGCATTTACATTTCAATGACAAGAGCTAATATTTGTGGGCTTTCGGTGGCATCATTTCCTAATGAGATCAATAATACCCACCATAATAACAATAGCTTTCTGTGAGTACTTTACTGTTTGTCATACCTTGTGTTCACTAATTTCAATATATGATTTAGTTTTCACACTCAAGTATTAAAACCTATCCCTTGTTGTTAGAGACAACTCTCTGCTGGGGGTCGGTGAAGTATTCCAAGATGACTGGGCACACACTTTCTCTAAAACCATTGATTGGGTATCTTTTGTGGAGATCATACCCCCAAACCAGTAGTCAATTGGAAACGCCCTAAAGTCCTGGAATGAAACCCTCCACACCAAGTTGGCTAGTCTGTCTGAGAAACCACCAGAGATTGACTGGGCTTACTACAAGGCCAATGTGGCCAAGGCTGGTTTGGTTGATGATTTTGAAAAGAACTATAATGCCCTGAAGATTCCTGTGCCTGAGGATAAATACACAGCCCTGGTGGACAAGGAGGAAATGGAGGATGTGAAGAACTGTGCTGAGTTCATGTCTGGTTCTCAGCTCAAGATCCAGGACTATGAGAAGCAGCTGGAGAAAATAAAGAACATAATACCCTTTGACCAGATGACCATTGATGACTTGAATGAGATCTTCCCAGAAACCAAGCTGGACAAGAAGAAGTACCTGTACTGGCCCCACCAGCCCATCGAGAACCTATAAAGTAGCCCAGGAGGGAGCCCCAGCTGACATGAAATAAAATACTTACATAGAAAAATAGAAACCTACCCAAGTATGTTTTAAAATGTCAATGTCTGGATCAAGAGATATATAAGCATCCCAAACATAATAAAAGCCAATGTGAGTTTAAGGGAGATTATAATGTATAAGCTATGTATTATAATTAATATATATATATATAATGATATATAAGATTAGTATTAATTATTAGTTGATAACATACTTGGGAATGTTATTATCTTGTTTATGTGACAATCAAAAATGTGCCCTCTTAGCCAGACAGTGTGGATATGCATCTTCATTATAGAGTTGCCCTGGTACAATTGAAGCAGAGATGACATTTTACCCTCAGCATTAGTGCTCTGTACTGTTTGGAGAATTTTCTTGATTACATAGCTCAGACTTTCAAAAATTTTACTTAGATCTTATGTCTTCCATACTTGGTTAAAGAACTAGTGTAATGATTGATTCATTGTTATTTTTTACATAAAGTTAAAAGCATACTTTGTTTTCCTGTATATAAAGACTTGTATGCTTCCTTTTTATCCTTTTCTTTTTGCTGATTCAAGGATGAGGTGATAGTACCTTGTTTATGAATTGAGGTGTTCTCTATCATTGGAGCATTTTTCTGGTATGTATGGGGCCCTGGGTTTGTTTCATCTGAATACTTGACAAAAAAGTGAAAAGGAATTCATCACGAATGCCCTTTAAAGCCTCTCTTACACAGCTTATACCTTGTATCCTCCCTTGAACTCCTATTGGCTTTCATTATGCTTGGGATGCTTATATACCTCTTGGTCCAGACATTGACATTTTAAAACATTTCGAGCAAATTGTGTAACCACTGTACCTTCTCTGTAAAATGAATACTGTGAGGTCTTCCAATGCAGGGATGCTTATTCAATAAGGAAATGAAAGGATGTGTGGAGATTATATGGCCAGCAAGAGCTTGGATCTGATATATAAATAGGAATAGCAGGGCATCAAAGAGCTCGAAGGACAGGCTTGGGAAACCCAAAGATGCTTCCACATAAATTCACAGCTTTAAAATGGACACATTATTACTGTTTAAACTTAGGTGTAAATGAACAGCTATATGTACATGGTTTTCTAGTCTCAATTTTATTTCTGTGATAAAATATCATGACAAAATAAATTCCCAACAGGAGAAAACTGTTTAAGTTCTTTGTCCATCATTTCAGGGAAATAAAAAGAACTTGAGGCAGTATTGCATCTGCTATAAAGGGGAGAGAGAGACCTGAATGCATGCATCATTCTTACTCAGCATCCTTTACTTTTGTATATTCCAGGGCCCGGCAGCAGGGAATGGCAGCATTCACTATAAGGCTGGGTCTCTCCCTGCATCAGTTAGTGCAATTAAAACAGTCTCTCACATAAGTAACACTATACGGGTTGAACAGATGTACTTGTGTGTGCATTAATATGTACCAATTAATGAAAAAGATGGCGGGAATTTGAAATAGAGCAGGGAAGGAGGCTTGGCAAAAGTTTGGAGGGAGGAAAGATGAGGGAAAGTCTCATAATTATAGTATAATCTCAAAAAAAAAAAGAAACAACTAAAAATAATAAAGCAAACAAAATACAAAACCAAATAAAATCTCAATCTCCACAGATATACCCTCAATTCAACCTAATCTATATTTTACATTGGAAAAAAATCACTCTCTTCCCAGATGATTTTAGATTCTGTCCAGTTGACAGTTAATCTAAAGCATCACTCATGGGAGATCGAATATATTAGGTTAGTTAGTGCACTATCATCTTTAGTTAGTGCATTTATCATTACTTTATGGAGAGAGCAGTAAAACCTATCTTCTGGGGATTTTGAAATAGCCATTGTTGACTCTCATCTCTCTGATACACCATTAAATAATATAATTTCTTCTTTATGGACCTTGTCATCCTTTGCCCTCTCTACCTACCCTCTCTCCCAATCGTCCTGTTGTCACTGATAACCACTTTACTACCCTCTACTTTCACAAGCTAGCATGCTGAAGTCCATTGCTCACCATTCCATTTCTGTGTGATGTCAAGGGTGCACTGGGGACTGGGTGAGTAGAATCTGCCTGAAATACAAAGAGAAGATGTCTGTGTTTGGCAATATCCACTCTTATTCCCAGTGAGCCCTGGGCAAACATTCTGTTCACATAGCACCAAAGTAGGAAAACAGAAAACAGTTTTGTGTAGTATCCCCTATCAGAAGCTGTTTCCTTGAAAGGCTGCTGCTGTGTTTGGGGCATTGTAGTCCTTCCAGGCTGCTTGGCTCAGTCACTTTTGCTTTAAGTCTTTTAAAGTGGATCATCTGGGTCAATTCTACAGGTCTTCAGGTCATGTCTGTAGTCTTTGTTGTTTAAAGGTGAAAGTAAACATGCTGAGAGCTAGGGAAGAACACTTTAAATTGGTTTTGAACTATGCCGTGACTTAAAGGAACTTAGAATGTTAAGGAAATTAGGCAGGGAGAGTGAACACCCCTGATGGAAAGCCCATGGATTTGACTCTGGTATTCTGACTTCCAATTGAGAAATAATTTAAAACACCTTTTTTTAATTTTTAGTTGGTAATTAAGTGCTGTGACCCCAATATGTACAGTGACTCCATGTGTCTTCCTGACAGATATGGCAGAGATAAGAAGAAGAAGGAAAGAAGAGGAGGAAGAAGAAGGGAAGTAGAGAGCTAGAGAGAGAGTCAGAGGGGGAGGGGCAGGAGGAAAAAGGGACAGGGACAGAGGGAGGGGTAGGAGGAGGTGGAGGTGGAGGTAGAGGTGGAGGTGGATGGAGTAGGAGAGGCATAGGTCCTTGGGAGAGGGAGAGGGGAAGAGAGAGAGGAAAGGGGAAGGGGAGAAGGAGGGGGAGGGGGAGAGGGATAGACCTGCTTCTTAGCTTAACTTTATAACAAGCCACACAGGTCCAATTGATTACAGACATGGTTTTCCATTTTCTTAAGGACTGTTTTTTCTTAACTGTAACCAAAACCATGCCACGGAGTTATATTAAATAAATGTAATTTTTAAATAGCTGAATACCTGCTATTCAGCTCAAAGCTGCTAGGTACTCTTGTCAACAATTTACTAGAAGGTGCATTGGGCTAGGTGATTGGCACACACACACACACACACACACACACACACACACACACACACACACACACACACACACACACACACACACACACACACAGGGTCAGGAAAAGCATGTGTCTGAGCGGAGGCACTGTTCTTTCCGCAGAGCTCTGAGAATTACTATATTTGTATTCACCTGGCAACTTGCTTTTTGTAATGACAGATGACACACCACACAACACTGTTGTTTTTCATGTGCTCTTGTCTCTGGCCACAGGAGGCATGATCCATTCAGGAATGCAATTCTGGGTTTCTGGAGCAAATCACTGCATAGGGGGAGAGACATAGCCCCTATGCTTTAGTAGTCAGCCAAGATAGTCAGTCAGGAAAATGAGAATTCCCATGGAAGCCCTTAAGCATCCTTTTCTTTCCCTGATGCAATATTCAGTTCTGACATATGGGAAAATAGCAATGGTCTATGAATGACTGAGCAGAGTAAGATATGGCTATTTTATCAAAGGCTGTCAGAGCCTTAGATATTCAAATATCTAGAGAGTTTAAAGTGCCAGTAAACAGGCGAGGATCTCAGACTGAACAAATTTCAATCCCTTCTTAGGGAGAGGAAAGCCTTAAGTGTCAGCCTTCCTAACAGACAACAGAACCACTAGTTTGTACACACCTTTAGCACTTCAGTGGGATTGCAAAATCTTGGTTAACAGTAGAAACAATCAGGTTTGTGGTGCTTTTCTACACCATGGTAGGATACTTCTGTCTTCCAAACTGCTTTCCCTTGTAGAGCATCTACTAGCTGCCACAGGTCTTACATTACTGAAAACAAAGAATAATGCTGCTTTTGCAAGTTGCTCTTATTTCCCTTATTTTCCTCTTCCTACTTCAAATCAACCTTCTGACCACTGACTCAGCTCGATCATCCAAGACGCTGAATGAGGCTGGAGAAAAACAGCCAGCGTATTGAGCATATTGTTTTGGCTTGGTTTTAAGGTTTGTTTGTCTGTTTGTTTACTTGTTTATTTATTATCCATGCCTCTTACCTCTGTGGACTCTGTGCTGCTGTATAACACATGGCACATCTCTGACTTGCTCCCTCCTTACCCTCCTAAAGAGCTATGGGACATGCTTTCTTTCCTTTTGTTTTATTAATAAACCTGAAAATGGCTTTTTCCAACATTTGTCCTCCCACTGATGACCACTTTGCTTATTTATTTATAAAGTAGACACAAACGGAAAAGGGCCCTAGAAGTCTCTCACCAGTACAGCCCCCTGGCTGGCATTTTTCACATTGACTCCAATTCCTACTGTGTTACTCTCAGCACGACTGTCCCTCCTCTTCACCCTTGGACCCTCAGCGAGCACCGTCCATTGCCAGCATCCTTCTCCTCCGCTGAATTTTCGTCCCTTGCTGAATATCTCCTCACCACACAGATTTTCTGAAATGGCTAATCAACTGACTGGACATTCATATCAGGAGGTATTTAGAAATAGAACGGAAAAATTAATCATACCTTCTACTTTGGTGGAGCACAAGGGTGTATTTTCAAGTGAAAAAAAAAGCAATGATGCTTAACAAATATTATGCATGCTATATAATTCTACTTATAATGTGTTCTAGAAAGCTTTGTACTTAAATCATTGTGATGGATAAATGGGCTATATGAGGCACACTGTACCACAAAGATTCATATGCACTTCATAAATGTGTAAATTTTCTTGTTTTGAGAGTGATTAGAGAACAGTATTTGGTAAAAAGCTAATATAAATACTAGTTTTGATATTATACAACTGTTACTTAAGGCTTAGATTTGTGACAAAATTTACAAGAGAAATAACTATGAGACCAATGTTGCTGCTCAAAGTCAGTCGCCTGGGTTTGACTTCATGAATGGCCACATACGGGAATCTCGGTAACAGTACAAATGACATGTGTAATATTTTTGTGATTTTCTATGAATATCTTATTTCAAAATTAAAGAGATCAATGAAATACATATAGTAAACTTTGGAGACTGGATCACCAACCAAAGAATACACATGGAGAAACCCACGGTGGTGGCCAAATATGTTGCAGAGGAGGGTCTTGTTGGCCATCAGTGGGAGGAGAGGCCCTTAGGTCTGAGGGTGTTAGATGCCCCAGTATATGGGAATGCCAGGGAGGGAAGACAGGAGTGAGTGGGTGGATGGGGGAATACCCTCATAGAGGTAGGGAGAGGGATGGGGGTTTCCAAAGGGGAGACCTTGAAAGGGGAAAACATTTGAAATGTAAATAAAGTATCAAAAAAAAAAAAAAAAAGATGAAAAATGGGTAGTATAGAAATCTTGGGCGTTGCCAACCAATGACTGGTCTAGCTTGAGACTCATATCATGAGAGGGAGCCTAACCCTGACACTGCCTGGAGACAGGATAGCCCAGAGCCCTAGAATAGTAAATAATTTCTAATGTATTCTGCTACGCTCATATATCTGTTCCTAGCTCAATTGTCATTTGAGAGGCTTTACCCAGCAACTGACAGAAAAGGATTTAGAGACCCATAGCCAAACATTAGCTGGATCTCATGAAATCCTGTAGAAGAGGGGCAGAAGGATTGTAGGAGCTAGAGGGGACAAGCACACCACAAGAAAATCCACAGAATCAAACAGCTTGGGCTCATAGGAGCTCACAAAGACTGAAGTGACAACCAGGGAGCATGCATAGGACTGATCAAGGTGCTCGGCATATATCTTACAGTTGTGTAGTTTGGTCTTCTTATGAGACTTCTAACATTGGGTCAGGGGCAGTCTCAGACTTCTTTCCCTACTTTAGGGATTCTTTCCTCCTAATGGGGTCTCTTTCATCCTCAATACATGGGGAGGTGCCTAGTGCCTAGTCTTACTGCAACTTGATATGCTATGGTTAATTGATATCCATTGGAGGCATGCCCTTTTCTAAACAGAAATGGTGTGGATAGGAGCATGCAAAGGAGATACAGGAAAGGACTAGATGGAGAGGAAGAAGGGGAAATTGAAGTCTGCATGAAAGAGAGAGGGAGAGAGAGAGAGAGAGAGAGAGAGAGAGAGAGAGAGAGAGAGATCTATTTATCACCTATCTATAATATTTGTAAGACTTATTCTGCTAACCCTTTCTTTTTAATCTGGGTATGACTCATTCATCACTAGTAGTCTTAGGACTCAGGATTTACCATAGATCTTTTATATTTTAACACTTATTTGCATTTTCAGATACAGTCTATTTGCCAGATTGTTTTCCATATTTTTATCTCTATTTGTTCCTTTTCAGTTCAAGTCTAGTCCCAACCATTCAGAAGCCTTGTTGAGATTTACTACTGTACACACTTGGATAGAACCTAAAGCTCAGCATACCCCAAACCAATTCCCAGTTTCCCTTTCCTCTAGTCTTTTCCTCTCAAAGCTATTATTTCAATTTACAACCCACTCCTTATAATTATTGAACTAATGTCTATAAGAGGGTCTTATATCTTCTATAAGTTCCATACAGTATACCAGAAAATTTATTTATTCTAATCCTTAATTTTTTTTAACCTAGTATCTGTTCATTTCTTTCCACTTAACTATTATATAGGATAAACTGGTTAAGCTGCTTTTAGCTCTTTTATGAATGATTGCTCTTTTTAACTGGTCTTTTTTCTTTTGTTTATACTTAGAGTCTGTAAAATGGAAGTTGACAAAAGGATCCCTTTGTGATATAAATTACATAATATTGTATAAGAGGACTAGAGATGTTCACATACAAATCTCCTTAGGGTCATGCCTGGATCACATGATAGATGTCGACTTAATTACTTAAGAAACAATGTTTTCCAAAAGCTAAACACCATTTTCTATTTGCAGTTGTGGTGTATAAGGAATCAAGTACATCAACATCGTAACCATGAAGACAGAAAACAAATCAGTGGGCACCTGATAATAGGGAATGGGAAAGATTTCCCAATGAAGACAGATAAATAAATAAAAATGTGCACTAAGAAAGCTTTTGTTGATTATGACTATGTTCATTATCTTGAATGTGATGAGTATATATTTAAGATATTATTACGCTTTATACATGTGTGTACTTTACTAAGTAAAATTCTACTCTTAAAATAGTTATGGGAGCCATGATGTTCTATTTAGTTATCATGCACCTTAAATTAGGTAGTGCGTGCAAAGTACTAAGCAGGAAACTAGTTTGTGTTAAATTGCACAATAAATGGTGACTATTATAACTTTATTATCACCAGTAAAATAATTCTGTACTTTGCTGCCTGGAGATATGTGACACTAATTCAGATGAGGAAACAGAAATTATCCTTTTCCAAATGTACTTGTGTTTTTATGGCAAATACTTAAGGGTTTTTTAGCTGGGAAGAATTATAAAATAGTTTCTCCAACATGAATAAACATAGGCCACGTACCATGAAGCCCAAACAAAGAAACAATAAATTAGGGCCCATTTTATATAACATCATGAATGCAAATTTAATTCCTTATTTCAGTACTTTTAATGTGTCCTGTAAAATAGAATCCTGTGAAATTACACAGGAAATTAAGCTAAACACATGAAAACAGAAGGAATTGTGCTCTGACCATCAACTTGGCATTCTTAGTATGGGAACTTCATATACACTCAGGGTTGCATCTCTGGCACAACACAAAGCAAGGAAACTCTCCACAGAAATATGCCCTTCATTTTTCCTTACCTTCTTCCACATTGATTATCTCATTGTTGTATGTTGCAGTATTTAATATTTCAATTCAGGAAGTTTTGATTATATTGTTTGTCACATAAATTTCTACCTTAGGGATATCTATTGTTGCCCCATGCTGCTCAGTTTTCCAGAAGTTAGTTCACTTATGAAGAAAAAAGGAAAAGAGAAAGCTAATTGTAACAAAAGTTTGAGTGTGACCTCTGACCTCTTTTTCAGCACTATATCAGATAATACCACTTTTAATTAAAATAAATATGCTAAAAATAACGAGATTGCTATGGTGCCATGGAGAAAAATTTCTTTCCACTTCACCTAACAGAACTGGGGCGTCATTAAGAATATTGACTAAGAAAGAAGAAAAGCATTAAATTCTCTTTAACTTTTTTCTATTTTTTAATGTTCACTATCAAGTGCACTTTACTTTCTTGTTTAATAATGAAATAAGGAACATACAGCACCTAAGTATTTACTTGATGGACGGGGCACTTATTTTATGAGGAACATTCCTTCGGTGATCTTTTAATGTGGGTTTCTTTCTGCAAAAAAACATTCTGTTAAGAAAATTTGGTGTTTAATATTAATTACACATTCATTATTAAATATAAGGGATTAGTCAGGTGCTGGTAGAGTCTGAGATAGAGTCAGGTACTTACAGTCAACTATTGGACTGAGCCTGAGGACCCCTATGGAAGAGTTAGGGGAAGGACTGAAGGAGCTAAAGTGGATTGCAACCCCATAGGAAGAACAATAGTGACAACTAACCAAACCCCTCAGAGCTCACAGGGACTCATCCACCAACCAAAGAGCATACATGAGCTGGTCCATGGTCCCTGCTATATATATGTAGCAGAGGATTGACTTGTCTGGTATCTGTGGGAGGGGATGCGCTTGGTTCTATGGTGTCTTTCTGCCTTAGGGAAGGGAGATGCTAGAGGGGTGAGATGGGCAAGGGTGCATGGTGGGGGAGCACCCTCTTAGAGGCAAAGGGGAGGAAGGATGGGGTGGGATGGGGCTCGTAGACAGGGGATTGGGAAGGGGGAAAACATTTAAAATGTAAATAAATAAAATAATTAATAAAAATATATAAGGGATATTTTTAGGCATATCTGACTCTTTTAGTGTTGGTTTACATAAGTTTTAAGTCTACATTTTAGATTTTTCATATAGTTATATGATAATCTTGTAGTTAATTGTTATAGCTTTTACTATACTAGCCTGAGTTGTGGGACATCAACTTCCTCCAGTGTTTAACACAAAAATCTGCTTGATGACTCTCAAAGTGACTAAGCAATGATGTTTAAAGGTGGATTGGAGCTGGGGAAATTGCTCAGTGGTAAAGCAACTGCATGCATACAAGTATAAAAACTTATGTTAGACTCTACAGAACCCATGTTAAAAGCTGGCATGGTAGTGCATGCCTTTATCCACAGTGCTGTACCAGCGCCAGAACCTATTACAAAACACAGGGTGGAGATTATAGAGGAGGATACCTCATGTTGACCTCGGAGCTCTAAAGTGGATGGTTGAATGATTGTACTTGCACGCGCGCGTACACACACACACGCACACATACACACACACACACACACACACACACACACACACACACACACGAGGGATTAAGCAGATATGGAGATAGGATAGATAGATAGATAGATAGATAGGTAGATAGATAGATAGATAGATAAGTAGGTAGATAGGGAGATAGACAGGTAGGTTATAGATAGATAGATAGATAGATAGATAGATAGATAGATAGATAGCACATTGTTTTGCATGGAAACACAAGTCCAAGCTTTCTTACTGCAAGTTAGCCTGCCTTTTTTCTTTTATTAAAAAATAGAAATTTGTAGTCATATTCTATTCTGTTAGCCTGTGGCCACTTCCTGGATAGAAAACCAACAGTTCAGGCACTAATATCAATGATCAATAAATTGAAACGCTTCATAAGGCTAAGGATGCTATCAACAGGACAAAAGGTCAACCTAAAGAATGGGAAAGGACTTTCACCAACTGTATGTCTGATAGAGAGCTAATATCCAAGATATATAAACAACTCAAGAAATTAGACACCAACAAACCACACAATGCAATAAAAAATGAGGTCCAGAACTAAACAGAATTCTCAACAGAGAAATTTCTAATGGTGAAGAAGGACTTAAAGAAATATTAACATCCTTAGTCATCAGAGACATGCAAATCAAAATGACTCTGAGATTCCATCATACACTCATCAGAATAGCTAAGATCAAAACTCTATTGACAGCACATGCTAGCAAGGATGTGGAGCTTATGGGAGTGCAAACATCTTCAACCGCTTTGAAAATCAATTTGGCAGTTTCTGAGAAAAATGGCATTAGCTCTACCTCAAGACCCAGCTACACCACTCCTGGGCATATAGCCAAACAATGCTTTGCCGTACCACCAGGACACTTGCTCAACTACATTCATAGCAGCTTTATTCATTTCAGGCAGAAATTGTAAACAACCTAGATGTCCTTCAACTGAAGAATGGAAAAAGAAAAGAGAAATCTATTTAGCTGTTAAAAACAAAGACTTCATGCAATTTGCAGGCAAATGGATGGAACTATAAAATATCAACCTGAGTGAGGTAACCCATACCCAGAATTGAATATTAGCCATGAGGTACATAACTATTCTACAATACACATATCCAAAGAAGCTAAGTAACAAGTGGGGCCCAAGGGAGAATGCTTAAATCTCATCCAGAAGAAGAAATAAAATAGACATTGGAGGTGGATAGAAGGAGGGAACTGGTCTTGGGTAAGAAGGGAAACTGGTGTGGGGATCAGAAATGGGGGGAAGGGGTGAGAGAAGGAAAATAGATAGGGGAGGGCATCTCTAGGACAAACCAGAAACCTAGAACATGGAATGCTCCTGGGAGAATATGGAGGTAACCCTATTTGATACTCCTGGCACTGGTGGATATAGAGGCTGATACAGCCACTCCCTGTACCCATAACTTTCAGAGGACAGAGGGGACACCAACCCAGCCATAAAACTTTCAGCCCAACATTTCTCCTACTTACAAGATATGCAGAGATGAAGATGGAGCAGAGATTGAGAGAATGACCAAAGAATGACTAGCTCAACTTGAGACCCATCCCATGAGTGAGAGTCCACCCCTGACACTATTAATGACATTCTACTATGCTTGCAGACAGAAGCATAACATAACTGTCCTCTGAGATGCTTCATCCCCTGGCTGATGGAAAGAGTTGCAGAGGTCCACACAGCCAATCATTAAACAAATCTCAAGGAGTCTCAAGGAAGAGAGGGAGGAAGGATCCAGGGAGCTGGCTGTCAAGTACACCAGAAGGAGGCCTACAGAGTCAACTAGCCTGCACTCAAGGGGCACTCACAGAGACTGAACCACCAGCCTAAGAACATGCTTGGGATGGACCTAGGCCCCCTACACATATACAGCAGATGGGCAGCATGGTCTCCATGTGGGTTCCCTAACAGTGTGAGTGGGGAATCACTTTGACTCTGTTTTCTCCCTTTGGATCCCTTTCCCCTAGCTCGACTGCCTTGTCTAGCCTCAGTGGAGGAGGATGTGACTTGATGTGCCAGGCAGGGCAGGTTGGTATCCAAGGGTAGCCTTCCCTTCTCAGAGGAGAAGGAGAGAGAAGAATGGGGTAAGGGATGTAAAGGTGTGACCAGGAGGAAAGGAAGGAGGGAGGACTGCAAACAGGATGTAAAGAGAATGAATAAATAAATAAATAAATAAATAAATAAATAAATAAATAAATAGGAAAAAAGAAAACTGATTTCAGATAACATGTTCTAATTATGGTTTCTCCTCCCTTTGTTCCTTCTAGTTTATACCATCTCTCCTCCCATCTGGATTCAAATCCACTCTGTCCATCATTATAAAACAAATAGGCCTTTAATAGATAGTAATAAAATACATTATAATATAATATGATACAGGAAAAGCAAACACACTGGAATAGGACAAAACAAGCAGAAGGAAAAGAGCCCAAGAAAAGGCCCAAGAGAGGGGTGTAGATGCCAATGCCCACCCCTTTGAACACTCAGCAATCTCATAAAAACACCAAACTGGAAGCCATAATTACATATATATATATGTATATATATGTAATATATAATGTATATATATATATACAATATATACACATATATATGTAAATATATATAATATATATTATATATATTTACATATATATGTGTATATATTGTATATATATATATACAAAAGCCTGTAGCGTATTTTTAAGAAGAAGAAAAATAAAAAACTAAAGAAATAAAAATAAAAGATTAAAAAAAAAAGAAAAGGATAAAGAAAAAAAGCTCTGATATGACATTATGAGTCAAGGAAACTTCATAGATACCATTGGGCTCTCTTTTTCTGTTGTCCATGTATTGCTAGGTGTTTGCAATGCCCTTAGTAAAATTTCATTTGAAATAATTTTATTGGAGATAGCTTCTGTGTTAGAGGTGGAGACATGTATCCTCTTTTCTCAGCTCTAGGATGTCATCTAGTTTAAACGTGTGCATCTTTGTGCCATGGTCTCCTCAAATTCATATTTCTGTCAGTCCCATAGCCTTTAGAGAACTTTATTTACTGATGTCTTTAGTCTCCTGTAGTTCTTGTACTCTTTCTGTCTCCTCTTCTGCAGTGTTCCCTGAGTCTAGAGAGGGGACAGTTTTGATGGAGGGCTGAAAGTTCCAAGGTATCCCATTCTCTACATATTGTCTTTTTGTATTTGTTCTAATCTGCTGCAAAAGGAGCCTTCTCTAATGATAACTGGATAAGGCACTGATCTATGAATATAAAAGAATCTCAATAAAAGTCATTTTATTGTATATGTTGACAATGCTTCATATACAATGGAAAAAAGAAAGCATCTTCAACAAATGGTGCTGGTCTAACTGGCAGTTGATATGTAGAAAAAGGAAAATAGACCCATATTTGTCACACTGCACAAAGCTTAAGTCCAAGTGAATCAAGGACCTCAACATAAAACCTGATACACAGAATCTAGTAGAAGAGAAAGTGGGAAAGAACCTTGTACTAATTGGCACAGAGATAAATTTCCTAAGCAGAACTCCAGTGGTTCATGGTCTAACATCAAGAATTGATGAATGGGGACTCATGAAACTGGAAAGCTTTTGTAATAAGAGAAATCGACAAACTACAGATTGGGAAAATATCTTCACTAACACAACATCAGATAGAGGACTAATATCCAAAATATACAAAAAACTCAAGAAGCTAACCACCAAAATCAAAAAACACACAAACAAACAAAAAACCACACCAACCAACCAAACAACCCAATCAAAAAATGGGGTATGGAACTAAACAAAGAATTCACAACAGAGGAATCTTGAATAACTGAGAAACACCTAAAGAAATGTTCAAAGTACTTAGTGATCAGAGAAATGCAAATCAAAATGATCCTGAGATTCCCCCTTACACCAATCAGAATGGCTAAGATCAAAACCTCAGGGGACAGCACATGCTGGCAAGGATGTGGAGAAAGAGGAACACTCCTCCATTGCTGGTGGGATTGCAAACTGGTTCAACCACTCTGGAAATCAATGTGGAAGTTCATCAGAAAAGTGGAAATAGATCTACCTGAAGACCCAGCAATAACACTCTTGGGAATATACCCAAAAGATGCCCCACCATGCCTCAGGGGACATGTTCCACTATCTTTATAGTGGCCTTGTTTGTAATAGCTAGAAGCTGAAAACAACCAAGATGTCCCATGACAGAAGAATGGATACAGAAAATGTGGTTCATTTACACAGTGGAATAGTATTCAGCTATTAAGAATGAGGACATCGTGAGTTTTGCAGGCAAATGGATGGAAGTAGAAGATATTATCCTGAGTGAGGTAACTCAGACCCAAATAGACATGCATGCTATGTACTCAGTAATAAGTGGATATTAGCCACAAAAGTGCCAAATACCCAAGATACAGTCCACAGAACTCAAAAAAGTCAACAAGCTGAAGAGCTCAAGTGAGGATGCCTCAGTCCCACTTAGGAGAGAGAAGAAACCAACCACAAAGGGGAAGGGGAGGATGCGGGAGGGAAAGGATATGGGGAGTTGGAGAGGGGAACATGATCAGGTAATAAGTAGGGGAAAAGGACTGAAATCCCCGAGGGCCAGCAGAAAGAAGGAAAACAGGCAACCTCGGGAGGTAGGAGGAGATCTAGTCTCAGGTTCTTGCTCACCAAATCATTCCTTGTCTGATATTGGTTTCTTGTCATGCATTGATCCTTAAGTCAAATCAGATATTTGTTGGTTATTTCCACCTTCTTTGTGTCAACATTGCATGAGGATATCTTGCAGGCAGGACTCCATTGTAGATCTAACAGTTAGTAGCTGGGTTGTTGTTTATATTCTTCCTTTGCTAACATGCAGAGTACCTTCTGGTACCAAGAACAGTAGTCAGTAGGGATGAAGGCTTTCATAGGCACCAGATTTACTTTGTGTTCAATGAGCCATATAGATGTCATCTTCAGCAATGGGCATTGATGTCCATTTATGGAGAACATCATATAGTCTTGGCAGCAGCGTGGATGCCCATGGGACTCTTTTGGTCAAATTTTTTATTTGATGTACCCCAATCCCATTTCTTAAAGCTTCCTTTGGTGATGGGAAATATTTAGTAGGGGTTCTCTCTCCTTCCCTTTTTGGTGATTTCATTTAGCCTTCATATGTTTATATATTTCATTTAGCCTTCCTATGTTTATATATTTTAGAAAGCTTCTGCTGTATTAGATTTCCATACTACCCCTCAAAGGACCCTCCATTTTAGCTGTTTCTTCCCACATTCCCCACCTCATTTCCCTCTTCCTTCTCCTTCCTCACTTTATCTTTCCATTCCAGTCAGGCCCCCAATCCACCTATATCTATATATTCTATTTTGCTTTTCTAGAGATATCTATCCTCCCCGACATAGTAGTTCCTGGCTTTCTACATTATCCCTGTGGTTTTATGGATTGTAGTTTACTTATCGTTAACTTAACAGTGAATATCAACACGTAAGTGAATATATGCCATATTCATAATTCTGTGTGTGGGTTAAGGTAACCACTTTAAGCATTAGTATACTTATTTATTTTAAAATTTACCTTCATTGTCATTTTTGCATATGTGCCTAGGATGGGGTAGGTGCATACATGATGCTCAGCATGCATGTGGAGATAGAAGACAGTTTTCCAAAGTAGATTTTCTCCTTCTACCCTGGCATCTAAGTAATAAATTCAGATCACGAGGTTTTCTTTGCAATCATGTTTGCCTTTTGAGCTATCTCATGGGCAAGACTTTTAAAATATTTATTGTTAAATGTAATCATAAGTAACTGCTTTTATCTTCATATACCGACATTTTTTCTACAAATTCTAATTTACACAGTGAAATAATACCATATATTAAATTTTGACTTTAAGGACAATTTTGTTCCGAGAAACCTTCGGGTTGCTGCGCTGAGTGATAGGTATATTTTATTTTTCTGATGTGTGTTGTGGCAAGATATTATGCTTAATATTGTAATTTCCGTGCTTTATTTACTTCACACTGACATAGCCACAAAAAACATTTTGTGTTTGTAAAATATTGTATATTTTCAGTGCGTTTTTTGCCTTTTGTCTTGTTTAAACCCTTTTGTTTACTTGTGTAATAGTGTATGACTATTACTATTTGATGTACAAACCTGATAGTTATCAAACCCTCAGAGCTTGTGCTAAGGAAGGCCTTGTATTTATTTTATTTGTTGGGTTATCCTTAAAAGAAACTGATATCTTTTATTTGTCTCAAAAGAAGATAAATGCAAAAAAAAATCACATATTCCAATATTTTGTAAAGAATGACAACACATGTACACACACATTTCAATATAGATACACATATAAGTATAGCTGAATGACTTGTGTACTGGGAATAACATCAAATCTTTATATACCTCATAAATATACTTATCATGATTAGAATGACATCTAAATAATATATTAAACTGGGAAAAAGAAAGAGTTATTCTATAGCTGGGCAGTGGTGGCACATGCCTTTAATCCCAGCACTCGGGAGGCAGAGGCAGGTGGATTTCTGAGTTCGAGGCCAGCCTGGTCTACAGAGTGAGTTCCAGGACAGCCAGGACTACACAGAGAAATCCTGTCTCGAAAAACCAAAAAAAAAAAAAAAAAAAAAAAAGAGTTATTCTGTGTGCCTCAACTACTATTGAATGTGGTATTAGAGATGAGGATCAAGAGTTAAACTACTGGGTTTAAGAGTGATTGAGGTCATAGCTAATCTTAAATCAGCCATTTAGTTTTTGTACCCACAGACTCATTTACATGCAGATATTCATAAATATTTTAAGTAGTCGCATTGCCAGAATGTACACACATGTACACATGCACACACAAATACACACACACGCACACACATACACCCATATACACAATCATGCAGGGGTAAGGGACACTTAGAGGTGAGGGATAGATGCTGGCAAGACACCTTTGCTTGACAAATGGTAGGTTTTATCATTTACAAGCAGGAATTTCATTTGAAAGGCACATGTCATTCTTTTATTTCTTTAGTGTTTGAAGGTGGAGTAGGGCTGTGAGTGTACTGTTCTTTTGTTTTGGGAAAGTCCTATTACTGTGTGTGATGATGCAAAGATCAGATCCCTGAAAAGGAGGTGGTCTCTACTTTGCAATGATAATGCAAAGGTTTATATTTATGGATGGAATTCAGTCTTTAAGAGTTTCTCTCTCTCTCTCTCTCTCTCTCTCTCTCTCTCTCTCTCTCTCTCTCTCTCTCTCTCTCTCGTAGAAAGAAAGATATAGCTGGGCAGTAGTGTCTCACGCCTTTAATCCCAGCACTTGGGAGGCAGAGGCAGGTGGATTTCTGAGTTCGAAGCCAGCCTGGTTTACAGAATGAGTTCCAGGACAGCCAAGGCTACACAGAGAAAGCCTGTCTCAAAAAACAAAAACAAAAACAAAAAAAGAGAGAGAAAGAAAGATATGTTTAGTTTTTCAATAGGCATTTAGATGGCTTCATCTTGTAAAGATTTTAGATAGTGGTTAGAAAAGAAGGCCTACATTCTCCCTGCACAAGAATCAGAGATTCATCAGATATAAGCTGTGTAACTAGGGGCCAGCTTGCTAACCTACATGTTTCTGTATATGTAATGGAGTGAATGATCTTATTATCATCACAAGCAGAGATATTCATGTTCTTTAACATATTACCACACATATGATAGTCACATCATATAATTAGTGCAACTGACACAATTGGAGATTCCTTAAAAATATTTTTAAAAGAGAAAAGCATAAAAACTTCATTACATGTACAAAGGGATCTTCACATGGGATTGATTTCAGAATGTGGGCAAAATGGGGTTTGCATGTTTAAACAAATTACCTTAAATTAAAATCCTCCCTTCATAGCCAGGCTTGGTAGCACATGGCTTTAATCCTGGCACTGCAGAGGCACAGACCATCAGATCTCTGAGGTGGAGGCCAGCCTGTTTACAAAGTGAGTTTCAGTACAGCCAGGCCGACACAGAGAAACCCTGTCTTGAAACCCCCCAAATCCTTTTATACATAAATACATTTTGTTTTGATCAAATCTACTCTTAATTCTGTAACTCTAACTCTTCCCAATTTCCTTTCCTTCAATATCTTTCCCAATTTGGTGTCTTTTGGCTAACCCTCATGATATTGGTACCACTTTTATATCAATGGCATATCTAGTGAGGCTAATCCTTACTGTAACTTAAAGGATTCACAGATGGGCAAGGCAGTTGATACCTTTCCTCTTTTGGTATCCTGTCTAGTACAGGGAAGATGTTTGCAGTTCAGTATCAGCTTAATTTCTCTAAGTCCTGTGACTGATGTGTGTATAGTCTTCAGCACTAGGGTTTTATTTTAAACTTCTCTTGGGCAACCAAGTGCAAAGGCAATATCCTGCATTGTTTAGGAGACTCACAGACTCCCTTGTCTTGAAGGAAAATATCCCATGTCTCAGTCTATTTGTTTGATAGAGTTTTGCTTCCGAGAAGAATTCTCCCTTATATGAAATAATTCCAACATTTTTTAAGTAAAAGGAAAAATGAAGATAAGGGGATTTAAGTAAAAGAGAGATAGAAAGAGAAAACAGGTAGGGGACAGATTGAGGACAGGTAAATAAGATTAAGGATGTTTCAAAAAGCTAGATAGAGATTGACTATATATTTTTAAACTTATACACACACACGGGGGGGGGGATTCGATATTCTCGAATTTGGGCTGTCAAAGGACTCTGAGAGAATTTTTAAGAATAGGTTTTCCAGGACTTCACGGAAACTGGACCCCCAACCAAAGAATACACATGGAGGGACCCATGGTGCTGGTCACATGTGTGGCAGAGGAGGGCCTTGATGACCATTAGTGGAAGGTGATACCCTTGGGCCTGAGGGTGATATATGCTCTAGTGTAGGCGAATGCCAGGGAGGGAAGACAGGAGTGGGTGGGTGGTGGTGGGGAATACCCTCATAGAGGCAGGGGAATGGGTGATGGAATGGGGGTTTCCAAAGGTGAAAACATTTGAAATGTATATAAAGTAAATATTCAAAACTATAAATAAATAAATAATAAAAGGGAAATAAAAGGAAAAAAAGAATAGATTTTCTCACTAGATAAATAACATTACAATTTTAGATTCTAATGTATTGTACCAATAGAAACTTTATATAGGTCAATATTCATGAATAAAAAAAATATCCATCCAGTCTCCAAGTAGTCAAGGAAGCTATACATATTAGGGGAGAAATGCACATGAAAGACAAATTAGAAATTTTTAGTTTGATTAATATGGAAATGCTTCTTTTTTCATTTCTGTGATGAGTTGAAAACTTCTGTGCACTTATTATGGAGAAATTGAAATGATGGTGCTAGGCCTTAGCAGACTGGCAAAGCAGAGCTAAACCTATCAGAGAAGCTTAAGACTGTGGGTCCAGTGATGTCATAGTTTTGTTCCAAGTTTAAACCGTTTGCTTTGCTCTTCATGTGTGGTATCAACAGACTTTTGGAACATATGTGCATGCATCAGCAGCAGGCAGGTGTCAATTAGGAATCGAAGAAATTGCTCATGCTACTGTAATACAAAGAAAGCACCAGTGCTCTGTGCATCTCTGGCCTCAAGTGTGTAGGAAATGACTGATACAAGAGGACTGTTGCAGGGCTGGTTGGAAGGCATGCAAGGCATGCAAGGCAGCAAAGGTTGTGCATAACATAACATCAACACCATGTCAGTAGTTTCCAACCTGAAATACCCTGATGGACTGCATACCATAAATGATGAAAGCTGTAAAAAGATTTGGCTATTACAACCTGGATATCAGAGAAAGTGTAGGCTTTCATGGTCTGTTGCTGTACCCAAATAACTCTACTCAAATCATCCTGGTGGTGGCAGAGGGGTTCCTTGCTACCAGCTCCAATGTTCTGGGTTCTTAAATGAAAGATACACATACACACAGCCTTATTTTTTCATATGCTTCAAACAGCTCAATGACTGGGTCACTTCCAGACCTCCACATGGATAACACTCCCCTTCAATATTCCCGAGTTATTACTTACTAAAACATATCCATCTTGGCTGCTCTGGACCTAGACCTGCAGCCCACTCAGGCTGAGTTCCCCAGCACCTACATGATGGCTATGTTCTCTGTCTGGCACACCTCAAGCATGGCTTCTACTCCTTTCCTGACATGATGCCTTCCTGCTCTTTCTTCAGTCCCTTGCCCAAGAATACTAAAGTTCCACCTCTGTTTCCCTGCCCAGCCATTGGCCGGCAACTTTATTTACCAATCAAAACCAACTGGGGGAAGGGTCCCTCAGCTTCTTATGTGAGGATGTACAGATTCTTGTCCAACTGTGGGGACCAAATTAACATAATGCACTGTATTAGTCAGGGTTCTCTAGAGTCACAGAACTTATAGGTAGGGAATTTATAATCTATATAGTAAGGGAATTTGTTGATGACTTACAGTCGGTAGTCCAACTCCCCAACAATGGTCAGCAGCAGCTGTGAATGAAAGTCCGAGGATCTAGCAGTTGCTTAATCTCACAAGGCAAGCAGGCAAAGAGCGAATCTTCCTTCTTCCAATGTCCTTATGCAGGTATCCAGCAGAAGGTGTGGCCCAGATTAAAGGTATATACCATCACACCTGAAACTTGTGTCTTCCAGACTCAAGATCTGGATCACAGATTCTGGATTGTAGTTCACTCCAGATATAGTCAAGTTGTCCATCAGAAATAACCACTACAATCCACCCCTTGTCAATTTGACACAAATAATATCTCATGTCCACATGAAACAATAACAAGGTCATGAATATGCCTAACATGATATATAACATGATATGACTATTCATTGTACAATCACAAATGCATTTGTAAATTTACAAGGGGGCAATGTCCCTTGGGAACATTCCTTTAGTATCTCAACTTAAATACCAATTAATGCTAAAGAAATTGGAAGACAAATATGTTAACAAAATACAACAGAAGTTTTCACATTACTTTATAATCCTCGTTTCTGCAGCTGGTTATGTGGTCTTGCCGGTATATATAACTATCTTCCTCTACTACCCATTCTGTATTCCTCCACCCTCTGCAAGCACCTCAGCAGGTCGTGGCTCTTTTCCTGGAGGAGTGACCCATACCTTCATTCCTGATGGGTCTGCATCCTTTGTCATCCTGCATGTCGTAGTTTCCCATTGACTAGTCACAGGACATGGTAGTACTAAAAGACACCCTAAGGGATCTCCTGTACTCCAGACATAATCCTTCTTACCTCTATTGTGGAGAGGCAATCCAATTTCCCCATGGTAATCTGGATCTATCACCCCTCCTAACACTTATTCCTTTTTTAGCCTGTTGGTTTAAGGGCATTAGAAGCCCAAAAAGACCAGGGGGAAGTCTAAGCTTCCAGTTCAATGAAATATTTGTTGTGGTTCCTGGTAAGAGCACTCCCCCCTCTGGAACCAAAACTTCTAGGCCAATAGAACCTAGAGTTGTGGGGACAGAAAGCAGAAATTTTCCTAGAGGGTCACTAGGAGTGATAGTGAGTAGAATTATTCCCTTTTCTACCCCTTGATTCCTGGACCCATGGATCCTGGCTATGGGAGAAACTGTACCATATATTGGATGCTGATTCAAAGCATATACTGCCTCCTGAAGAGCACTGCCCCAGCTTTCCATGCTCCTACCACCTAATTGGCGATGTAACTGTCTTCAGAAGGCCAATACATCTTTCTATCAGACCAGCTGCTTCAGGATGATGGGGAACATGGTAAGACTAGTGAATTCCATGATCCTGGGCCCACTGTTGCACTTCTCTGGCTGTGAAGTGAGTACCCTGGTTAGAAGTGATACTGTGTGGAATACCATGATGATGAATAAGGCATTCTGTAAGTCCATGGATGGTGGTTTTGGCAGAAGCATTATGTGCAGGAAAGGCAAATCCATAACCAGAATAAGTATCTACCCCAGTAAGACAAAACATTGTCCTTTCCACGGAGGAAGTGGTCCAATGTAGTCAACCTGCCACCAGGTTGCTGGCTGGTCAGCTCGAGGAATGGTGCCATATCTGGGGCTCAGTGTTGGTCTCTGCTGTTGGCAGATCTGGCATTCAGCAGCAACTGTAGCCAGGTCAGCCTTGGTGAGTGGAAGTCCATGTTGTTGAGCCCAAGCATATCCTCCATCTTGGCCACGATGGCCACTTTGTTCATGTGCTCACTGAGCAATGACAGAGATGGCTGAGGAAAAAGGCTGACTGTCCACAGAATGAGTCATCTTATCCACTTGATTATTGAACCCCTCCTCAGCTGAAGTCATCTTTTCATGAGCATTTACATGGAACACAAATATCTTCACATCCTTTGCTCATTTGGAGAGATCTATCCACATACTTCTTCCCCATATGTCTTTCTCACCAATTTTCCAATTGTGATCTTTCCAAGACCCAGACCATCCAGCCAATCCATTGGCTACAGCCCATGAGTAACTGAACAATTGTATATCTGGCCATTTCTTCTTCCAAACAAACTGTAATACCATGTATACTGCCTGAAGTTCTGCCCACTGTGAAGATTTTCCTTCACCTGTATCTTTCAGGGTTGTCCCAGAAAGGGGTTGTAATGCTACAGCTGTCCACTTCTGGGTGGTGCCTGCATAATAAGCAGAGCCATCAGTAAACCAGGTCCTAGTCTTCTCTTCTTCAGCCGATCATAGGGAATACCCCATGAGGCTATAGGCACATGCTTGGCAGTAGATGACATTATTATAGGAGCAGAAACCATAGGCATTTGAGCAACTTCTTCATGTAACTTGCTTGTGCCTTCAGGACCTGCTCGGGCTTGATCATGTATGTACCACTTTCATTTGATAATAGACTGCTGCTGTACATGTCCTACTTTATGACTTGGAGGGTCTGATAACACCCAGCTCATAATGGGCAGTTCAGGTTGCATGGTAACTTGGTGTCCTATTGTCAAATGTTCAGTTTCCACTAAGGCCCAATAATAGTCCAAGAGCTGTTTTTCAAAGGGAGAATAGTTGTCTGCAGATGATGGTAGAGATTTGCTCCAAAATCCCAATGGTCTTTTCTGTAATTCACCTACAGGGGCCTGCCAGAAGCTCCAAACAGCATCTCTATCTGCCACCAACACCTCAAGTACCATCTGGTCTGCTGGATCATATGGTCCAAGTGGTAGAGCAGCCTGCCCAGCAGCCTGGACCTGTTGAAGAGCCTTCTCCAGTTCCAGGCCCCACACAAAGCTAGCAGCTTTCTGAGTCGCTTGGTAAATGGGCCTGAGTAACACAACCAAGTGAGGAATGTGCTGTCTCTAGATCCAAATAGTCCCACTAAATGTTGTGCTTCTTTCGTGGTGGTGGGAGGAACCAGGTGCAATAATTTATCTTTCACCTTAGAAGGAATATCTCTGCATGCCCCACACCACTGGACTCCTAAGAATTTCACTGAGGTAGATGGTCCTTTTGGTTGGATTTATTTCCCATCCTCTGATATGCATATGTGTTACCAATGAGTCCAAAGTGGTTGCTACTTCCTGCTCACTTGGTCCAATCAGCATAATGTCATCAGTATAGTGCACCAATGTGATACTTTGTGGAAGAGACAGACGATCAAGATCTCTTCTAACTAAGTTATGACACAGGACAGGAGAGCTAATATATCCTTGAGGCAAAACTGTAAAGGTATACTGCTGGCCTTATCAACTAAAAGCAAATTGCTTCTGGTGGTCCTTATGGACAGGTACTGAGAAGAAGGCATTTGCTAGATCAATAACTGCATACCAGCTACCAGGAGATGTGTTAATTTGCTCAAGTAATGAAACTACATCTGGTATAGCAGCTGCAATTGGAGTTACTACCTGATTTAGTTTTCAGTAATCAACTGTCATTCTTCATGACCCATTTGTCTTTTGCACTGGCCAGAGAGGAGAGTTAAAGAGAGATGTGGTGGAAACCACCACCCCTGCATCTTTCAAATCCTTGATAGTGGCAATAATTTCTACAGTTCCTCCAGGAATACAGTACTGTTTTTGATTCACTATTTTCTTTGGTAGAGGCAACTCTAATGGCTTCCATTTAGCCTTTCCAACCATAATAATCCTCACTCCATATGTCAGGGAAACAATGTGAGAATTCTGCCAATTTCTAAGTATATCTATCCCAATTATTCATTCTGGAACTGGGGAAATGACCACAGGATGTGTTCGGGGACCTACTGGACCTACTGTGAGTTGGACATCAGTCAAAACTCCATTAATCACCTGTCCTCCATAAGCTCCTACTTTAACTGGGGGGGGGTGACAATGTTTCTTGGGATCTCCTGGGATCAACATCAATTCAGAACCAGTATCCAATAGACCCCGAAAAATCTGATTATTTCCTTTCCCCCAGTGTACAGTTACCCTTGTAAAGGGCTGTAGATCCCCCTGGGGAAGGACTGGAGAAAAGCTAACAGCAAAGCTTTTAGGTGTCTTATCAAGGTCCTTCCTCAGGGGAACTCGGCCACCCCTTCATTCAAGGGGTTCTGGGTCTGCAAACTGGCTCAAGTCTGGAAGTTGATTCACTGTCTGAGATTGTCTTTTGCCATGATCCAATGCAGTCTTTCTTTCATTTGTTTGAGAATTTTTCTGCTTATACAGATCAAACAGATATGCAGTAGGCTTCCTATATATTTCATGCCTGGAAACACCATGACTGATTAGTCAGAACCAAAGGTCTGAACGAGTCATGCCATTATAAATTTCACTTCTCCTGTGCTGACCATCACAGTATATGTCATTATAAATGTTGTTTTCTCTACACTGTCCATTATAATAACTATGATCACCTTCTCTCTGGCAATTCAATGCGGCAACCTGGCCCTTATTACCTCAGGGCCCAATCAAACCCATTGCATTTAATTCATCAAATTGAGCAGTAGCACCTCCAACCCTAAGATCTGGCACAAGGAAAAGGGCAAGAACAAAACTCTTCAAATGTGTTGGTACCCCTCTTACTAGTTTGTGTCTTATAGGATTGGTGAAGGGCATATCTTCTGGGCCTTCCCATTGTGGAGGATTAGGTTTTACACAACATATCCACTCTAGCATTGCAATTTCCCTGAGTCTTAAAATCCCTTCATCAACACCAAACCAAGGGATATCAGGATCTCCAACTCCTTTTCAGTAGGCCATCTTTGTTTAAATGCCTCAGCTGACCATTCAGACAAATTTCTGACACCCCCCCTTTTTTTTTTTTTTAACCGTGCAAGCTTCCATATTAAACCTATAATCTCCACTCAGAGGACCCATGTCAATCTCGTTTTATGTTCCTTCCACCATTATCCCACACCCTTAAAATCCATTCCCACACATATTCCCCAGACTTCTGCTTGAATGAATTAGCAAATGCATTAAGTTCCTCAGTAGTGTAGCATACTACCTCATGGACTACACTTTCTACCTCCCCTCTAGGGGCTTGTTTTGCCTTGAGTCTGGTTATAGGTCTAGAAGAAACTTTTGGTGGGCCTTGAGAAACATCAATAGTGTCTTGTCTGGCATTTTCTTCAGTGAAAGTCACTGCTGGTTTATAAGACTCTGAGGGATTAATTTCCTCATGTGGAAAAGGCATTATTTCAAGGGGTGGGGCTGAGGACACTACTTCCTCAGGTGGGGTAAACCATTGAGAATTTGAAGATTCAGAATTCTCAGCTTCAACAGGGTCCTCCCACACACCCCATCCCAAGTTATAGGATCTCATTCTTTGTCAATTAATGCCCTTACTTTAACTGCCTCTGAGGCTGAGACTTGAATTTTCTCTGTAATTCAGCCAACCTTATATTTATAAGGACTTCAGCTTGATTTTCTGCAACTTGAGCTCTATGGCTGCTGGAGAGAAGATTCTCTTCAAGGACACACATCACAACTTTTAGATTGGTTACTTGCATCTGGATCTGTTCAATTTTATCATACAACTCCTTCTTTTCCTTCATCATCTTTTCCAGAGATGCTAAGAGCAAACAGCCAAAAAGTCATTTTCAATTTTTTTCCCCATCTTGTAGAAAGTTTTGTACACGAAATCACCTAATTCAACAAGATGCTCAATGGTATTAGCTTCTTTAAGTTTGAAATATATTTTCAACCACTGGTTTTCAATATTCTCCAAGCTCCCAGGAGAGAGCATATCTGGAGATGTTTCAGCAGTTGAAGGTGCTGGTGAATTACTAAACCAACCCCAGATTCTTGAAAGATTCATCTTTATACTGCTTTCTGCTCCTCTAGAGCCACTCCCAGGACCAACTTCTGAATTAGTCAGGGTTCTCTAGAGTCACAGAACTTATAGGTAGTCTCTATATAGTAAGGGAGTTTGTTGCTGACTTACAGTCTGTAGTCCAACTCTCCAACAATGGTCAGCAGCATCTGTGAATGAAAGTCCAAGGATCTAGCAGTTGCTTAGTCCCACAAGGCACATAGGTGAAGAAGAGTGAATCTTCCTTTTTCCAATGCCCTTATGTAGGTCTCCAACAGAAGGTGTGGCCCAGATTAAAGGTATGTACCACTACACCTGAAACTTGTGTCTTCCAGACTCAAGATCTGGATCACAGGTGAGCCTTCTAATTCTGGATTGTAGTTCATTCCAGATATAGTCAAGTTGACAATCCGGAATAGCCACTACATACATGTAGCATTAGATGAAATTCACAATGATCAGATTTGTTAAGCAGTGCTAACACCATATATCTATCATCGTCATCTAGATAAGGTGACCCGACAAGCCTATAATAAAAAATAAAACATTTATTAAAACTTTTTAGTTCAAGCACCAAAATAAAGAACAGATGTTGCATCTTCCCAAAGTATTCTAGCTATTTTGATCTTTCCTCAGGTTCCTGATAACCTACAGCTGTCCTCAGTTTGGTATCAGCCTCCTTGGTTTGCCCTATTGCTATCTCTACTACTGCTTTCATGTTGGATGGAAGATCTCCTGATGGTGGGGTGCACTGCTGCAGCTTCTTGGCCTCCAGGAGGAAAAGAATCACTTCTTTTAATTCCCCAGAGCACAAGCAACATTCGACCAATGCCTTTTTAAAAATTAAAGTATTTACTTTATTTACATTCCAAATATTGACTTCTCCCCATCTCCTCTTCTCTGTGTTTTTGAGACGGTGCTTCCTCACACACCCACCCACACCACCTCACCCCTGCTAGCATCTCCTTTCCCTGGAGCAAGTTTCTACAGAATTAAACATATCCTCTTCTACTGAGGCCAGACAAGGCAGTCTTCTGCTGCATATGTGCTGGGGGTCATCTACCAGCCCATGTATGCTCTTTGGTTGGTGACTTAGTCCCTGGGAGCTCTGAGGGATCATGATTAGTTGATACTTGTTCTTCATATGGGGTTTCAATCTCCTCCAACTTCTTCAGTCTTTCCCCTAACTCTTCCATAGGGGTCCCTGACCTCAATCCAGGGGTTAGCTGTAAGTATCTACCTCATTCTCAGTCAGCTGCTGGTAAAGCCTCTCAGAGGACAGCCATGGTGGACTCCTGTCTGCAAGCACAATGTGGCATCAGTAATAGTGTCAGGGTTTGGTGCCCACTCATGGGATGGATCCCATGTTGGGCTAGTCACTGGATGGTCTTTCCTTTAGACTCTGCTCCATTTTTGTCCCTGCATTTCCTTTAAACAGAAAGAATTCTGGGTGGAAAATTTTGAAGATGGGTGGGTGGTCCCATGCCTCCATGTCTATTTATTGGAGGAAGTGTCTTCAGGTTCCACCTCCCCACTGTTGAGCCTTTCAGCTTAGGTTATCCCCATTGAGTCCTTGGAGTCTCTCATATCCCAGGTCTCTGGGACTTTCTAGAGATTCCCCCTGACCCCCCACCCCATATTGCTCCATTTTTCCATTCATTCTCCTGGGCTTATGGGCTTCTCTCCTGTCTCTCCCATACCTGATTCTGACTCCCTCCCTTCCTCCCCTTTCCCACCCAGGTCCCTCCCTACCTCTGTGTCCCAAGATTATTTTGTTCCCCCTTTTAAGTGGGATTTAAGTATCCATACTTGGGCCCTCCTTCTTGTTAAGCTTCCTATGGTCTGTGAGTTGTGTCATGGGTATTATGACCTTTTTGGCTAATATCCACTTCTCGATCATGTAAAGATAAGCTGATGGCTACTCATGTTACCCACAGAGCACTCAGTACTACAACTTACAACTTGAAATCTTATTTCTTCTCTGTCAAGCTCCTGATAGAAGCATGTGCATTTCTCCATACAAAAGATCTGTAAACCACCATTCTCTAAATCTATTGTAACCCTTCCACATCCTTAGACTATGTGCCTGCCTCAATCCTCCTAATAAAAGAGGAAATAGAAGTTTTTTTTTATGACACATATTGATTCATAGAGTTCCTCAAGACTAAACATGTACTAAGATGATTGACAGTTAAAAGATGCATAACCTGCAAATTGGAGACCCTGTGCCAGTTCTAAACACATATATGACACAAAACCATCACAGTAGCTGGAGATCGTTTTTCAAAAGTCTGTTAATTAAATCTGGAAAAACCTCATGTGCAGGGAAGCTATGATTTAGCATGGGCCATAGTGTACTGGGTTCTGTGAAGACACTGATGAAAGTTAGTTTTCCATTGTGACATTTGTAATTTTGCGTGTTTGTGTGTATGAGTATGGCATATGAATATGAGTGGAAGTGCCAATAGAACCAGAAGAGAGTGTTGGATGCCCTTGAGTTGGAGTCATAGATGCCTATGAGCTGCCAAACTTTGGTACTAAGAACTGAATTCAAGTCCTCTGCAAGGAAAGTATTTGCTTTTAACTGCTGAGTGATCTTTCCAGACCCCTTTGTTTCTTCTCTTCTCTTCTCTTCTCTTCTCTTCTCTTCTCTTCTCTTCTCTTCTCTTCTCTTCTCTTCTCTTCTCTTCTCTTCTCTTCTCTTTCCTTTTCTTCCCTTCTCTACTCTTCTCTTCTCTTTTTTGTTTTCTCTATTACTTCTTATTTTTTTGGCTCTTCAAAATTAATTCTTAGATAATGTCCTACAATGTGTTTGGTCATATTTACTTTCCAGTCCCAACTTCTCTCAGATCTACTCCTCCATTTCCTACTTACCCCACTTTTAAAAAACCCATCAAGTCCTGTTTTTGCTACCTATACACTTTGGGATGTACTGACTTCTACTGGAGTGTGATTGATCTATTAGAGTGTTACATCCTTAAAGCAAATAGATTTGTCCTTTCCCAGCAGCTATCTATTTTCAACAGCTCCTCAGGCAAGGATGGGACTTCTTGCACCAATTCCTTTTCTATTCTGGTCTTTTGTCTGGCTCCAGCTTGTGCGGGCCTTGTAGACACTGTTACAACCACTGTAACTTCATATGTGCAACTTCCATGCTGTGAGAAAACACTATTTTTTTTGTACTTTTTCTACCACCCATGGCTCTTATAATCTTTGTGCCTGCCCTTCTGCTATGATCTCTGAGTCTTCGGAATGAGAGTTCCTATGGATAAACAGGTCATAGACCCTAGGGGACAGCCTACTGCTGAATGGACTTACCATTACTAAGTCTTGATAACTTTTCTTTATACTCTTAGGTAAGTCCATTTTCAATCCTCCTCAGAGAAGCTTCATACTAGATGGTGATTAACATGCTGGCTCACAAATGAACAAGGTGCATAGAATAAGAGGCTCACAAAATGCTCAGCTCTAAAGGAAATAACAATATAATACCTTCTTTATCTTTGAAGCCCCAGGATAATTTTATTAGACTTTGAGAGAAAAACAACAGGACAGAAAAGCTGTGTGCTAGGCAGCTGCTTGGGAGCCAGAAGATGGTAAAGAGGGAAAGAGAAAACCACGCTGCTTGTGGGCAGGCACATGGAGGGGAAAGCATCCTGTTAGTAAAAGTTGAGCTATTGCTTCGGAGAAGATCAGAGAAGGGTAAGACAACTCAAAGAACAAGGAAAGTCATGCCTAAGCTTTAGCAGGTATCTGAAAGAAAAAGAGACAGAAAAAAAAAGTAAGAAAAAGGAAGTGGTGTTCAGAAAGCAGGATAAGTTCTGCACTCCTACAGGATGGAAGCTGTGCATACATCTGCCCCCATAGGTATTGCCCCAGTGGCAATTAACACACTCCTGGCCTTAGATACTTACAAGAATTCTTTTTGTCAGCAACTATTAAACACAATAAAATGATTTATTGAGAATACTACCTCCAGAATCTTAGAATGAAAACTTGCACTTCTGTCACACCGAGATCAGCTGAAAATTCTAGGATAGTGGATTAAACCTCAATTCTGGTCTGCTTTAAGTTCCTCCTTTTTTATTCCTCAATACTTTTTTTTCAAATCTTTACTCACAATATTCTGGACTGAATATCTTTTCAGAATCCTTACTACAGAAGGCAGTTATTTCTGAGCCTTTTCAGTTGCAGATGTTCAAAGATTCTTTTATGAAAGCTCAGTGGATGAATTTGAAAAGTCTGCTCCAATGTGCACTGATAAAATCTTATGGACGGAGCTTATAAATGGCTACTCTGAAGATAAATTATCCGGATTTGTACCTTGAGTTTTCCATTTACAAGCTATGTAATAATAAAAAGAATTATTTAACATTTTTGCATCTCAATTTCCTTATCCACACAACAGTGACATAATACCATCTGCAACATGGAGAAATGGGCTTTCAACAGGAAGGTAAGCATATATACATATGCGAAAATATACATATATAACATTGTAGGTACTAGATAAATTTTTTTCATTTGCATTTCTGAACACAGAGTGGTTTCTCAATATATAGAATATGATATTATTCTCAGCTTGATTCATATATGTTCCTTTAGCTCTTCATTTCCTGCGAATTTTCATTATTGGATATTCTCATCTTGGATATTGTGTCATATGTAATAATTGCTGTACTTTTCACAGGGGAATGGGGAAACATTCTAAAGTATGGAATGCCAGGTATAACTCAGAGTCTAAGATAGGTTCAGATTCTACTTGCCTCAGGCTCCAATAGCATAGTATCTCCAATTGCTGTTCCATCCTTCTTCCAAAGGGTTGTAGCATCGGTAAGGAAGACATTTTTTATTCATTTCTTACCCCAATAAAACATGCTGGGGTATTGCTAGTACATACTATGCCTGTAATCAGCATTAGAAGCACTGACAATTTATAAAAAAGGTTCTGGAAACTAAATAATTTTGAAACTCTATTTTGGAAACACAGCAAGACACATACACATGTTCCAAACACACATACACACATTTCAGCTTTGTGGTCTGAGTTTTTTTTTTTTTTAAATTAAAGGCTGTTCATAAAAGTCTTCTATTTGAGACCACTCATGAAATCTGACATGCCTAACTTCCTATAATTATGCTGTCAGTCCTACACTGTGGTTCCTAATTATATTATGTGACAGCTTTTCATCTTTTTGACATTGACTAGATTACAATAAAATGATAAGGATAAAATATAATTTCTGGCAGATCAAATTTCATGGGTTATGATTTTTCGTGCCTTGTTTTTGAAGCTGAATCTTAAAATGAAGTACTATTGAAATGCTACAAGAGTTTCAGGAACAAACTGTCTTTGTAAGAATCATACCTGATGATGTTGACAGTTGTCTTCCCCACAGAAATGACAGAGGCAGAATGTGTAGCAGGTAGAGGCTTATTCCACTGCTTGGGTGGTTTATTCATCTAGCCACTTGTCCCTGACACAGCACTTCTAGCCTATGAAACGCCATGTGACACTACTACTGATTATGTGGAACAAATTAATTAGTGTATCTGAAGAGTACCTATCACATAGGTAAAAGATTTAAAATAATTTACAGTAAATGATATGCCTGGGATAGCATCTCCTCTTGTATGGATGGAATGAGTGCCTTTTACATATGAAAGGGGGATAAATTGAGGAGAACATGGATGGAAGGTGGTGGATTTAGTATCCCTTTTCTTTAAATTAATATGGTACAATCTTACTTGCCACTGTGAAAGTGTTATGAGACAAAAACTTTGAGAGATAATTACTCATAAGTGCAGAGACTTAGCAAATTTAAATTGCAACCTTAGTAGGGTCTTCCACGAAGACAAAAGCCAAGTTTCCATCACAGGAGGATACAGGGATTAGCTATAAGTTTCTAGAGCTCAGTCTCTTCCCTTAACACATGACCACACTGGGATCTGGATCTCTAAAGTACTTTCAGTCCTCAGAACAGTAATGGGTAAGACACAGCTACTGATAAGCCACTCAGTGTATAGCAGCCTGAACTAGGATAACACTTTCATGCATTGGTAGTCATTATTTTTGTTTTAATGTATAAAAAGCTATTAAATTTGTTACTTTAAAAAACTAATTCCGTGCAATAATACCTCATTCCTTTTCAGTCTGCAAAATCTCCCCTTTTACCAACACATTATATCATCATTGGGCTAATGCACTAGTGCTCCATTTGATTTCTACATTTTCAGTCATTTTACACTTTATTGTATCCAAAGCATCTCTGAGAAATCCATCTCCCAAAAATCAAGTGTAGTTTATCACCCTTCCTCTTGGCTCTTGTCACAGCACTAAGGTCTGTGGGTACATTTGGCAACCTTGGCATACTCTGAATTGCTTTGCTGCACATAGTATTCTCTTGATGCATCTTCCTTTATTTTTGTTGCAATTTTTCTCTTTCCTCCCATTTTTATGGTATATTCTCTCTAGTCTTTGAAATTTACAATACAACTTAATATGTCTGTGTTTGTGTTGACATCGTATGTCTAGAAGGATAGGGTATATGGTTGATTACATGCACACACACACACAGAGACACACATAGACACAGACACACACAGACACAGACACATAGACACACAGACACACAGACACACAGACACAGACACACAGACACAGACACACACACACACACACACACACACACACACACACACACACACACACACACACACACTTCGTGGCTTCAATCTATCTCTTCCAAATGTAAGTGCTGGCAATGTGAGGTGAAGCATTGAACGTCACTAGTTCTTGAAGGCTCCTCAGCTCCTGAGTGAGAGCAAGATCCTTCTATAGGAGTCTTCCTACATTGTTCTTTTACTTTTACTTTCTACCTTTTTCCTTGAGTCTATGTGGCATTAAAGCCTTAACTACACCCAAAAATTGAGTGTTTTGATTTAGGACTTTACAGCTTCTATAAAAAAAATAATAAGATTCTATGTTTTTTCCTATAAATTACTCATCCTTGCCATTTTATTCTAATAAATACAAAGAATAAAAGTAGCCTATCCATGTAATAATTACTCAATAAACATTCCTTAATCCATACCTCCTGCCTTGCATTCCCTGGAGCTCTGAAGGATTTGATTCACACTCCCCTTTCTTGTTTTAAAGGAATGTATTGGAAAATTAGCAGACAGAGTTGTATATTTCAGTTTGGCATTACATATTTGATTTGCTATAATTTGACTCTCTCTCCTACTACTCTCCACCGTTTCTTTATTTACTCTTGTTTATCACCTCACATCCATCTACAGCCTCTTCTCTGCTTTTGTTACATACAACAAATCACCCTCTTTTGTTGTCCCACTCCCTTAAGATCTCTTCTTCCTTTCTCATGGTCTGCTTTATAGTTTACTATCTGCATATCCACAATTAAATCTTGTGTGGTTATGTGTGTTTGTCTGTTTTGGTCTCTTTTCTTTTCTGAGTCTGGAATGATTCCCTGTTTCATAAATTTCTTACAGATGTAATAAGTTGGCTTGTATCCATGGCTGGCTATATGTACCACATTCTCTTAATCTATTCATCTGGTAGATGTGTGGGCTGGTTTTATTTCTTATCTAGTGCAAGTATATCTGAGAGTCCCTAAAGTACATTGATAAACCCCCAAGTATTCGATAACTATTACAGGAGAATAAGCACAGCTTATTACTGTGTACTTTGATTGTTAGCTTTGGGAGACACTGCTATTCTTATTTCATAGTGGCTGTCCCAGTTTCTTCCACCAGCAGTGGAGAGAATTTAGTTTCTTACATCCTGATCAGCACTTGTCATTTGTGTGCTTGAATATAGCCATTATGACTGGGGTGAGACAGGATATCAATGCAGGTTCATTTGTATTTCCCTGGTAGAAAACATGTTGAACTGCTTTGGTGTTTTCTGGACATTTGTGTTTTTTATTTTGTGAATTATTTATTGAGCCATTTTTTTCACTACAATCTTTGATTATTTACTGTTTAAATATTGTAGAAATTTATTCTAGATATTCAGCCTTGTATAGGACTGGCAAAGACTTTTTTACTAGTCTGCAGTGTTAACAGCAATGTTAAGAAATAAGCTGAACAAAATGAATTTAATTTGATGTAAAAACATTTGCTAACTCTTGGCATAGTATCCTGAGCTACTGGAGTCCTATTCTAAAAGTCTGTATCTCTACCTGTATCTTGCTGTATTTTCTTTTTTTTTTTTTTCAGGTTGTATTTATGTATACAACAGATATATATGTAACAGTAGTAGAAAAAAGGAGGCTGTGAATTTAAAAGAGAGTGAGGAAAGAAATTATATATATATATATGTATTGTATATATGTAATATATATATATATGTATATATGTAATATATATATATATGTATTACTATATTATATCATATTATATTATATATTGTCTTAGTCAGGGTTTCTATTCCTGCACAAAACATCATGACCAAGAAGCAAGTTGGGGAGGAAAGGGTTTATTCAGCTTACTCTTCCATGTTGCTGTTCATCACTAAAGGAAGTCAGGACTGGAACTCAAGCAGGTCAGGAAGCAGGAGCTGATGCAGAGGCCATGGAGGGATGTTACTTATTGGCTTGCTTCCCCTGGCTTGCTCAGCTTTCTTTCTTTTTTCTCTTTTTTTCTTTTTCTTTTTCTTTTTCTTTTTCTTTTTCTTTTTCTTTTTTTAAAAACAAACCTCACATAAGATTTATTGGGAAAAATACAAGAGGTTGGCTGCTTCTGCTTAGCAGAGAAGTGGTCAAGAACTTAGTGGGAGGTAGGCCATATAGGTTTTCTTGGAGGTTGAGTTTTCCACAGTGGAAATTTCAGGGTGGGGAGTGGTGGGATTTCAAGTCTTGAGCTGGGAGCCAGCTCAGGGATAAGTGGCATTTCAAGCTCAGGGTTTGGTGGGGTTTCAAGCCCTAGGACTGAGCTCTGGCTTTTTATACTACAATGCATCTTGATGATATCCACTCCCATCTCTCTCCTCCAACTGCCCCTCAACAGCTGAAACACACCCCTTCCCCATTCATGACCTTTTTATCTTCTTTGTACTTTGGGTACAAGTAGGACAGCTTGATATGTGTTGACAGATCTTGTTGGCTTGATCTTGTTTAAGAAACCACAATGGCAGTGAGTTCATGTGTGTATAATGACCATGTCTTGTTGAGAAGACATTGCTCTGTAACTCTCCTTTCCTTCCTTTGGCTCTGATGTCCCTTCCACCTCTACTCCCTTCCTCCATGATTGTCTTAAGTGGAGTATTGGTATTAGCTCTTCTTTGAAAGTCTGGTAGAGAATTCTGCACTAAAACCATCTGGCCCAGGGCTTTTTTTGCTTGAGAGACTTTGAATAATTACTTATATTTCCTTTGGAGATATAGGTCTATTTAGATTGTTTACCTGATCTTGTTCTTTTTTTTTTTTTTTAATTTTTGATACTTTATTTACATTTCAAATGTTTTCCACTTTCCAGGTCTCCTCTTTGGAAACCTCCTATCTCATCCCCCCTCCCCTGCCTCTATGAGGGTATTCCACCACCCACCCACTCCCATCTTCCCTCCCTGGCATTCCCTTATACTGGGGCATCTAACACCCTTAGGCCCAAGGGCCTCTCCTCCCACTGATGGCCAACAAGGCCCTCCTCTGCCACATATGTGGCCAGCACCATGGGTTCCTCCATGTGCATTCTTTGGTTGGTGGTTGAGTCTCTGGGACCACCGGGGGGGGTGCTGACTAGTTGACACTGTTACACCCTCCCCATGGGGTTGCAAACTCAGTCAGGTCCTTCAGTCACTTCTCCAACAAATCCATCTGGGACACCATGCTCATTCCAACGGTTGTTGTGAATTGAATCATGGCTGTTTCGAACTTTTGGGCTATTATACACTTATCAGTGAGTACATACGTGTTTGTCCTTTTGTCACTGAATTACCTCACTCAGGAGAGTATTCTCAAGTTCCATCCATTTGCCTGCAAATTCCATGAAGTCATTGTTTTTAATAGTTGTGTAGTATTTCATTGTGA
>CM052713.1:50096780-50107875 GCA_028551405.1 Uromys caudimaculatus | reverse complement strand
TCTGTATCCATTCCTCTGATGAGGGACATCTGGGTTGTTTCCAGCTTCTGGCTATTATAAATATGGCTGCTATGAACATAGTGGAGCATGTGTCTTTATTACATGTTGGAGCATCTTCTGGGTATATGCCCAGGAGTGGTATAGCTGGGTCCTCAGGTAGTATTATGTCCATTTTTCTGAGGGTCTGCCAAACTGATTTGCAGAGTGGTTGTACCAGCTTGCAATCCTACCAACAATGGAGGAGTGTTCCTCTTTCTCCACATCCTCGCCAGCATCTGCTGTCACCTGAGTTTTTGATCTTGGTCATTCTGACTGGTGTGAGGTGGAATCTCAGACTTGTTTTGATTTGCATTTCCCTGATGAGTAAGGATGTTGAGCATTTCTTTAGGTCCTTCTCAGCCCTGCGAATTTCCTCAGTTGAGAATTCTCTGTTTAGCTCTGTTCCCCATTTTTTGATAGGGTTATTTGGTTTTCTAGAGTCTAACTTCTTGAGTTCTTGTATATGTTGGATATTAGCCTTCTATTGGACGTAGGATTGGTTAAGATCTCTTCCCAATCTGTTGGTTGCCGTTTTGTCCTATTGACAGTGTCCTTTGCCTTACAGAAGCTTTGCAATTTCATGAGGTCCCATTTGTCTGTTCTTGATCTTAGAGCATAAGCCATTGGTGTTCTGTTCAGGAATTTTTCTCCTGTATCCACATGTTCGAGACTTCCCCACTTTCTCTTCTATTAGATTCAGTGTATCTGGTTTTATGTGGAGGTCCTTGATCCACTGGGACTTGGGCTTTGTACAAGTAGACAGGAATGGAACAATTTGCATTCTTCTACATGTAGACCGCCAGTTGAACCAGCACCATTTGTTGAAAATGCTGTCTTTTTTCCACTGGGTGGTTTTAGCTCCTTGTCAAATATCAAGTGACCATAGGTGTGTGGGTTCATTTCTGGGTCTTCAATTCTATTCCATTGATCTTCCAGCCTGTCACTGTACCAATACCATGCTGTTTTTATCACTACTGCTCTGTAGTACAGCTTGAGGTCAGGGATGCCGATTCCCCAAGAAGTTCTTTTATTGTTGAGAATAGTTTTTGCTATCCTGGGCTTTTTGTTATTTCAAATGAATTTGAGAATTGTGCTTTCTAAGTCTATGCAGAATTGAGTTGGAATTTTGATGGGGATTGCACTGAATCTGTAGATTGCTTTTGGCAAGATGGCCTTTTTTTACTATATTAATCCTGCCAATCCATGATCATGGGAGATTTTTCCATCTTCTGAGGTCTTCTTCGAATTCTTTCTTCAGAGACTTGAAGTTCTTATCATACAGTTCTTTCACTTGTTTGGTTAGAGTCACACCAAGATACTTTATATAGTTTGTGATTATTGTGAAGGGTGTCATTTCCCTAATTTCTTTTTTAGCCTGTTTCTCCCTTTGAGTATAGGAATGCTACTGATTTGTTTGAGTTAATTTTACATTCGGCCACTTTGCTGAAGTTGTTTATTAACTGTAACAGTTCTCTGGTGCAGTTTTCAGGTCACTTAAATATTCAATCATTTCATCCGTAAAAAGTGATATTTTGATTTCTTCCTTTCCAATTTGTATCCCTTTGACCTCCTTTTGTTGTCTAATTGCTCTAGCTAGAACTTCATGTACCATATTAAATAGATAGGGAGAGAGAGCCAGTCTTGTCTAGTCCCTGATTTTAGTGGGAATGCTTCACATTTCTCCCCATTTAGTTTGATATTGGCCACTGGTTTGCTGTATATTGCTTTTACTATGTTTAGGTATGTTCCTTGACTTCCTAATCTTTCCAAGACTTTTATTATGAAGGGATGTTTAATTTTGTCAAATGCTTTTTCAGCATCTAATGAAATTCCCATGTGGTTTATTTCTTTGAGTTTGTTTATGTAGTGGAGTACATTGATGGATTTCTGGGTACTGAATCATCCCTGCATCCCTGGGATGAAGCCTACTTGATCATGATGAATGATCGTTTTCATGTGTTCTTGGATTCAGTCTGCAAGAATTTTATTGAGTATTTTTGTATCAATATTCATAAGGGAAATTGGTCTGAAGTTTTCTTTCTTTGTTGGGTCTTTGTGAGGTTTTGGTATCAGTGTAACTGTGGCCTCATAGAAGGAATTGGGTAGTGTTCCTTCTGTTTCTATTTTGTGGAATTGTTTGAAGAGTGTTGGTATTAGGTCTTCTTTGAAAGTCCAATATAATTCTGCCGTGAACCCATCTGGTCTTGGGCTTTTTTGGGTTGGGAGACTTAATGACTGCTTCTATTTCTTTAGGCATTATGGGACTGTTTAGGTGGTTCATCTGATCCTGACTTAACTTTGGTATTTGGTATCTGTCTAGAAAATTGTCCATTTCATTCAGATTTTCCAATTTTGTTGAGTATAGGCTTTTGTAGTAGGATCTGATGCTTTTTTGAATTTCCTCAGAATCTGTTGTTATATCTCCCTTTTCATTTCTGATTTTATTAATTTAGATACTATCTCTGTGCCCTCTGGTTAGTCTGGCTAAGGGTTTATCTATCTTGTTGATTTTCTCAAAGAACCAGCTCCTGGTTTTGTTGATTCTTTGTATAGTTCTTTTTGTTTCTACTTGGTTGATTTCAGCCCTGCGTTTGATTATTTCTTGCCTTCTACTCCTCTTGGGTGTATTAGTTTCTTTTTGTTCTAGAGCTTTTAGGTGTGCTGTATGCTCTCTCCAGTTTCTTTTTGGAGGTACTTAGTGCTATGAGTTTTCCTCTTAACACTGCTTTCATTGTGTCCCATAAGTTTGGGTATGTTGTACTTTAATTTTCATTAAATTCTATGAAGTCTTTAATTTCTTTCTTTATTTATTTTTTCCTTGACCAAGTTATCATTGGGTGGAATGTTGTTCAGCTTCCATGTATATGTGGGCTTTCTATTGTTTTTGTTGCCAATGAAGACCATCCCTAATTCCTATTGATCTGAAAGGAGGCATGGGATTATTTCAATCTTCTTTTATCTGTTGAGATTTGTTTTGTGACCAATTACATGGTTGATTTTGGAGTAAGTACCATGAGGTGCTGAGAAGAAGGTTTATCCTTTTGATTTAGGATGAAATGTTCTATAGATATCTGTTAAATCCATTTGGTCCATAAGTTATGTTAGTTTCATTGTGTCTCTGTTTAGTTTGTGTTGTCTGTTGAGAGTGGGGTGTTGAAGTTTCCCACTATTATTGTGTGAGGTGCAATGTGTGCTTTGAGCTTTAGTGAAGTTTCTTTTATGAATGTGGGTGCTCTTGCATTTGGAGCATAGATATTCAGAATTGAGAGTTCTTCTTGGTAGATTTTTCCTTTGATGATGATGAAGTGTCCTTCCCTATCTTTTTTATGACTTTTGGTTGAAAGTGATTTTATCCAATATTTGAATTTGCCATGTGTCTTCCCACACCGTCCGACCAGCAGGTGCAGGCTGTGGGAAGTCTTTGTAGGACCTGCCCCTGGGTGGGAGAGGGGGCCATTCCTGGGGAAAGTGCAGCAGCCATCTCCATGGGTTCTCTAGCCAGGGGCACCGCAGTCGCAGCATGGTGTCTCAGATGGGCTAGCCAGAGTGCAGCTGGGGTTCTTGCAGGGACCAGATTTTGACAGCTTGGGGTGCTGGGCTAGCTGCTTAGGCTTGGGGTATGTGGTGGCCATCTGGAAGCACTGAGATGCTGGACACCTTTAGTGTGAGATTAGATGCGGCTCCTTAATCAAAGGCTGGATCCCTTGCTTCCCACGGCATGTCAAGATGAATAGACAGTCCCTAATTTTAAGGTGTTTATTGTCATTGTGTGGAGTAGCATGGATAGAATTGTACCCCTGTAACCTCTGGGAGAGGTGAGCCAGATATAGTAACTGGGAAGGGGCATGGCTAAGCCTCTAGGTGTCTCATTAACATGGGGATGGCTTGGGGCTGTGTGGCCAAGCCTCTACTTGGGGTGTGGTCACGCCTCTACCTGAGGATGGGTGGGTCAGGGATCTGATAACAGGTCTTAAGTAGCCAAAGCCTCCCTGGAGTGTTGGCATAATGTTTTGTGGTCCCTTGTAGGGTAAACCCTACTGGGTCTCCGTGGTTTAGCCTGTGTTTGACTGGGTGCCAGACTGCCTGTTACAGACCAATATCCCACATTTCTTGGGACCATTTGCCTGGAAAATTGTTTTCTAGCCCTCTACTCTGAGGTAGTGTTTGTCTTTAACACTGAGGTGTGTTTCCTGTATGCAGTAAATTGCTGGGTCCTGTTTATGTATCCAGTCTGTTAGTCTATGTCTTTTTACTGGGGAATTGGGTCCATTGATGTTAAGAGATATTAAGGAATACTGATTGTTGCTTCCTGTTATTTTCGATGTTATTTTTATGTTTGTGTGGCTATCTTCTTTTGGGTTTGTTGAAGGATTACTCTCTTGCTTTTTCTAGTGTGTACTTTTCCTTCTTGTGTTGGCATTTTCCATCTATTATCCTTTGTAGTGCTGAGTTTGTGTGAAGATACTGGGTAAATTTGGTTTTGTCATGGAATATCTTGGTTTCACCATTTAAGATAATTGAGAGTTTTGCTGGGTATAGCAGCCTGGGCTGGCACTTGTGTTCTATTAGGGTCTGTGTGAGATCTGCCCAGGATCTTCTAGCTTTCATAGTCTCTGGTGAGAAGACTGGTGTACTTCTGATTGGTCTGCCTTTATATGTTACTTTACCTTTTTCCCTTAATGTTTTTAATATTCTTTCCTTGTTTTATGTATTTGATGTTTTGACTATAATGCGACAGGAGGAATTTCTTTTCTGGTCCAATCTATTTGGAGTTCTGTAGGTTTCTTGAATGTTTATGTTCATCTCTTTCTTTAGGTTAGGGAAGGTTTCTATAATTTTGTTGAAGATATTTACTGGTCCTTTAAGTTGGGAATCTTCACTCTCTTCTATATCTATTATCCTTAGCTTTGGTCTTCTCATTGTGTCCTGGGTTTCCTGAATGTTTTGTGTTAGGAGCTTTTCATTTTTTGCATTTTCATTGACTGCGGTGTCAATGTTTTCTGTGGTATCTTCTGCTCCTGAGATTCTCTCTTCTATCTCTTGTACTCTGTTGGTGATGCTGGCATCTATGATTCCTGATCTCTTTTCTAGGGTTTCTATCTCCAGGGTTGTCTCCTTTTGTGATTTTTTTTTTTTGTTGTTTCTATTTCAATTTTTAGATCCTGGATGGTTTTGTTCATTTCCTTTGCCTGTTTGATTGTGTTTTCCTGTATTTCCTCTTTAAGGACTTCTAGCTGTTTGCCTGTGTTCTCTTGTATTTCTTTAAGGGAGCTATTTATTTCCTCCTTGAAGTCTTCTGTCATCATCCTGAGAAGTGATTTTAAATTTGAGTCTTCCTTTTCTGGTGTGTTGGGGTATCCAGGGCTAGCTGTGGTTGGAGAACTGGGTTTTGATGTTGCCAAGTTGCCTTGGTTTCTGTTCCTTATGTTCTTGCCCTTGGCTTTTCGCCATCTGGTTATCTCTGGTGTTGGCTGGTCTTGCTCTCTGTGACTGTGGCTTGTCCCTCCTGCAAGCCTTTGCATCAGTACTCCTTGGAGACCAGCTCTCTCTGAGATGAATTTGGGTTTGGAGAGCTGTGGTACAGGGTCAGCTCTGGGGTGCAGACAGAAACCAGAAGGATCCTGTCCCCAGCTGTTCCTTGGTTCTTGTGTCCTAACGGGTCTGTGTCGGGTCCCTCTCGATTAAGAAATTTGAACAGAAGTAGTGGTCTTCCTGTGCTCGAAGGTGTGTCAGCACTCCTGGGAGACCATCTTTCTCCTGGCCTGGAGTATGGAGCCCTGTGTCACAGGATCAGCTCCCTGGCTGCAGAAGGAAATTGGAAGGCCACTCCTAAGTCCCTGTATCCCGAGGGTTCTGGGCAGGGTCTCTCTGAGTGTAGGTACTGGCCTTGCACCAGATCACAGGCTTGTCCACACTACTTGGAAGGTACCTCTTTCCCTGCGGTATTTAGGTATGGAGCCACTGCGTGGTACAGACCACAGGTGTAAACTGGAAGACTCCTATCCCAGGCTGTTCCTAGGTCCCTGTGTCCTGCAGATTCCGGGCGGGTCCTGCTGAGCAGTGGTGCTTGTCTTACCTCCACTCATGGGCTTGTGCACACTCCTGGAATGCTAGCTTTCTCCCGGTGCTATTTGGTTATGGAGCTCTGTAGCACTGCCTAAGGTCCCTGGCCGTAGAAGGGAACCAGGAAGTCTTCTGTCCCAGGCTGCTTGTAGGTCCCTGTGTTCTGGGGGTTCTGGGCAGGTCCCTCTGAGCAGAGGTACTGGCGTCACCCCCCACCCCTATCATAGGCTTGTCAGCATTTCTGGGAGGGCAGCTCTTTCCTGTACTATTTGGGTATGGAGCCCTGTGGCACAGACCACAGGCGTGCTGTATTTTCTATATGCTTTTCTCCAACAGTTTCAAAACTTTTGGGTCATTTTAAGTTTTGACTCCATTTTTAAATTGGTTTTTTTACAGGATAAAAAATAGCAATTTTACTTCACTCTTTTACAAATTGATAGTCAGATATTCCTGGCATCATTTGTTGAAGACACTGTCCAATGTATATTTTCAAATTTTTGTAAAAAAATTAGGTGAGTGTGGTTAGTTGGTTTTGGTGCTAGGTACCATGATGTACTTTTTATGGTAGTTCTGTGAAATAACTTGACATCAGGTATTATGATATCTTTAGTGTTATCTCTGCTTGTTTATTTCATTTGTTTGTTTGTTTGTTAGGACAGGTTTTCAGTTTGAAGTGCCGTGTGGCTTTGGAATTCAACTGTATACACCTGACTGACCTGAAACTTACAGAGGTCAACCTGCCTTTGCTCCCGAAGTGCTGCAATTAAAGGCATGTGCCACCACATCTTGCCAGGACTACTATTTTTGGTGAAGATTACTTGGCTGTCCAAGGTTGTGTTTCAATATGAATTTATGCTATTGTTTTGTTCTGTTTTTATTCTGTTAAAAATGTTCTTGAAATTTTGGTGGAATTTCCCTGAATCTTACGATCACAGTCAGTAACAGCTTTCCCCAAAATTGATTCTGCTGACCCATGAGCATGCTGGTAAGTGGGGCTTGTGTCTTCTACAGAGCTCTTTTGTTTTTGTGGTTAGGTTTATACATAGGAATTTTTGAAGGTATTGTGAATTGGATTGTTTTCCTGATTTTTTTCTGAGAGTGGACACTATCTGTTCATACAGTTGTTAGGTGGTTTTTCTATCCAGCCAAATTATTGAACATCTGTTTTTTCAGTTCTAGGACTTTAGTTGTTACATTGTTGCAATTTCATATTGTGGTGAAAATATTTTCAGTATAATTTTGCAGTCTTTAATTGATTACAGAGTTGGGGTTATTCTTTCGTATCCTACTTTCTTTAGGATTTTTCTTATAAAAGATGGTAGAGCTTTGTTAAAAGTCTTGCCTTTCATATATTGAGATGCTCCTTTGATTATTGTAATTAAGGTAATTCTATGTTATATGACATTTGATGTTTGGCATGTATTGAAACACCGTTGAATTCAGGGAATGAAACAACTTGTTCGTGATGGTTGCTGTCCTTGTTCTTGACTGCCCAGCAGAACTGGATGGTGAGACACTACTGCTAAAGATAGAGGACTCCCTGATAGTGAGACTTAGAGAAATAAAGCTGGAACTTCTGTAGAAACTCTCTCCCTTTTGGCTACCTTTCACATTGCCTCCGGATGCCATGCAGCGTGCTGGCAGAGGAAGCCTTCAATGGTATTATGTTGCACTGAACTCATCATGCTACAACAGCAACCTGCCAGGCAAGCTGTATCCACTGCTGCAAAAGTGTGAGGAAGGTTACTGGGGTAGCCAACTAACTGCTCTGGGGTTGGATATGAGGCCTTCTCCACAGCATAAAATTCATGCTTGGCATTGTAATGGGGCCAGCTCTCTTCCACAGTGTACACATTTCGTGGAAATGTCTCTTTTAGCCACCCAGTTTTTCTGCATTTTGTTGTTATTTTGGCTTGTGTGTCTTTGTTAGATATTACTTTCCTGGGAGGCATTACATCTCAGTGTGGTCAGATACCATGCGACAAATAGAGGCTCCTGGCTGCTTCTCCACAGAGGTTTGCAGATCCCACCTCTGTTTCTTCTTACCTCTTAATCTCTCTTTATTTTCTTATACTGTTTCAATACCAGCTCTTTTCCTGGTAGGAGTAGATTTTATACTCTTTAATCTTGACTTTTCTCATTCACATGGTTACACAGAAGCAGCTTCTAATCCAACATCTTATCCAAAAGCCCATATTTCCTTGAATGCCATGTCAGTTAGTTTGAGACTAGCTCCCCACAGAACTGTTCAAAGTGCTAACACACTGCATCAAGCAACTCTATTCTATATTGATTTTATTACTCATATATTCTACTTTTTTTGTAGTAACATCTATACTAATCTGCCACTGCATTATTTCACATGTGATAGTACACTTTATTCTCACAACATTCTGAGAATCAAGATAGTTTATTATTAGACTATATTTTGTAAACCGAGGCTCACAAAGTTAAATTATTTTTCCAAGGAAAGTCAATCTACATATAAACTGGGACTTACTACTCTCAAGTAATATTGCTTCAATATAATGAATGCAAACCGCAACTAGACTTTTATAACATTGGCTTTGGGCTTATTTCCCAGCTGACACAAAAATGGAACAAAGAAGCAACCTTAGTGTGGAATTATGAAACTGCCCTGGAAGTTTGTAGCCCTTTGTTTTGTTATCTTCACAAGGTTTGTACATTGTAAAATTTAGAAATTAATCAAGACTTAGCACTATTGTGTATTTACTTCCTCCAGATGGAAACATTTTCTGGGAGGCAGAAGATTACTTATAATATAAAGAAAGCTCCAAAATGTTATGAGTCTGAGAAAGCTCTTAAAACTTACAAGACTCAGAAATCCCACCTCAATGCTCAGTGAACTGTAGACAGTTGCTCAAGGAGAGGAATCTCTATTGTGGAGCTATCTACAAAATGGGCAAAAAGCTTCAAGAATGAAGTTTTTCTGAGTCATCTATACTGGGATAGATCTTCCTGGTAAGTAATGTTGCTCAGAAATTATTAAATTTCTGTAATTAACCTCTCATCTATGCTCCCCTAAACAACCTAAATAAACTCTTTGGCTTACAAATTTAGGCTTAGTTAAAATCATTGTTAAGTCTGTTGTTAGTGTACCATTTAGAGCAAATAAATTTGTTCATATATCTCCAGAAAAAGTCACGAAATATGTGTTCAGATGCCATCATCATTTAATGCTACAATATGAAAGAATGAAAACATGCCTGGTAATACAAAGGGAAAAGTGTCTGAAGTAAGACTTATCCAAGGATCAAGAAATAAAAGTTAACTATATCATAAGTCCATCTATAAAATAAAACCTAAAAATAACAAATAGTGATGCTTATAAATGAAACATACTACTTATGTGAATTAATGAAACACCTACAAAAAATAAGTTACATGTACTGTATACATGTGAAAGCATATGTTATATGATATCTTTTGTGTGCCAATAAAAACAATCTTTTTAAATTGAAAAGAACATTTAAAACCTTAATCATGACCTAGACTTTCCCTTAATTCAGTGGTTCTCAACCTTCCTAATGCTGTGATCCTTTAATGCAAGTCCTCATGTTGTACTGACCTCAACCATAAAATTATTTCCAATGCTATATTATAGCTATAATTTTGTTACTGTTATAAATCTTAATGTGTTTTGTGAAGGTCTTATGTGATTCTTGTGAAAGGGTAATTAGACCCCTAAAGAGGGCACAACCCACAGGTTGAGAAACACTGAATTAAGTGGAAGTAAGGAAGTGTGTGTGTGTGTGTGTGTGTGTGTGTGTGTGTGTGTGTGTGTGTGTGTTTGATGGAGAAGAAATTCTCATCTCTCCTTCATTGTGAGAGGATCTATCAGTTCTGCTTTCTAAATGCTCTGTATGATATGCTGAATGTACATTGTTATTGATTCCTTTATTTATTTTAGAAGAAAACTGCTATCCAGTTTAATTTTCATGTATTTGTGAGCATGCATATGAATATATATGTATATATTTATATCAGTGCATATGTGTATATATGTTAGAATGAAAGGCTAACATTTCCTTGTAAGCAGAAAAGGGAATAATTCTTGTGCTAGAAATTTATTCTTTGTTTTATATTTTTGGTTCTACATTCCTTCCCTTAGTTATCATGCTAAGCAATACATTTTTTTTTCTATTTTGGTTTGTTTTGTGAGGTTAAGAGGTACAATAGCAAACAAGGCAACTGATGTGTTCAATGCTATGTCATTAAAATACCAAGTGAATTATGCATGTGGATATGCATACTTGTTTTTCTTAAAGAGATTCAATCCATGTTGCCTTAGTGCTTTATAGTTTCAAATACATGGATTTTGGAAAGGCCAACTGAAGAGCACATGTCCAGCAAGAATCTCTGATATGCAATGTGCCCTCTGGACTAGCTAGCTAGAACAGATGGCCCTCAGTCTTTATTAAAGGTCAATTGATTTGTGCCTTTGGTACATATGTGGGGAAAGAGATTTCAAATTCTGTCCTTGTAATAAGTGGCTCATTGCATATTTTCAGAAAATTCAATTTTAACTATATGGTTGTTCCCAATCATCAGAGAAAATCTCGGTATTTATCTTTAAATCCTAAATAAATTTCAAGTTCACAGTCTAAAACTAAGCACTGAAACTACAGGGCTGTCCCTTGTTCCATTATTCGGTCTATTAACAAATCACTACATGACTGTGGAACTGATCTCACAATGAAACAGCAAGTTCACTCAGTTCTCTTAAACTGAAATGGAGTCTTGCTTGGCCACCAAGCACTGTTCTTCACATAGAGTTGTCATGCTTATGCAAGGCTTTCTTATACCAGTTTGGTTAATAAAATTGCTCTTTCTTCTGCATGCCTTTAGCCCTTGCTGTGAATTTCATTAATTTAACTTTAACATTTTAATGATGTTAATTTTTCAATACAACTTTTCTGTTCTCCATGTGGTGTGTTAAAATTGGGCCTCCTAGAGCAAGACGACAATGGGC
>CM052713.1:50030330-50096680 GCA_028551405.1 Uromys caudimaculatus | reverse complement strand
TTGGGCCTGAGGGTGCTAGAGGCCCCAGTAAAGGGGAATGTCAAGGTGGGAATATGGGAATGGGTGGGCGGGTAGGTGGGAGGAGGAATTCCCTCACAGAGTCGGGGAGGGGGAGGGGATTCGGGGTTTCCGAAGAGGAGACCCAGAAAAGGGGAAACATCGGAAATGTAAATAAAGTACCAAAAAAAAAAAAAAAAAATTGGGCCTCCTATAATTCCGTAGAAGGACAAGGAAGAAATGATTGGGACCTAGCAAGCATTAAAATCAGGTCACTTTCCTTGTGTGTGGAAGAAAAGAGCAAGGCTGGGGCTTTGGCTTTTTCTCGTAAGCTCTTATTCTTCTGGGGGCTTCATTAACCACTGAACTTTAGACATATGTCCCCAAATAAATTATTGGAGAGGTACCAGTGATCTGTCCCATGTTTTCATATGCATCTTACTTGCAAGTTAAATTGGAAACTGAGGTGGATACATGTTCATCACACTGAACTAATACTCTACATCTGGATTTAGCTTTTTACTTCTAATGTCTATTACCTGTCTAATATCACTTAGAGCAGTGATTTTCAACGGTCCTAACGCTGCATGTCTTTAACACAGTTCCTTATGTTGTCCCAACTCTAAAAAATATTTTGTTGCTACTTCATAACTTCAAAACAGTAATTTTACTTTTGTCATAAATCACAAAGTCAATATTTTTGGAGATAGAGGTTTACCAAAAATGTTGCTATGCACAGGTTGGGAACCACTGACTTAGACACATGAGGACTTTCAATACAGAGTGTAGGTCAAGGTCTGTAAAATCATTTTCTTCCTAACAAAAGCTTTCTGTTTTACTATGTTCTGAGCACACTTGTAAAACTAAAATTATGTCACTTACGTAAAGTTGCTTTCTGTCCCAGGGATGAACATTTACAGAGGTAGAAACTACCCTCAGAGAAGGCACAGTAAGGAGTTTTCCAGTGTTCCCCGATAGGTCAGAGATGATTCTCTGTTATTCTTCTTATTATCTTCCTGCAGATTCAGATAATACTCTCTTAGGAGGAAACATACTAGAATTGGGTGACAGGGAGATCAAGGAACTAAACAAACACTTATCAGTCAAGTTTTATCTTATTCTTTTTCATTTAATCTTGTTTGTATTTATGTGTGGGTGTGCATGTGTGTAGGCGTATATGTGTGTGTGTGTGTATGTCTGTTGGAGATACCCATGTAAATATAACTTACCAAGTACAGTTTTGTTGATTGTGTATATAGTTTAATGTTGGACAACCATTATTGGAGGGGCTCATCTTTGGAAGGAGCTAATTATCCTTCTCTCAGAAGTCATTAGCTGCCTGTAGTTCTTGTCTAGGAGTATGACCCCATGAATAATTTCCCCTTCCTCATTAGCATAGTGATTGATATTGCCATTGTTCTAGTCTTGTTTATGCAACGATTTCTAGGTGAGACCATTTCAAAGACAACTTCTTGGTATTCTTGCAATGAAGTAAATTAAGTAAATCAACTTTACTTAAGTGACAATTTTATTTTAATGAATGTACTAAGAACATGGTAAAGCAGAGAGCTTTTGTTAGGGATAAAATGATTTCTGTCCCCTCTTTCACAATGTTCTCTGAGCCACTGATATATGCATATGTCTGTGTATTGTATATGTGTATGTGTACATATATATATAAGGTAGATGTAATCATTGAGACTAGGCTTTTCACAGTCTTTTGATCTCTACTTTGTGACCAGTCATGGCTTTCTCTGATGGTCTACATGTTTTTGAAAAAGGAGATTTCTTTGATGAGTAGTAATATCTACATTTATTGTGGTTATAAGAATAATACCCATGTATGATGTAGTAATATTATAATGTATTATGTAGCAATACATAGAATATAGCAAGGAATTATGTTAGTAAAGTAAAGTAATAGTAGATGCTTTTCTAAGGTGTATGTCTTTACTAGCTCAGGGAAGCTGACTACGTTTCCAGTTCCTGACAGGACTTCGCTTCTGGTGAGTATACTTAAGTCCAATTAGACAGCTGCTGGTTTCCACTGACATGAAAATGTCACTTCTTACACCTTTATGCATATCTTGACATATTGATAATTATCATGGATGGTGGGTCTCCCCTCTCCCTGGGATCATTGGCCGCCGGCCCCAAAGATGAAGAGAGCAGAGTCAACCAACCAGCAGGGTTTCTGTAGGCTGATCGGTCAAACGGTAATAATATCATACCAGGACCAGCTTTGGGGAGACAGATCAACTTTACTTTGTGTGATTCAAGGAGTATATAGCTTTGCGTTAAGGGATTAGGAATATCCAGGGTGGGCAAAGCTTATTGGCTCAAGACTAAGATCCTGAGATGCTTCCTTAGCACGAAGCAGCATCCCAGGGAATCCCTGGTGCTAGCTGAATGGATTTTAATCAGGTGAAAGAAAGGTGAACTTGTAAGCTAAACAACATTACCTGACATTCCACAGGTAGAGGTGTGTGGGGGTTTCAAACTCCCCAGAGAAGGTTAGAAAGGAAGCCTGCTTTTTTAATTTTATTTTTATTTTTTGAGAAGCTCAGAAGGCTATTCCAAAATTGGTAGACTTCAACCTTAACTAGCAGGCAACAATGGTTCATAGGTATTGCAGCTTTGTAGAACTGTTTAATTACTTGCTTCCTTGGCTTCTTGCATCCATTTTATTTTATTTTATTTTATTTTTTTCTTTTGAAGTCATGGAAGATAGACTACAGGAAAAATGCTTCCAGATTAGATCCAGTTCGAATGATACTCATGCTGTTTCCTAAGTGTGTAGTATCTTGACCAATAGAAGCCAACTCAAACTCTATGTGGCAACTAATGGCTATACCTGGCTCTAATCCTCCTCTGTATCCTTCTGTATTGACCCCTCCTGCTCCCTATCCCTCACTTTCCATTGTTCTGTTTCTCACTTCCGGTAGTCTGTATCTTGCTATTTCTCCCCCAAGCTCCAATACCTACGGTCTCTTTATACTTCCCTGGTTTCTGTGGTTACTCCATGTTGTTTACTCAAATCTGAGGATTTGGAGTTAGGAACCACCAATAAGGTGTCATTTCTCTTACTGTGTTGGGTTACCTCTTCAATGTATTATTTTCTAAACCTATCCATTCATCTGCCAATTTCATGATTTCTCTGCAGAATGATGCAATTAGGTGAGTATCTATTACCTTGAACAAAAATAAGATCCAAGTGGATGAAAGACCTCAAATTAAAACACAAAACACAAAAATTGCTGGACAGGAACAAAGGCAGTAACCTACATGATATATGTATAGAAAACAACTTTCTGAAAAAGGACTCCATTTACTTAAGAACTATGGCAAAAAACTGATAAGTGGGATTTTATGAAGTGAAAACTCTTTTGTTGAGCAAAAGAAACAGTTAGGCTGAAAGACGAAAATTTTGGGTTCAGTCTCCATCTTAGAAAACCTGACCTAAGTAAGCTAACAGGCCGGTACCTAACTCCAGTTTCTAGGCTATCCAAACTAAGACCTGTTTCTCCAGGTTATTCACCCCCCAACAAATCCAGTGTTTAGTACCACTTTCCAGGTTAATCTCCAACAAATCTGCACTTCCAGGTTACAAGCCCACCCCTGCCTAATAACCACTAATTAGGAGAAAAGCAGAAGTTAAGTTTATGGTTTGACTCCCAGCACCAGCCAATTATGCTAAAGGCCACAGTAGCACCCTAATTAGATGCTTGCCAGGCTAGAAACACTCACCCTTCATTCCTTCACTTACTGGAGTTGGAGAAGGGACTGAAGGAGCTGAGGGAGTTTGCAGCCCCATGGAGGGAGCAACAGTGTCAACTGGCCTGACGCCCCCCCCCCCCCCCAGTCCTCCTGGAGGCTGGACCACCAACCAAAGAATACACATCGAGGTACCCATGGTTCGGACCACATATGTGGCAGAGGAGGGCCTTGTTGGCCATCAGGGGGAGGAGAGGCCCTTGGGCCTGAGGGTGTTAGAGTCCCCATTAAAGGGGAATGTCAAGGTGGAAATAAGGGAGTGGGTGGGCTGGTGGGAGGGAGGTGGAATACCCTCATAGAGGTGGAGGAGGGGGAGGGGATGGGGGTTTCCAAAGAGGAGACCTGGAAAGGGGGAAACATTGGAAATGTAAATAAAATATCAAAAAAAAAAAAAAAAAAGAAAAGAAAAAAAACCAAAAAACAAAACATGTAAACTCAGCAAGGACTTCCAGGCTACAGTGGATTTTATTAATTTTTATTTCCTATTGTTATTAAAATATATTTAATTGACAATAAAATTATACTTATTAAAAAAAAAAAAACAAAAAACAAAAAAGACCTGTCCTGGTGAGTGATTCAAGCCTTTCTACACTGAACCGTCTGGGTGGGTTGGGTCAGCAGTGAATTAAGCCCCAGCCAGAGATTGAATAAAGAACCTTTGTGACTGCAACCTATTTGGTTCCTTGATCATCGTCTTTTGGAGTTCAGGAACAGTTTCAGCACAACAAAACCACTGGAGAAGGAACCCTCTAAATTGGAGAGGATCTTTCTCAGATATATGTCTGACAGAGATATTAAAAAAATACAGAAAAAAAAAAGGGTCAAGGAAACAAATGATCTAGTTTTTAAAAAACTGACTATGGATATAAACAGAGATCTCTGTAGAAGAACCAAAATACAGTCAAGAAATACTTTTTAAAAATGTCCATCATTCTTAGCAATTAACGATATGTAAATTGAAACAATTTTGAAATTTCACCTCATACCAGTCCCAACGGCCAAAAATAGACAAAGCAATTGAAAACAAATGCTGGTAAGGCTGTGGGAATAAAAGGAACTCTCATTCACTGTCAGGAGGATTGCCAACTGATCTACTAACTCTAGAATTCAATATGGGGAATGGTAAATGAATCTAAAATTAAATCTACCATATGACCCAGCTACACCATTTTGTTTTTGCATTTACTTCAAAGGATTCAGCATGCTATTCCCCAGACATCTGCTCTGCATGTTCATTGCTACCCTGTGCACCATAGTCAGGAAACGGACACAATCTAACTGCCTTTCATCAGGCAAATGGATAACAGAAATACGACATATATACAGAATGTAGTGCTATTCTGCTGTTTTTAAAATTTTGAGATTGTTTCACGCATTTCAACATTGAAAAGAAATTACATTAAACTAGCAATTATAGTTTCATTTGAAAAAAAATCTGAATACACCTTTATGGAAATAATTGGTTTGATTTAATTAGTGATTTGCCCTTTAATAAAGGCACCACATTTTTTTCCAAGTTTTCCAAATTCATGCAACAGAATTGGCTGTTAGGCATGTTATTTTGGTGTTTTTGGTTTTGTTTTTTAACATTCCTTCTTTTTATTTAATTTTTTTTACATACCGGAATTTATTCCCCTCCTGGTCCACTCTCAGACTGTTTCACATCACATATCTCCTCCCTGCCCCCTGTCTCCACGAGGATGTCCCAACCCAGCCACCCCCACCCCACCAGACCTATGAACTCCCTGGGGCCTCCAGCCTCTTGAGGGTGAGGTGCATCTTCTCTGACTGATCCCAGACCCAGCAGTCCTCTGCAATATATGTGTTGGGGGACCTCATATCAGCTGGTGTATGCTGCCTGGTTGGTCCAGCGCCTGAGAGATCTGGGGTTCCAGGTAAATTGAGACTGCTGGTCTTCCTACAGGGTTACCCTCCTTCTCAGCTTCTTCCAGCTTTTCCCTAATTCGACCACAAGGTGTGAATATCTGCATCTGACTCGTTCAGCTGCTTGTAGGGTCTTTTGGAAGGCAGTCATGATAGGTCCCTTTTTGTGAGGGCTCCATAGCTACAGTAATAGTGTCAGGCCTTGGGGCCTCCCCTTGAGCTGGATCCCACTCTGGGCCTGTCGCTGGACTTTCTTTTCCTTAGGCTCTTCTCCATTTCCATCCCTGCAGTTCTTTCAGACAGGAACAATTATGGGTCAGAGTTTTGACTGTGGAATGGCAACCCCCTCCCTCACTTGATGCCTTGTCTTTCTGCTGGAGGTGGACTCTACAAGTTCCCTCTCCTCACTGTCGGGTATCTAAGGTCCCTCCCTTTGACTCCTGAGAGTCTCTCACCCCAGGTACATTCTGGAGGGTCTTCCCAACCTCTTACCTCTGGAGGTTGCCTGTTTCCATTCTTTCTGCTGGCCCTCAGGGCTTCAGTCCTTTTCTCCCATCCAATACCACATCATGTTCCCCTCTTCCCCCTTTGCTTCCAGGTCCCTCCCCCGTTGTGACTGCTTTCTTCTCCCTCTCAAGTGGGACTGAGGTGTCCTCACTTGGGCCCTTTAGCTTATTGATTTTTTTTTGAGTTCTGTGGACTGTATCTTGGGTATTTGGTACTTTTTTTTTTTTTTTTTTTTGGCTAATATCCACTTATTAGTGGATATTGTGGACATACAATGTATGTCCTTTAGGGTCTGAATTACTTCACTCAGGATATTTTCTACTTCCATCCATTTGCCTGCAAAACTCAGGATGTCCTCATTCTTAATAGCTGAGTACTATTCCATTGTATAAATGAACCACATTTTCTGTATTCTTTCTTCTGTCATGGGACATCTGGGTTGTTTCCAACTTCTGGCTATCACAAACAAAGCTGCTATGAACACAGTGGAACATGTGTTCCTATGAATGGTGAGGCATCTTTTGGGTATATTCCCAAGAGTGGTATTGCTGAGTCTTCAGGTTGTTCTATTTCCAGTTTTCTAAGGAACCTCCAGATTGATTTCCAGAGTGGTTGTACCAGTTTGCAATCCCACCAGCAATGGAGGATTGTTCTTCTTTCTCCACATCCTTGCCAACATGTGTTGTCACCTGAGCTTTTGTTCTTAGCCATTCTGATTGGTGTAAGGTGGAATCTCAGGGTCATTTTTATTTGCAGCTCTCTGATCACTAAGGACTTTGAACATTTCTTTAGGTGCTTCTCAGTCATTCAAGATTCTTCTGTTGTGAAATCTCAGTTCAGTTCTATACCCCATTTTTTGATTGGATTGTTTGGATTTTTGGTGGTTAGCTTCTTGAGTTCTTATATAATTTGAATATTAACTCTCCTATCAGATGTGGGGTTAGTGAAGAATTTTTTCCCAATCTGCAGGTTGCCACTTTGTCTTATTGACTATGTCCTTTACCTTACAGAAGCTTTCCAGTTTCATGATGTCCTATTTATCAATTCTCGATCTTAGAACATGAGCCATCCTACCAAAGGCAATCTACAGATTCAATGCAATCCCCATCAAAATCTCAACACAATTCTTCAACGAAATGGAAAGAGCAATTCTCAAATTCACCTGGAAAAGCAAAAAACTCAGAATAGTGACAACAATTCTCAACAATAAAAGAATCACTATCCCTGATCTCAAGCTCTACTACAGAGCAATAGTGATAAAAAACTGCATGGTATTTGTACGGAGACAGACACATTGATCAATGGAATAGAATTGGAGATCCAGAAATAGAACCACACACTTACACACACTTGATCTTTGACAATGAATCCAAAAATACACAATGGAAAAAAATAAAGTATATTCAATAATGATGCTGGTCTAACTGGCTGTTTGTATGTTGAAAAAATAAAACAGACCCATATTTGTCACCTTGCACTAGACTGAAGTCCAAGTGGATCAAGGACCTTAACATAAAACCAGATACACTAAATCTAATAGAAGAGACAGTGGGACTCATTGGCACAGAAGGCATGTAATTTTTAACCCATCTAGCCAAGACTCAGGATCTCAGGAAATTATCAGTAGCAAAAGACGGATGTTCTGGAAATGGACTTCGAAATTTATCAACAGAAAGTTTTTATTTAAGAAACTCTTTCTCTTTGTATGTGTGTTTGTGTATAGATGTGTGTATGTGTGACTCTGAATGTGTATGTTTGTATATGTACATGTGTATATGTGTATGTATGTATCTGTGTGTGCATGTGTGTTTGTGTGCATTCAAGGGTGTAAATGCAAGTAATTTCATGCCATGTTGCATGTATGGAGGTCCAAAAACAATGTCAGGTTGTATTTACCTCATTTGAGACAAAAGTTTCTTACTTGTCCTGTTTCAGGGCAGCTGATATATTAATGTGTGATAATTTTCCTGTAGCTACTTTGTAGGAATTACAGACAGGCATTGTACTGCATTGGGCATGACTTCTGGGGACTCAAGCTGAGGTCCTCATACCTGCGGGAGAAACAATTTTACCTATTGAGCCATTTCTCTTCCCAAGGACATATTTTTTGTTATTGAAAGATTGAAGAATACACATTTTAAAAAATGTTTACCAATGTTATCGAAATGATGTGAAAATTGTGAATGTACGTAATTAATTTTTTAGTGAAGTAAGTTTCTCTCAACTTAAAGAAAACTTTATTGAACAAAGGCTAACAATGTAATTTGCTAGGAGTTTTATTCATTTAAAATATAGAAATTGTTATTCATTCTTTAGTAATTTCAAAAGTTGTAGATTGTTTATTTTCAGATATATTTCAAGGGGAAATGATACTATGTTTTTGTTGTTGTTTTTTAGTAACAGTGAGGTATCATAGAAAACAGACTCCAAATTAATTATTTAAAGTTTGCAAACTCAGAGAGGGTTCTTCAGTATTACAGGATAAATGCACTGTTGAAAAGAGGTTATCCACTCTTTTCATGGTTTGATTCTGTCACTTGATAAAAAGTAACTGCTTTTGGAGTTCTTTTCTCATTGAAACAATGACAAAATAGGGTTTTTAAAGGTTTTAGCTAAGGTTGTCATTGAAGCTCATCAATGCAGCATGGCATTTTATAAATCAGTATTAACTTGCATGAAATCATTTCTTAAAACAAACAGGGCATATTATCAGTGACATCAAAGATCTTAAATTGTATGAGATATTTCCCAAAAGTAGAGAAGTGGAGATCATTTAAGCTTGATAATTTTTTTTTTTTTGTGAATTTATGTGAGAAACTGAACACTAGAAAACTAGGTTCATTTTATTCTAGAAACAGTGATGGAATGTGATTATAATCTATAATTTCTTCCAGTGGCACCTGGGTAAAAACAATCAGCTTAGTTTGGCTTTTTATACTGCAGTGATTGGGACATAGGCAAGTAAGTCAGTGTAAATAATGATTTTTATTGTAAAAGTGAAAGAGATGATGTCAAAATATTCAGCTTATAACATTTCTATAATAATAAGACTTCATCACTGTTTATATTTTTTATTGACAAGAACTTTTATGTGAATGCAGGTCAATCATTTCAAACAATCTGCAGATGCTATGAAATAGTTGAATCTTAACTCAAACGTTCTATATTTTAATATGTTTGTTGTTTATTAAATGTGGTTACTCTATTTCCATGGATTCATGAAATAGAGTCTTCTCATATAATCATCCTGCCTTCTCTATAGCAGGAGAGACTTAGGTTAGCAACATTGGTTTTTCATGATCTTGGTTAGAAATAAATAAATATATGGATCCTATTTATAATCATTATAGTAAATTAGTTTCATTGCTCAATAACTAGAACCAGAGAGGCTAGGAGTTGTGGAATTATCTTTGTAATATGGCATAAATATTGAGTGTTTAACACACCAACTCCTGATTAACTGAAGTTTTTATATAAAGGATTGGAAGAGCCACTGGTTTAAGATATCTGTTTTGTACTTATCACTGTCCCAGAGTCAAGTATATACTAATAGCTTTGTTAATAACTTAGATTACTGAGCATGTGCACACAAATTAGAACAAAAAAGTTTTCCAAGACACATCCTTTTTCTCTCATTTTGAAAATATCTCTAACTGAATCCTTGGTCGCATCTCCTGGTTTTTCCAGTGGCTGGGAGATAAGAAATTTCCATTTCGTAGTTCACTATCTCATCAGCAGGTTTTTCACACCGTCTAGTGTGCAATCTTGGGAGGCCTGGAGACATGAAAGCATTTAGAGAAGCTAAATGCTATCTCAACATCTCTTTACATATCTCCAAGTTCAATTGCTTCTTGCCAATATTTATTCCACCTTTACAGAGTAAAAAAAATTATACTTTCAGTCAAAGAGTAGAAAAGTAAAATGGAATTTTCAGAATTACATTTTGTATAACCTGTTCACTTTATAATATCTTGTCAGATATAGTACAGATGACCTGTCTGTTTTTGCTGAGAAGGTACAATAGTACCTTAAAATGTTATTTTTTCCAGGAAATGTTAAATTATTTTTGCTTCTAGGCACTGTATCCATAGGCTCATCTTTTTTATTAGTGCTTGTGATATGTTTCTCTCCTCCCCCGCTTGATGCTCATATTTAAAAGTCATAGCTATTAGATAAGGGCTTATGGGGAGAGCAAAAGTTTTCAGATACTTTTCACAATGAGATTATTTTTGTAATTTCATAGGTAGAAATTCAATGTCCCATTCCTTATAAACCCTCTAAAATTTCATATGTCAGAATTTGAAAACATATTCCAGTTTATCTTTGTCACTTCAACTATTTGATATTTTTCTTTTGAGTGGTTCAAGTAACTATTCTTTCATGGTCATTATGATCTCAATATGTCTAGAATATTTATGGTCCTCAGTAGATGATTTTTGAGTGACTGAACCTAGAATTAATCACAGACCAAATTCCTTTTTCATGAAAATCCTACCAATATTAAAATGCTTTTCCTCCAGTGTGAAGCATTTGCCAACCTCTAGACACAATGATGGTGTGGCCTCAATGTCACTCTTTAAAAAGGTGAGACTTAGATTTTTGAGTCTCTCCCAGTACTCCTTCTCTCTCTCCTCCCCATACCGCATCCTCCTCTTCCCATCCCACCTCCTCTCCCACCCAGTCCCCTTCTTCCATTAACCCCCAATGTAGAATCTATTTCCCCTTCTCAGAGAGATTCAAGCATTCCCTTGTTACTTACCTTCTTTGGATCTTTTGTTTGTAACATAGTTATCCTATATTTTATGACTAATATCCACTTATAAGTCAGTATATATTATGTTTGTCTTTCTGCATCTGGGTTACCAGACTCAAGATGATCTTTTGTAGCTCTGTTCATTTGCCTGAAAAAGTCATAACATCATTGTTTTTAATGGCTGAGTACTACTCCAGTATGTAAATGTACCAGATTTTCTTTGTCCATTCTTTGGTCGAGGGACATCTAGGTTGTTTCCAGTTTCTGGTTTTACAAATAAAGCTGCTATGAACATAGTTAAGCAAGTTGACTTGTGGTATGGTGGAACTTGTTTTGGGTATATGCTCAGGAGTGGTAGCTATAGTGGATATAGAAGTTGAACCTGCCATTTTCTGTAACCAGGAAGAACTTCTAATGAAGGGATTGGTATACCAATTTATCCACAAAACCTTAGACCCACAATTTGTCCTGCCTACAAGATGTGGAGAGGTAGAAGATGGAGCAGAAATGGAAGAAAGTACCAACCAATAACTGGCCCAGCTTGAGACTCACGCTGTGAGGAGCCTATCCCTGACTCTATTAATGACATCCTGATATATTCCCAGAGAGGAGCCTAGCATATGTCATCAGACAGCTATCACCTAGTAACTGATAGAAACCAGTGCAGAGACCCACAGCAAAACATTAAGTGCTGCTGTGGAATCCCGTAGAAGAGAAAGAAGAATGAAAGCAGCCAGAGAGATCAAGAACACCACAAGACAGCCTACAGAATCAACAAACCTGTGCCCATGGGGCCTCAAAGAGACTGAACTGCCAACCAGGGAGCACACATGGGACAAACCTAGGTCATTTCACACGTGTAATCATTGTGCGTTTGGATCTTCATGTGGGATGTCTAAAGCAGGAGCAGGGGCTCTCTGTCTCCGAATACTTTACCTGCCTTGGGATCCCTTTTCTCTGACTGGCCTGCCCTGTGTAGCCTCAATAGAAAAAGATGTACCTACTTTTACTGCAACCTGATATACCAAGGCTGGTTGACATTCATGGGAAATTTCCCCTTTTCTGAGGAGAAGAAAAGGATAAGTGGTATTGGGTTTGGATAAGAGAGGGACTGAGGAGAGAAGGAAAGGAAGTTGGGATCAAGAAGTAAAGTAAATATCCCACATCCCACATACTGGCCACACCTTTTTAGATAGTTCCTGCCCCAGTTATTCAGAGCCCCAATTGGTTTCACATGAAGACCAAGCTACACATCTCCTACTTTTGTTCTGGTAGGCCTAGTGGGAGAGGAAGTGCCTAGCCTCGCAAGGACTTGAAGTGCAAGGGTTGGGGGATACCAGGGCTTCCCCTACCTACACAGAGAAGAAGGGGAGGAGGGATGGGGGAAGGATTGTGGGAGGGTGTGGCCTAGAGTGGGCAATGAGCAGAATGTAAAGTGAATAAATAAAAAGTAAATTAAAAAAATTAGAAAAAATCCAAGTAAAGTACTTAATAATTAAAAAAAGGACTACCACATCACAGTGAGAAAAAGTTGAGACTATAAACCGGATTATTTTAAAATTTTCTTATGATTTTATCTATGGACCTTAAAGTTTTTCCTAAAACTCTTTTTGATATTTTTGCACAATTAACAGAGTATTAGAGTCAAACATGCATATTTAATACCTATGTAAAACTCTTATCATTCTGCAAGTACTTATGTGAACTTACAGCATTAAAATCAGGTTTGGTTGATTAAAATAAGAAAAACTCAGAAGAAAAATATATCCATTTCTACCATTATGAAGAGCAAATGATCTGTAACTATCTCTTTTCTATCTGTTCTTCTAAGATTTTCTTGAAGCTGGTTTGTTCTGAGTACATAACAACTTTCACAAGCTTAACTCATTCTTGCTGATGTTTGCAAACTTGCCTCAGAATCAAAGGGACAAAATATATTAAGCTTAAGGAAGTAAATAAGTTGATATTAGTCTTTAGATCAATAAAGAAGAGATGTACAAATTCAAAACCACATAACATTTATTTATTTTCACCATGTAACATTTTTTATAGGATTAGAAAGCAGACTTCCACCTTATTCTCTTCCTAACTATTTCTTTACAAACAAGATGTCTGAATACTGGGATGAGATTTAAAAGAAAAATTCTAACCAGTCATAAGACATACTAGAACTTTCTTTTATTATTCTTCTAAATAAATCTATTTTTTGGGTACATATTGTTAATAGCTTATGGAATACTTGCAGTTCAGTAAGAAAAAACGATAATCTGCTAAAAAAAGACTATGAACTTGAATAGATTTTTCTCTAGAGAAGACACACAAAGGCAAGCAGATAATGAAGAAATAGATGCTCTGACTCATCATCAGGGAAATGTAAATCAAAATCACAGTGACTATCACCCCGCACCTGTCAGCATAGCTATTATAGGAATATAAATGATACAGCCCCTGTAGAAAACAGTATGGAGATTCATCAGAAAATCTTAGCACCACTGCCTCATTGTAAAAAAATCTGTTTATTTAAACAAGCTGAAATTCTAAACCCCTAGAATAGAATTGCATCAAAATTGAGATGGAATGTATGACAAAAAAAATCCCCAGAACATTTCAAAATAGGCAACAAATAAAACAACCTAAATACCTATTATCAGATGAAAGAACAAAAAGAATATTCTGCATGGTTCCCACGTGATAACATTCACCTCCCAATAAAGCACATAGCTTAAGTGTGTACTAAAACATTATGAACTCTGGGACATTATAAGGAAGGATGTAAGTCCAATAATAAATGAACAACAAACAATACAAAAGAACTTTTTTCTACAAGTGGATAGATCTGCATGGATCTACTTATATCCAGAATGTAAAGCACTGGAATCCATTTATCAGATAAGAACAGTTAGTGATAAGTGGCAGAAGCTAGAAGAAAAACAGTATGAGACACTGTTGATTGAACAGAGTTTCAGCTAAAGTAGATGAATGGGCTCTGCAGATCAGATATTATACATTTAAAGTTTGTTAAAAGGCAGATCTCATGTTAGCTTCCTTCACACAATAAAATAAAAATATAAGGAGTGATTTAAATGAGGCAACTGTTGTAATTATAAAAATGTTGTAAAAGTCAAACTGCTATTATGTCAATCAAATATAAGTATGCAGCCACCTTACACTTTATTAAACCTATTTTTAATCCTAATCTTAAATTTGAATGATAGTTTGTAGTGGACTAGAAATTAAAGACAAATTTTTCCAATTTGAAGAGAGTTTCCTGACACCATAGCTAAAGTCAGTAAGTATGAAACCAATTAGTCTTACTGGTTCTGACTTCCATCATTACTAGGAAGAAGTGGGATCTTTTAAATTCTTTGTTATTTAACCAAAAATATTTTTGTGATGTATGATGAACTTAAGGAATTTCTTTGGTATTTGTACATTAATTAGATTTTTTGTTAGTCTCTCTCTTCTCATTCTTTTGATTTTCTTCCTCTTTCATTTGATACCTTTGCATTTAGTAAGATAGTGATTGGTACCATTTGCTGGAAAAGGTTCCCTGTATAGAAACAAGTTGGAGTTTAGAGTGTCTCCTTTTAATTAGGAATCAAATAATGAAGTGAAGAAGAAAGATGTAATATGAACAAAACTGAAATGGATGGGTGATACCACGTGACTATTGGGAAATGTTTAGAGCAGATTATTTCTCCCAGAGTATTCTGAGTCAGGCTCCAATGGTTGGAGTTTTACACCCATCACACTGCCTGGTCTTCCATTATGTACTCCCTGGAAAAAATATGCAGCCAGAAAGTTATTAACTGGTGTTAAGAAAGATCCTGAAAGAGCGGTCTACTGGGGTCCCTTCACAGAACATGCTTGCTGCGGAGGAACTCATGGTCCCTCACTAAAAGTTGTTCTTATAATGTTCTCTTTGTATATGTTATTCACAACCACACACACACACATGCACACACACAGATGGACACATATGAACACAAACACACAGTGTGTATAATTTGTCAGTAGGCTGAGATTCGAGTTATTTGGAAAGATAGTGTAACACAAGAGTAGAGAAACCTCTGACTTATTATAGGCAAACTGGTAACAGAATAGTTTCCTGCTTATTTTTAGGACTAGTTGAATGTATTATTCAGAGAGTCACTTTTCAATATTTCTGTAGTGAGTACCAGAAGAAGGTAAATTACCCAGACTTTTGAACGCTCTGAACTTGGAACTGGCAAATATCTTCTTTCTTACTCTTGACCATGAAAATGATTCTCTGACTTCAAATAGCATCCTTCAAAGTAGATCAATACAGATCTAGGTTCAAGAATCTGTGTTGTCAATACACCAAATACATCCAGTCCTTTAGAAATCTATTGAAGTATATTGGTCTGTTGATGACACCCACATAAGTCTCTCAATAAGAAGTATGATTTTATATATTTTTTAACTTTCAAAAATTGAAGCTATTGAGTAGAAGTCGAAAAAAAAAAAAAGCATGGAGAATATGCTAATTCAAACAGAAAGTCTTTTATTTTCATTTAAAATGAACTAAACACTACTTAAATTGTCTTTGTCAACAAAAATATTGCATGCATCTAATTAAATGATACATTTGGAATAAAATATCAGTCGAGAGTAGAATGGTGGTATAAAGAATTTGAAGGGAATCAGAAACAGTGACTACTTGTTGAACTGATATTAAAGTTCATTTTAAAATGTGACAAAATTCTAGAGATATGTTGCATAAAGTTAAGAAACGTGTGTGATGCAGTTTAAAAATCTATTGTCTAGCTAATAATTGCCTTTAATGTAATAAAAATAAGACAAAACAAAAATATTCTATAAGTGATTAACATAAATAAAATAAAACAAAATAAGCAAAAATCAAAGTCTTAGGTCACATAGGGAGTTTGGATAATATTTGACACTATTTTTATTACGTTTTACATAAAATTCCTTATTACAGCAGAGTAATTCATCGATATTACCAGTAATTGCTAGGTGGATCAAATTAAAAAATAAGAGCACAATTAATGTTACTTTAGTTTAGTTGTAGTTCAAAGAATTGAATTATCCCAAGTGTTCAGATTGTGGAGAGGCAGTGGCCCAAGTCTATGTCTGTTGCTTGCTGTTATTGTTCTCAAGCTCTTGCCCCTTTCTTGGCTTGCAAAATTTGAGGATACCTTTTGGTATGATTCATCCATGCTTCTTATGTTATATGATAGTAGACAGTAGAGGAAAGTACTATTCATCTTGTAATCTGGAGAAAGAATCCACAATTGCTTAAAATTCTGACGTGTTTAATTTCTTGCTGCATGTGTTTTCTCGAGTGTTATCTTGAGACTTCTAATTCCTGATGATTTAATAGGTACAGTGAAGGTTGTACTATCTAGAGAATTGGAGTCGAGAGAACCCTGTTACTCGATATTAACATCAGTAGCTTGCTATGTGGGTTTCCATCCTCTGCCACCATAGGCAGTGAAGGCCATGCTAGCAGACATTTGTTACCTTGGATATACCACATTTACAATATTAAAATCTGAAAACACACCCACCAACAGATGAGAGAACAAGAACAACTGATTGAAATGTGTGAAGACAAGAGGGGTACAGTTTGGGTGACATGACACGAGAAAATACAAACACATTTCTAGTGACAAAAGCAGAGCAGGCGCTAAACAGGAACGGTAGGGGTGTTGGAGAGTAAAGTGGGAAAGAGCGAGGTTCATGGATGTGAGAAACTTTCACTGGCATTAGCATTTCTAATAATTACTTGGGTGCATATGTGAGACAAATATTTTCAAAATTATACTTGAAATATGTACAGTCTGTCATACTTCTATACATGTCAATAAATCTATGGAAACAAAATAATAATGTATTATAAATTTTAATAAAATAAATGACAATAGTTTATTTGGCATTAAATACAAGGATCTCAAAATGAAAATTGAACCAAAGCCCATTCAAATATGTGCCTAAAATGTGTTTCTGAAATTTTAAAAATGCCTCTATGGAGAAAACTATGGGACTCATAAGAAACAGATTTTAAATGTAGCAAAAGTATAAATGCTGTAAAAAAGGAAGCACACAACGTATTTCAGTATGAAGACTGAAACTCATGTAGGAGGTCCATTTTCTGGAAATGGGATTATTTTAGAAGCCAGGTACTATCTGTGAGGCAATGAATTGATATAGATTTTATTCCATTGGGTAGTATAGCCTTTCACCAATTTATGCAGTGTGAATAATGTTAAATGCATTTGAGTACCTTACCTCAGCTCTTAGCAACCAACAAATATGGCTATTACGTATCAATATTAATGTCAGACATTGAAGCCTACAGGGGTGTCCTGGAGCCCAGAGTTCCAAGAGTATGTCTTTTGGTGTTTCTGTACATCTGGGTGATACTAAGTAACAAAGTGGACTGATTTTGTCCTAGAAAAGGAAAATAACTAAAGCTTCAGAATTTTTAGAGTGGGCTAGAAATTGCACCTATAATTGGCTTTGAAAATATTAAAAATCACTTCTGTATTAAAAACTACAGGTATGATTTTAATTAAAAGCTTAATTTAGAATCCAGGTTAGTGTCTTAAGCATGCATTTTTCAATTATAAAGCCAAAAGTTTTAAAAATATATTTATATTAAAATAGATTTTTCTTTTTTTTCTACCTTTTTTTAAAATTTATTTTTTTACACACCAGATTTTATTCCCCTCCCAGTCCACCTTCCGACTATTCCATATTCCATACCTCCTCCCCACCCCCTGTCTCCACGAAGATGATCCCACTCCCCACCCCCTACCCCACCTGACCTCTAAACTCCCCGGGGCCTAACAGATACACCTTTACTATGCTTCTTTATGTTTATATTTCTACTAATATGATAGCAAATACATGTTTTCATTTCTTAGTAAAAATTATTTTAAAGCTATAACATTGAAAACATGGCAGGTTTATCTTCTCTTTTTGAATTTTCCCAGTCAGTATCATCAGATGATTGGGAAAAAAATAATCTTTGATTTTGTTAAAATTACTTAAAACACACTCTCAAGAATGTCACAAGACCTGGGGTCTTGATGTTACTGCTTTGTGCTTCTTATACCTGTGTGGATCTCCAGACAGAAAATTGTCCTACCGTTAAATGAATGTGCCTTTTCTTCAGAGAGTCCATTTCCTCCAGATAAGGATAACACACTAGAGTGTTGCAGGAGTACTTTTGTGGAAGATTATAGCTATCTTACAAACTATATAGGCTATGTACTTTTATATTTGATGAACAAAGTGATACAAAGCATAATGCAGAGAAAGGAGGAAGGTAGCCTTTTACTAACATGGCCACTGGATCAGAACTGGCTACATTTACTAATCATCCGAAAAGGACAAAAGTTTGAATGCTGATATAGATTTGGTTTTGCATATTTCAGAATTTTGAAATAAGTGTTCACTCACGTCACTCTAGTGGGGGAATTTTACACTTTTATGTCTTTCTGCTTCTGTTAATGATGGGATGGGGATTGGTCCTGGATTCTTGGCATGCAAGATCAATAGTCTTATACTGATTTATATCACATGTATTACGTTTGCTTCTTAATATTCATTAGTAAATTTGGTGTTCAACACTTTACGCATTTAGCACAAATGTGCAAATTGTCTATCAAAATTATTTTAAAGATTATTTCAATATTTGTCTGTGCAAATTTCACATGGGAGATTTCACATTAAAACTTTCAAAAGTATTATTACATTTCAATATTTAGTCTTTGTCTTTGGCCTGCCAGATGTCTCCAAATTCATATCCTAGTAGCATCATACAGTAGGATGTAAAATGGAGTGATGTGAGGTTTTGTTAGATTGAAAATCACTGTGACCACCGCATGGGTATCATGAAGACTGTGTTTCATTCCTTAGTTTAAATAGACTAGAACTCTTTATACAACCATTGTTAGTAAGTGGTACAAGTTCTTATTATATCTATCTCTCAGAAGAGTTACATCCTAAAACTAAAAAACTTACTCAAGGCTTGTCAAGTTTTTGATCATTGAAATGAGTCAAATAAGCATAATTTCGTTGACATATTTGTAATAGTCATATTTTATGAAGAATCATTAGGCTTCAGGTCTCATTAGTTGTCCTTAAATATGTGGTTACAGACAAAAATGCATCTACATTGCTCACAGTAAAATAGATTAAATCTAGTTAAATAATTGCATATCTGTTTCAGTAGCAAACGTCACACATTTATAATTTCTCTTTCATTTTCTCACTCACTTCTTTCTGTATCATCATTGGTTAAGCTATTCAAAAGTAAAATGCTAGACAACATCCAGGATGTATCATTTAACCCTAGGTAAAGCAATTCTAGTGATACCATACAGAAATGATTTCTAAACCTATGCACAATGATCATTAGTAGAAATATATGCAGGACTGGAGTGTAGTTCTGGTTCCCAGAGTCTGGGCAGGATAAAGGATAGAGCCAAGTTTTCTCTCTCTCTCTCTCTCTCTCTCTCTCTCTCTCTCTCTCTCTCTCTCTCTCTGTGTGTGTGTGTGTGTGTGTGTGTGTGTGTGTGTGTGCATGCTTACATGTGCCTGTGTTTGTGAGATTATGAGTATGAGTTTAATGTCTGGAATACTGGAAATTTTGCCTTATGGAAAAGATTCTGTGTTCACCGAATTCCAGGCAAGTCAAAGGTAATGAACAAGCTTTGTACAGTCTCTTCTGTATTTGGGCCTCACTAACCTTCAATCCTATACTACATAATCATTACAAAACAAATATCATTTTTTGCGGAAATGAAAGACAGGATGAATCCTACTATATTACATGCCTGACAATAGGAATATAATTTTTACATTCTTTATTTAGGAATATACAAACAGTGAATTTAAGAGAGTAGGGATCTGTTCCATTGGGTTATAAGCTAAATGGTGATATTAAGCATCCTCTTCATAACAGATTGATTTGTTTATAAGTGATCTTGAAAATCTAAAGAGTTGTGTTATAATTCATTATCCATTAGTTTATTTATTTATTCATTTTACATCCTGATCAAAGCCCCTGTTCTTATCCCAATCTTTCCTCAGACACCCTCTTCCCCATTTCCCCATCCCCTTCTTCTCTGAGAAGGTTAGGGTCCTCCTGGGTATCAACCCACCATGGTGTATCAAATCACTGAAGGACTAAATATATCCTCTCTTAGTGTGGCCAAACAAGACAGCCCAGTTATGAGAACAATATCCACAAGCATGCAACAGAGTAAGGGACAGCCCCTGCTCCAGTTGTTGGGGGATCCATATAAAGAGCAAGCTGCACTTCTGCTCCATATGGACCAACCCATGTATGCCCTTTGATTGGTGGTTCAATCTCAGGGAGCCCCTAAGGGTTCAGATAATTTGACTGTATTGGTCTTCTTGTGGAGGCCTATCCCTCTGGGTCTGTCAGTTCTTCCCCCAACTCTTCCACAAGACTCCCCTACTTCTGTCTAGTATTTGGCTGTAAGTCTATGTATGTTTCAGTCAGCTGATGGGTGGGGTCTCTCAGAGGGCAGCCATGCTAGGCTCCTGTCTGCAAGCATAACAGGGTATTATTAATAGTGTCCGGGATTGGTTCTTGCCCATGGGATGGGTCTCAAGTTGGGACAGTCATTGATTGGTCATTATCTCAGTTTCTATCCCATCTTTATCCCTGGACGTCTTGTAGGCAGGACAAAGTATGGGTCAACGACTTTGTGGGTTGGTGTCCTTAACCCTCCACTGGGATTCCTGCCAGCCTCCTGGAGTCTCCCCTATCCCAGGTCTCTGGTTCACACTAGAGATCCCTGCTCATCACACAATGATTTCTGAGTTTCTTTCACTCTCCACTGCTATTGTACACCTGATCCCTGTCCCTTTCCACTCACCATTCTTTCTGTCACTCAGTTCCCTTCCTTCCACCCACCACCCATGACTATTTTATTTCAGCTTCTGTGTGAGATCCAAGGGTCATTCCTTGGGCCCTTCTGGTTATATACCTTCATTGGGCCTGTGGATTGTTATTTTTTTAATGTATTTTTTACTTTTTTTTATTGAATATTTTCTTTATTTACATTTCAAATGTTTTCCCCTTTCCAGGTCTCCCCTTTGGAAAAATCCGTATCCCATCCCCCCCTCTCCCTGAGTGTATGAGGGTGCTCCCTATACCTACCCACCCACCCCTGTCTTCCCTCCCCTACACTGGTACATCAAACTCCCTCAAACCCAAGGGCCGCTCCTCACACTGATGTCCAACAAGGCCATCCTCTGCCACATATGGCCATATGGCCAGAGCCATGGGTCCCTCTATGTGTGTTCTTTGGATGGTGGTCTAATCTCTGGGAGCCCTTGGGGGTCAGGCCAGTTGATACTGTTGCTCCCTTCATGGGCTGCAACCCTCTTAGCTCCTTCAGTCCTTTCTCCAACTCCTCCATCTGGGACATCACGCTCAGCCCAAAGGTTGGCTGCAAGCATCCACCTTTGTATTTCTTAGGCTCTCACAGAGCATCTCAGGAGACAACAGTGTCAACAAGCATCCACAATAGCATCCAGGTTTGGTGGCGGTATATTGGATGAATCCCAGGTGGGGCAGTCTCTGGACAGCCTTTCCTTAAGTGTCTGCTCCACACTCTGATTCCATATTTCCTCCTGTGAGTATTTTGTTAACCCTTCTAAGAAGCACCGAAGCATCCACATTTTGGTCTTCCTTCTTCTTAGGCTTTATATGGTCTAGAAATTGAATCTTGGGTATGCCGAGCTTTTGAGCTAATATCCACTTATCAGTGAGTACATACCATGTGTGTTCTTTTGTGATTGAGTTACCTCACTCAGAATGATATTTTCAAGTTTCATCCATTTGCATGCAAATTTCATGAAGTCATTTTTTTAAATAGCTGAGTAACATTCCATTGTGTAAATGTACCACATTTTTTGTATCTATTTCTGTTGAGGGACATCTGGGTTGTTTCCAGCTTCTGGTTATTATAAATATGGCTGCTATGAACATAGTGAGCATATGTCCTAATTACATGTTGGAGCAACTTCTGGGTATATGCCCAGAAGTGGTATAACTAGGTCCTCAGGTAGTACTATGTCCAATTTTCTGAGGAAACACCAAACAGATTTCTAGAGTGGTTGAACCAGGTTACAATCCCACCAGCAATAAAGGAGTGTTCCTCTTTCTCTTCATCCTCACAAGTATCTGCTGTCACCTGAGTATTTCATCTTAGCCATTCTGACTGGTATGAGATAGAATCTCAGGGTTGTTTTGATTTGCATTTCCCTGATGACTAAGGATGTTGAACATTTCTTTAGGTGCTTCTCAGCACTTCGAGTTTCCTCAGTTGAGAATTCTCTGTTTAGCTCTGTTCCCCTTTTTTGATAGGGTTATTTGGTTCTTTGTAGTCTAACTTCTTGAGTTCTTTGTAGATTTTGGATATTAGTCCTCTATTGGATATAGGATTGGTAAAGATCTTTTCCCAATCTGTTGGTAGCTGTTTTGTCCTATTGACAGTGTCCTTTGCCTTACAGAAGCTTTGCAATTTTATGAGGTTTCATTTGTTGATTTTTTATCTTAGAGCATAAGCCATTGGTGTTATGCTAAGGAACTTTTCCCTGTGCCCAGGTGTTCGAGGCTTTCCCCCAATTTCTCTTCTATTAGATTCAGTGTATCTGGTTTTATGTGGAGGTCTTTAATCCACTTTGACTTGAGCTTTGTACAGGAGTATAAGTGTAGAGAAATTTGCATTCGTCTACATGTTTACTGCCAGTTGAACTAGCACCAGTTGTTGACAATGCTGTCTTTTTTCCACTGGATGGTTTTAGTTCCTTTGTCAAAGAACAAGTGACTATAGTTGTAAGCCAGTAGTCAGCTTTCCTCCATAGTTCTTGATTATGCTTCTGCTTCGGTTCATATCCTGACTTTCCTAAACAACGGACTATGGGGAAAGTTGGGTCAGTGATTAAGAGCCCTTGTTGCTCTTGCAGCGGAAGTGTATCTGTATCACACTTCACAACTCTGTAACCCCAGTTCCAGAGGATTTTGGTGCCTTCTGACTTCTATGGGAACCAGGCATCTGATTCACCTGCATACATGCAGAAAAATTCATATTAATAATTAAATAATTATTTGAAAAATAAATAAAAACTATGGACTATAATTAGAATATGTAAGCCAACATTCTTTCTCCAAACTTTGGTTTTGGTTGTTGTGTTTATGGTCAAATTAAGATAATGCTATAGACTATTTTTTATTGTTTGTAGGTCATGAAGACATTGGGCTGTACTTTTGCAGAATCTTCCTATTGTTTTATTATTTGTTTATTTTGTTTTTATTATTGTTTTTGTTTTTTATTTCTGGAAGGCACTATGTGGAAAAATAAATGTTATCTATATTTCTATCTATCTATCTATCTATCTATCTATCTATCTATCTATCTACACACACACACACACACACACACACACACACACACACACACACACACACACTATATGCTAAGCTGCTAATACATAAGATAAAATTTGATCACCAGTAAAGCAATTTCATGGTTGTGGATGTAGCCAACATATTTTCATTGAATTTAGAGCCTTTACCACAAGGAGAAACTTATATTTACCACTGTATATAAATCAAGGCAAAAAACTGGGGCTGAATAGATCATAGGTCCCAGTTGGGAGGACATTGCCGTTATTTCGTTAAATGGATGTGAACTTCCTTCTAACCACTTGTGGTTATGTCCATAGAAGACTGCTGCTGTCAGCCTCAGTCAGGGGAGGAGATTATATATATATATTCTGTGACATAATGGCCTGATACTCATTCATATAAGGAAGAAAATAGTCAGAAATCTTTTTTATTCTTCACAGGGTAAGAGAAAATTATGGATGAGGAACAGAAATCATGTAGGAACTGCATAAAGAGTGTGTGTGTACATATTACCTGTCAATTAAAGATTCCCTTTCAGACAAAGTAGTGAAGATCATTAGTTTCAGGAAGCTAATGAGACTTCTAAGATCAGAAATCTCAGAAAATTATAGGTTTCACAAGAACCCTCTACAACATATGTGACAAATATAATAAACAAGATGAGACTGTCTAATGGACATGACTGTTGTGGAGATAAACACAGGGATACAGCTATTGGATTTAATACCCATCTGGTAGATGACTGAGCGCTACACCTTGATTGCTAATCCTACCCTTGAGTCACTCTTGTTCAGGGTGTTATTACACCCCGAACTCCAGTAAACCCATTAGTTTACCATGCCACAGATGGATAAAACACTTCCATTGTCTATCATTGGTCCACTCTGTGGTGAATATTTTTTCCATATTGCTGTACTTTTGTCCAAGAAAAATTATACCTTTGGGAAGGGAGTTGCGATAGTAAGGTATGTCTTGCCAGATATCAAAGAGATGAGAGTACTTGATAGATGATATCTCCTTTACAATTCTAATCTCTTAAGAATGATAACATCTTACTTTGCATTACAAGGGAGGTTTTCAATTTCATTAACCAGAACTATCTACTGAGGGACGGGGAAGATTTGTCAACCTAGCAGGATATTAATGCCATGCACGGGTGCTCCAGCCTACATATAAATCCTGAAACCAATCTGAGTGCATTCATGCCAATTAATTACAAACTAATGACTCTTAAATTATATCTGTGGTCTAATACACCAAGAGTCAGCTGTCTTACGTGGTCCCAGACACTCACAAGTTTATATTTAAAACTCATTTAATGATCAACCAAAAATAAGCAACAGTGGCCAACTCCCAAGAACTGAGGAGTTTGGGGAGGGGCCTGGAAAGGTACTATAATCCTAAAAATACGTTATAATCATAGCACATGGACCTCTCAAAGGGGTACTTCTAATGATGGAAAGTTCATGTAAGCTGTTTTGACATAAAACTCATTAGCTATGAAGGGATACTATAGGAGTTGTGGCTCACCCATCAGTAATAGCAGATGTTGCTTAAAAATGTCCTTATCATAATGAATTATTCAAATTTTCTGTAGCTTGGGGAATTTTTCAAATATATCTTTGCTTACACATTTTTTTTGATGTTTGTGTGTGTGTGTGTGTGTGTGTGTGTGTGTGTGTGTGTATGTATGTATGTGTGTAATTTATTTCATGGATAATGCTATCTCTTTTTAGTTTAGAACTTGTATTTATTTACAGTATGCTGAACTAGAATCACTGTTGTATGTCTAGAAGGAAGAATAGGAGAAGATTGGCCTGAAATTAATTTTATCAGCAAATAAACATAACTGTGCCCAGTGCAACTTCATCTTGAGGATTAACTGTTTTTTGTTTTTGTTTTTGTTTTTCCAGGTAGAGGGAGTTGTACAGAAATCTGAAGCTTCAAGATCAGCCTCCCACCACCAGTCTTACCTGACAGGGGAGATAGACTCACTTGTTATAGATGATGGAGAAGCTTCTTCTTTACCTAAGGATTCTAAACCTTTACAGAGAATTCTCTGGATTCAGACACAGTGTCTCAATTCTGAGCCTATGTGCAGGGATTCATTCTTCTATTGTTTCCAGTGTCCAGACAATGAGACAACACCTCACGACTGAGAGCAGGTACTTTAGAAGTCTATGGGAACTGTAACATTTGTCAGATATTCCTGTGGAATCTTAAGTATAGTTAGTTATTCCATTCTTTTATAACAGAATACGTAATTTATTTAAACTATTAAACATTTATTAAAACTTTGCAAAGACAATAGCAAATATCTCTAATGATACTGCTCAAAAGGAAAAGAATCCATTAGCATATTCTCTGTGAAGTTGCTATAGAAATGTTCTAATTTATAAGAATAATGACTAGGTTTTGGTATATAGCTACCAGTCCTCAGGAAGTGGAAGCAGGAGAATCAGGAGTTTCAAGGTCATTTGTTGCCACAGAATGAGTCAGAGAAAAGAGAAAAAAACATACAAAATCACATGAAAAGAAACTAAAAGATCACTAACAATGCAATAAGAACATGGTTTTGTTCAGATGGATCTTACATTTAGAATTTTGTGGCTTAAATATGCCAGCTGCTCCACTTTTGCCATTTTAAATTCTATGGCGGTGTTAAGATAGTATGAGTAGAAAGATAATAAAGGATAATAAAGAGCCCTGACCTGTATGGAACTCATTAGATAGATTGGTCTCAAACTCCCAGATATCTACCTGACTTCCAGTGGAGAGATTAAAGGCATAGTTTTAGTAGATTTTGAGTACTATGTTTTTTTCATCACTTGTATTCCTTTAAAGAAACAGTTATCAGGGTATTGAGAAAATTTCATTTTTAGGCTTTAAGCTTATCTTATAGCATTTTTAGTTTTTGCAATCACTATAATTACATCATTTTACCTTTTCCCTTTTCAACCCCAACTTCCCATATTCACTCTTACCCCCCCATACACACACACACACACACACACACACACACACACACACAAACTCATGTGCTCACACATGGATAAGTACATAAATAAATCCACTCAGTCTATAAATGTCAGCTGTACGTATGTAACCTCAGGGCTGACCATACTCTATGTCTGTTTAGCTGTATTATTGTAACTCTAGGTTCAGAGAAGAAACTTAAGCTTTCTACAGTAGATGGATGAATAAAAACACATTGTCCTCTCCCTAATCATTCTTTTATTTATTACTTATTTTGAGAGAGGATTTCACTTGGTAAACCACATTGACCTGGAATTTGTGATGTCTTCACAAGCCAGGATGGCCTTGAAATTGTGGCTCATCCTCCCAAGTGCTATGATTACAGTCATGAGCCACCAGATCCCATGTCATATTTAGGAACAAAACAAAGAAAGAGGTTTTGAGAGTAGATTGCTAACCACCACCAAGATCCAAACTTTATTTTAGCTTTGACAGAATCTGTCAATGCTGCTTTATGCTAAAGCAAACTTAAGAAATAAAACAAAAACATCACAGATTCCAGAGGCTGAAAACTATAAAATGAAAGGACAGTTAAAGTATTTGGTCCTGACTATTATATTGAAAATTCTTTGAGTAAGATAAACACAAAAGACTCGGGAAGAGATTTGTAGAAGATATTTATCAAAGTGAAATGACTGCCTTTGATATAATTCAGTTGTACAAAGTGTCCATAATTTCAATGGCAAAATTTAATGTTCTTTATAGAAAAGGGGGTTGAAATATAAGTTTTCATTATACTTGTATGAAGAAAATAGTGATTATTTGTAAGCATTTTAAAAGCACACCATTTTCATGGGAAACTCAAAGATTAGATTTGCATTCCCAACATTTTATTTTATGTTTCATAGACTCTAAGTTTATTCTGTGAATTTGTACTAATTAAACTTTTGCTATTATATTAAACAGATATTTTAATATAATACTAGAAAATATAAAATTGTTATTAAAATATTACATTTTAAAACAACTTGCCAAATGAGAAATAAGAATAAAACAATATACAGAATGTCCAATAGAATAATATACTGAATGCTTAAATAAATATGTTAAAATAATCTTTATCTAGCAATGTCAATAAATAAATAATAACAACTTAAAAATTCAAAATTTGTTCATTTAATGAGTAAGTAGTTCTGGAAGCTGGAGAAGAAAGTTAAGTAGTCTTTGGACAGTTCAGTCTAAGGAGAATGGTAAGAAGTTAAAAACTGTCCACGGTGCTGAAAATGTGTGCCGTTTACATAAGCATTTTCTTCTGTACTCTTTAATACTCAAAATTTTTCTTTACATCTACGTTATGATATATGTTTTGAGATCACACAATATATGTTATAATTACACAAACCTACTGTAGATTTTTCTAAGAACTTCCCACTTTCTCTCATGCTGTATAAAATAAGACCTTGATTAACATGTTGTTTCAGTCATTCTGGATTGAATTCTATAAAATACTTGAAACTCTTAAGTGATTTAAGATTATTATTGATGCAGGAAAATAACCAGCAATTAATAAATTTCCAAAATTTATATACAATTCTACTACAGTAAAGGAAGCTAATGGTCAACTGTCATAGATGTGTACAAATATAATCATCTTGTCATCAAGTTATTTTATAGGTCTTGAAAGAGCATATTTTGACTAACATTGTAGTGATTATACTGTTTATGATGGCTAAGAAAAATTAAAATTTATCACTGACTGATTGAGTTGATAAGTTCATACCCAAAGTGTGAGTCTGTATTGTAAGAGATGATTTCTATTAATGCTAATGTGCTATAGTGAAGGAGAAACTTAGGGCTAAACATGCAGAAAACAGTTCATCTTTATATTAAATTATTAAAATTATAATATAAAATGATGATTCATTTGTAAATATATGACTTTTAATGGGCCAAATTTAACCACACAGACATGATCTTATTTAACACCCCCTATTTCATCAACCTTTTAGCTTTCTTTTCTGAACCACCTAATTCTTTTCGTCAAAACACTAGATGTCAACGGGTCAATGGAGATTATAACCACAAGACCATTTCTTATGACCAGTATAGCTATTAAGACACAAACTTGAAGTGTTCTTCATGAAAACAACTTCATCATCATTGATAGAGCTATAATATCTCTGTAATACAGGTCTTAGCAATGAACCCAGTATTTTACAATGATTTAGAGACTTAGGCTTGATTTGTTTTGGCTTTGGTCAGCTATCCAAAGAGAATCTTCATTTGTTCCCTCATTGACATTGATGGAAGCCTGAATTATAATATTTGGTATTTCACACACATTCTGTGCTAGACTGGAACCTATTCTTTTTCTATTGTTTTCTGGATAATATATTGATATTTTATAAATCAAAAATTATATGCAAATTCATGGATATGAAGGCACCTAATTTATAATGATAGGTTTGAGTTTAGTTGTCTTCTGATCTTCTCTGAAAAGTTATTTCAGCTTTCAAAGGACTTTAAATCAGGTTAATAACAACTTGTCAAGAAAAGTAGTTTTAGTTTATGAACAGGATATAACTTGGCTTTACAACTTTAAGTGATTCTAATGTCCTCATAATGGGTACCACACACCAATCATACATATCAAAGATATTTGAGAAACACATTCTTCAATTGTTAATCGCCTAGGTTTTCTTTTTTTTTTGTAAAATATTTATTTGAACAATTATAGATATAACTAGTTATAAATAAATGTTATTAGGTTATCCATGTTAGAATATATCACATAAAAATGGAACCATACTAAGTAAATTATTTTTCTTAATTATAGATAATATTCCACTTGCCCTTCATTTTGCCACAGATGCCGTGAAATCTCAAAAGCTTTAAGCATATATATTTGATATAACTTCATTCTATGTTACATTTATATGCCATTGAAAACCATATTATTTATAGCTGAACCAAATGTATTGGTAATGGAACCACATCTGGAAGACTAATTATAACTTGGAATCACTCCTTGATTAAGCTTGAAAAGATGTGCTCTTCAAATACACATTAAGCTAATTTATAAAAACAGTCAAATATATCCATCTTTCAAGTCTCAGTGGTACTATCCATCTCTGCCATTTTCCCAAGGATGTTGATATACCATCTGATTTCTTTTGCAAAAAATTTGTTCTAGGGAACTTTCCTTTGCTATTTCTACCATAGTAATTCTTATTCAAAGGATGGAAAGTCATGTGCAACTTCTTTCCATTGGCAAGTCTATCCTTTGAGAATATAGCACCATGAGACTTAAATCCTATGAAAAAATTAGGGCTATAGAAATCAGCAACTAAATGGTTTTAAGTGTTCAGTTTTAAATTATTTCTCATATTACAAAGTTATTTTTAAAATAGCGTAGTTTGATTATTTTAATCCATAATCTATTTAATTAGGTGCTTTTATTCCCAGTGATGATAAAATCTAATTTTAGGTATAGTCCTGGAATTAATGAGAGATGATGTTGGTGATAGAGAATTAAATGATATCCTTTTATGATAAGATTGTTAAGAGGAGAGAAATACAGTGTTTATTTAAAAGACTGAGTTAGCTATTCAGAAATATTAGAGTCCTAGTAATTTATATAAATTTGAGTTTTTCCATACTAATGTGTTCTATAAAGTGAGAGAGCAAGTCAAGAAATTCAACTTCCATTGTAAATCAACAAAATGCAGGATTGATCTTTGCATTTTGGTTAAGAGTGCTATGTTTGTTACCATAGGTAAAAATAGATGTTTTAACACCATTGCAGAAAGTCCCTAGATTGAAGTCTATTGCTTGAGCTGAAACCAAAGAAATATGACTTGGTACTCCTTTTAAGCTGCCAAATGAAAATTAGAACAGTCACCATGCTGTAGAGTTCACGTGTTTCTCAGTAATAAAGATGTTGTTTATATTTCTTAGATATGCCATAAAGATATCACAAAGCCAAATTAGCTTAAACAACAACAACAACAACAGCAACAACAACAACAACAACAACAACAACAACAAATGTCACAGTTGTGGAGGACAAAATTCAAAATAAAATGTCTAGAAGGGAATCTCCCAATGAAATCTTCCAGGCCTTTTGTCCTTGATTCCAACTACCTTCTGGTGGGCTGTCAACAGCCTTCAGTTCTCCTTTACAGCTGAGGCATCCTCTCAGCTGTTATTATGTCACAGGATTCTCTCTATGTATAGCTCTGTCTTTATATAATGCAGTCACAATAGACTAGAGGCCCACTTCTCTCTATAATGACTTCATCTTAATTCATCACGTGTATAATCATACTATTTCCACAGATGTTCATTTGAAGAGGCACTTGGGTTATACAAGTCAACCCCCTGTGTGATTTGTTATTATTACATAAGCACAGACTCATACTTTTTAAGTCTAGCTTATAATTTAGCTACTAATTTTCTATGCAAAGAAAAGACTATAATAACCTCACAAGTTTCACTAATTTGGGGGAGAGTAGGGGTGGAAGGAGAGGGATGGGAAAGATAAGGGAAGTCAGTAGGGGGTGAATCTCCAGGACAAACCAGAGACCTGGGACAGGGGAGGTTCCTGGGAGGATAAGGGGGAACTCCAGCTGAGACTCCTAGCAGCAGGGAGGGGGGGTATGGAGCCACTTCTTGTAGCCAGGCCAGACTTCCAGTGAAAGGAGGGAGACATCAACCTACCCCAAAAATCTTTGATCAAACATTTGTCCTGCCCATAAGAAGTGCAGGGATAAAGATAGAACAGAGTTTGAGGGAATGGCCAACCAATAACTGGCCTAACTTGAGACCCATTCCATGGGTGAAAGCCAACCCCTGACACTACTAATAATACTTTGGTATGCTTGCAGATAGGAGTGGAGAACAACTATTACTTGAGAGGTTTTGTCTAGCAGCTGATGGAAACAGATGCAGATACCCACAGATAAGCATTAGGCAGATCTCAGCAGGTTTTATGGGAGAGTCCAGGGAAGGATTGACTTGCTAGAGGTGTCAAGAACACCACAAGGACACCTACAGAGCCAACAAACCTTGGGCCATGTGGTCTCATAGAGACTGAACCACCAACAAAAGTGCATGCATGGAGTGGACCTAGGACCCCTACACATATGCAGTCAATGTTTAGCTTTGACTTTGTGTGGGTCCCCAACAGTTGGAGCAAGGGCTGTCATTGACTTGGACATATTTTGCCCACATTTGGATCCCCTTCCCCTTGGTGGACTGCCTTATCTGACCTCAATAAGAGAGGATGCATTTAGTCCTAATGAGACTTGATGTGCCAGGATGGATTGGTACCCAAGGGCAGGGGCTCCCCTTGTCTGAAGAAAATGAGAGGGCACTGAGATGGGGGGATTGGGACGATAGGAAGAAGGTGGTAGCAGTCAGGATGTAAAATGAATAATAAATAAATAAATAAATAAATAAATAAATAAATAAATAAAGTTTCACAAATCTTAGTTTCAAATGAGTAGATTGTCCTTGATTTTCTTCATTTCTTTACAAGTCTGTGTCCTGAGTCCCATTTCAGTTACTTGTTTCTATAAAAGTGAGAAATCTTCGTGGATAGCTGGGGTTACTTTAGGATATTTAAAAAGCATGCAGATTATTATTAAGATATAAAAATAGATATAAACATAGAGGATGATGTTGCACGACACTATTCTTTGTGATATTCAAGACCACCATCTACTTATTCCAAAGAGAGTATTGACAAGAGACCAAAGTAAGGATGCCACCAAAGTCCAACTTGGTGAGCCAATTAAGGTTCTTTTTTCTTCTATTTTTAGGTTACTTACAGGAGAAAGAATAACTCCAAGTTAGCTGCATCACAAAGCCCATCCCAGGAAGGGTAACTGCTCAGTAAAATGTGAACCCTGCTCCTCTCTATATGATTTGCAATGAAGTGACAGACTACAGTGTTGTAATAAATATTTGATCTCAAATCAGGTTTCTACCATGCCTTTGAACATCCAGTTTCCAGATAAAAAGCATACAATTTTTATATTAATAATCCGCCTTTAATACATTTGACCTGAGCAGACATCTACCCTCTATGTTATTATGTTTATTTCCATATCAATAACCCTGAGTTATAACTTGTTATGGTCCATCTGGGCTGCTCTTAACTTCAATTGGCCAGCCCTAATGGCCATGTATTTCACAACTCACCTACCTCTTGGTGTCTTGTCACCTATCCATCTTCTTTTATCTCCCCCACGTGGTCTCTCCTAGGACCACAAGCTGGGGAACCCAAAACCCCATCTATCTGTCTTCTGCCCAGCTATATGCTGTAAGGATCTTTATTCAGCAATCAGGAATAACTTGGGGTGCAATGCTACATAGCATCACTTGTATATGTGAAGATTTTCTTGTCCCTGGGGCAAACAGGCCTTATAGGCTAGTATTTAGCATTAGAATACATAGCAAAAGACCAAACCTCAACAACATAGAATAACTTACCCTCAGCTTGAGAAATCTTTGTATTGTCAGCAGTCTTTTAAATATAATCTTGTATAAGGGGAAGCCTTATATATCTGGACAATTTCTGGTATTTCCTGAGCTTTTCATATGCTTTCTTCCTGAATCATAACAAACATATGGGTCAAACATTCTGGGTATTAGGTAGTTTTGGAATAAATTACTACACCACCTAAGGAAAATGAATCTCTCTCTCTCTCTCTCTCTCTCTCTCTCTCTCTCTCTCTCTCTCTCTCTCACACACACACACACACACACACACACACACCACACACACATACACTTTACACTCCCTGCTCATTTTCATCCTCACCTGTACCACTAATCTACTTTACCTCTGCCAACTCAAGAGATAGATATTTTTCTTAATGTGGTTGGCTCAGCAGTATGCTCATGGCCCAATTTTTCCTATCCAAATTACCTGTGGTGTCTAATAATATAGTAAACATAATCTAAAAATTGGCAGATTTCTTGTTTTTCTACATTTTTCACTGTCACATTTATTTTGAGTCAAGGAAAAGAGCCAATAAAACTTCTCACTGTAGGAAGGAGTGAAAGGGTATAAAAATCAGTACACAAAGACATTGCTTACTATTTTCTGTAACAGATATTTATTTTTTGAGAGAAGGAGGCAGAGATTTGAAGACAAATAGTACACTTCAAGGTAAGCTCATTAAAATGGTAAATTTAAAATGTCATTCCATTGTGACTATAATATTAGATCTTTTTTGTATACTACATTTCTCTTTGGTGCTTACAAAGTGGGGAAGTTTTGACATGACATTTGAAATTCTTCAGTGTTGAAACATGCATCAATATTTCCAAGAAACTAGCTCTTTCCAACTTCAGCTATGCAGCCAGCAATACCTGTCAAAAAAAAAAAAAAAACAAAAAAACAAACAAACAAAAAAAAACACCAGAAAATTGGCAAACTCATAACAAAGTTCATATAGAAAGACAAAAGACAAAATTTATACTGATTGATGAATAATAAAATAGATAAATAAAACATAGCACGCAATTTATAAACAGACCTTGAAATATGAATGTATCTGGACAAAGAAACTTAATCAATACTATGTTACAAAGGTATAGAGTTAGCAGGTATGTTTGGAATAAGATTTCTACATGTAGCATAGATCATACAAAACCCAGACTGAATAGTGAATAGTTTAAAATCCATATATAAAATACACACATAAAGAAATTGTAGAATATGATGTACTTGATAATGTAGGTGATTTTTGGTAAAATGAGAAATTTTCTCAGTGTAACACAAATTAACTGTTCAGAAAACAAATATTGATATGTAGGTCTTCATTAAAACTAACAAATTCACCAAGAAAACTACCTCACACAAATAAAAAGAACACAGTCTGTGAGAAAAACGTTCACAAAATATATATCTCTTAAAGTACTGGTATTGAAAATACAGAAAGTAGTCTTAAAATTTAACTATAAGAACATAACTGTATTTTAAAAGGGAATGTGGATTTCTTTTTAAAATATTTAAGAAATAACTAAGTAAAGATATATATGTCTCTATATCTTAATATATATAGCAATTTTCATATATATATGAATATATATATATATGAATATATATATATATATGGCAATCAATATGAGCAAATGTCATATCACCAGAAAATTGTATACAAATAACACAGTTAGGTATCATTTCCATCTATAAAGAAATACCAAATTCCTGCCTATAATAATAAAAGCAAAATAAATGGTTTCCAGGAATTTGGAGAGTAGGTTATGTGCTAGATATATTACAGTGGATATTTAGATGATTTTATATGGTCTAAATTTGGGTTTATTTTCAATGGGCATTAATTGGGCATACATATATTTGACAAACATAAAATCCCATAGATTGTTCAACAAAAAATTAAGCCTTAATGCAAAGTTATTGGATTCAGTTAGTCACAACATAGTGACTAACAACAGTTACAATCCAATTATTTGCAACATGCGTGTTAGATCAATACAATATGCTGATGATAGAGTGTCATGTATGGAGTATATGGAGTAATCAGTGAGGTATAGGAGACCTTTTTTATGCGTGACATTTCCTGTAATTGTAACACTAATCTAAAATACGCCTATCAATTAAAACATGTAGATAGAACATACCAAGACAATGTTGTTATACAGCCAAATAAGATGGAAAATATATTCATCAGATAAACTCAAATGACTGTCCTATGTGAAACACTTGGCTATCTTAGAGCCAAGTGAAAGGCCAGTTCTCAGAGCAAAGCTGGACCAAACAGCCTTCAAGTGAAGGTAAATGGTAGGGGCTTGAGAGCAGAACTGCTCCAGCAGAATTTTGGAAGATGTCTGTTAGAGATTTCTAACACATTTAGAAACATTACATCTCAAGTGAAGAAGTCAGCTAATTAAGAGCAGAGTCTATATCATAGCCATTCACGTGAACCAGAAATAAAATCTTTCAAGATGCCTCCCGTGGAAACATACTTTAAAAACTGTGACAGAAATGACATTTTATCTCTGTCCATTTCCATTGTCTTTTTGACTTAGTGCAGAGATGAGCTTTATCATCTTCGACATACAAGCCATTATCTCCCTTTAGGAGAGATCTTTGCTTTGGTTCCACTGCTTATTGTCCATCCCCACTCTCCCTAAAAAACATGGGCCATTTTAGTGTTATAAAGTTTACATTTTTCCTTCTGCACCCGGAGCTGATCTGGTGCTATAGTTCTTCATACCCAGGTCCTACCAGGAGAACACTGGTCTCCCAAGAGTGCTGGCACACCTGTGAGCACAGGTAGGACCACCAATTCTGCTCCAAGGGACCTGCCCAGAGCCCACAGGACAAGGGATCCGAGCCTGAGGACAGAATCCCTCCAGTTTCCATCTGCATCTGGAGTGGACCCTGTGACACAGCTTTCCATACCCAGATCCCATCTGGAGAGAGCTGGTCTTCCAAGAGTGCTCACACACCTGAGAGCACAGGTAAGACCACCACTTCTACTCAAATTCCTGGTCGAAGAGGGACCCGCCCAGAGACATCAGGACACGGAAACCAAGGAATGGCCAGGGACAGGATCCTTCCTGCTTCTGTTTGGTCTGACCCTGTGCCACAGTTCTCAATACCAAAATACACAAATTGCCCCCAAAGAGAACTGGTCTCCCAGGAGTGCTGACACACAGGCTTACAGGAGGGAAAAGCCACAGTAAGAGACAGCAAGACCAGCTAACACCAGAAATAACCAGATGGCAAGAAGTGAGGGCAAGAGTATAAGCAACAGAAACCAAGACTACTTGGCATCATCAAAACCAAGTTCTCCCAACACAGCAAGCCCTGGATACCCCAACACACCAGAAAAGTAAGACTCTGAGTTAAAAATTGCATCTCATGACGATGAGAGAGGACTTTAAGAAGGTACTTAAAGAAATACAGGAGAACACAGGTAAACAGTTAGAAGCCCTTAAAGAGGAAACACAAAAATCCCTTAAAGAATTACGGGAAAACACAAGCAAAGAGGTGAAGGAATTGAACAAAATCATCCAGGATCTAGAAATGGAAATAGAAACAATAAAGAAATCACAAAGGGAGACAACCCTGGAGATAGAAAACCTAGGAAAGAGATCAGAAATCATAGATACAAGCATCACCAAAAGAATACAAGAGATAGAAGAGAGAATCTCAGGTGCAGAAGATATCATAGAAAACATTGACACAACAGTCAAAGAAAATGCAAAATGCAAAAAGCCCATAAACCAAAACATCCATGAAATCCAGGATACAATGAGAAGACCAAACCTAAGGATAATAGGTATAGAAGAGAGCAAAGATACCCAACTTAAAGGGCCATTAAATATCTTCAACAAAATTATAGAAGAAAACTTCCCTAATCTAAAGTAAGAGATGCCCATGTACATACGAGAAGCCTACAGAATTCCAAATAGATTGGAACAGAAAAGAAATTTCTCCTATCACATAAACTCAAAATATCTACTGCACAATACAAAGAAAGAATATTAAAAGTAGTAAGGGAAAAAGGTCAAGTAACATATAAAGGCAGACCTATCAGAATTACACCTGACTTCTCACCAGAGACTATGAAAGCTATCCTGGGCACATCTCATACAGACCCTAAGAGAACACAAATCCCAGTCCAGGCTACTATACCCAAAACTCTCAATTACTGTAGATGGAGAGCAAGATATTTCATGACAGAACCAAATTTACACAACATCTTTTCACAAATCCAGACCTACGTAGGATAATCAATGGAAAGCTCCAACACAAGGAGAGACACTACACTCTAGAAAAAGTAAGAAAGAAATCTTCTTTCAACAAACCCACAAAAGCTAGCCACACAAACATAATTCCACTTCTAACAACAAAATATAATAACAAAAATAACAGTAAGCAACAATCACTATTTCTTAATATCCTTTAACATCAATGGACTCAATTCACCAATAAAAAGACATAGACTAGCAGACTGAATACATAAATAGAACCCAGCATTTTGCTGCATACATGATAAACACCTCAGTGACAAAGACAGACACTACCTCAGAACATAAGGCTGGAAAACAATATTCAAAGCAAATGGACCCAAGAAACAAGCTGGAGTAGCCTTTCAAATATCGAATAAAATCGACTTTCAACCAAATGTTATCAAAAAAGATAAGCAAGGACATTTCATACTAATCAGTGTAGAGGAATGCTAGGGAAGTGAGGCAGGAGTGGGTAGGTTGATGGGCGAGCACCCTCATAGAAGTAGGGTAAGGGAGGATGGGATAGGGGGTTTGCAGAGGGGAAACCAGGAAGGAGGATAACATTTGAAATCTAAATAAATAAAATAAACAATATTCACAGTCTGACATTTATATTTCTAGCCCGCTCTGGCTTGATGTGTCCCATGTGGTGTGAGATAAGGTCTAACGTCATTCTGCTGCAAATGCGGTAGTCTGTAGCTCACTCAGCACTTTTGTAGCAACCCCCCCTTTTGAAAGTTTGTTGTTGTTTTTAATTATTTGATAGTTTCATATTTTCATATAATAAGTGTTATTATTCTCATCCCTCCTTAATTTTTCTCTCATCTGTACCACCACTCTTGCTAAAATCTTTTCCTCATCTCAACACATCTACCCCTTCTCTTTCATGTCCTTTCTTTGTGTGTGGTTCACTGAGTTTAATTATAATTCCTTACCTGATCTTGGATGGATGATAGGTTATTTCCTGATGTAAAGACACCTTATCAGTAACTACACCACCGAAGAAACCAACAGTCTCCCTTAAGCACCATTAATGCTCATTAGTCTCTCAGAGAGCAGCGGGAACTCATGAGCTTCCTCATCTGCCCACAGTTATTAGTAACATTAAATATTTTACAAGTAAGTTTTCCATCTTTGAAGAGATGTCTGTCCAAGTTCTTACTACATTTATATAAGGGTCAATTATTTTAAATAATAATATATATTAACTCCTTAGATATTTTGAGTATTAACCCCTCATCTGATCTATTCTTTACCAACATTTTCTTTTATCCCATGGGTTATCTGTTGCCTCTGCTGGCTTCTCTTTGAGCTTTTGAGTTGTTGAGGTTAGTGGAGTGTTCTTCTGTGTTTCTGATTTATTGTCCTGTGCTTTCTGTGCAATGTCCATGAGAAAGAGAGCTGGCACACTAGCATTATATCTCTCTGCTTCTTGATTGCAGATGCAACTTGAGCAGCTGTGTCATGCTTCTAGCATACTAGTGAGAGATGATAGAACCTCATTTCCTCCTCCAGAGTAGGCTGTACCCTCAAAATCTGAGCCAAAATAATCCATTTCCATCTTAATTTGCTTTGGTCAGGCATTTCATCATAAGATTAAAATGTACTCAATTCAGTATGTCAATTTCTCTCAAGATCCTGATTTTTTGATTGTTATTTCCTGTAATAAGTTTCCAATATCTTTCACCTTTCTTCATCCTATAGACTTCATAGGATGATATTATTTTTGCCTAAATGTTGACTCCTGTTTATCTCTTGAGTTCATAAAGTATTTGCCCTTGGTGTAGTTATTGTTGACACTCTCTATTGTATTTTCCATTTCACTGATTGATGCTTTACTTTTAAAATTTTATTACTTCTCATTTTTGTATTTTTAAATCTATTTTCTGAATTTCCCATTATATTCTGAATTGTTTTTCTCATGTTTTGGTATATTGATAATCTGTGTGTGCATGCATGACATGCATGAGTTTGTACACATGTGTGTGCAGATTTGTAGAACTGTAACTGCAGGTAGGCCACTGCATATATATGAATTTTAGGAGACAGTCTTGTGTGCTAGGTTTTGGTTTCAGCTTTTAGGAAAACCCAGTTTCTTTCTCAGATTTTACAGGTGTGCATAGCAGGCTACTTAGTTTCCAAATTTCTATGTATTCCGTCTGTTTCCCATCTCACCATATAAGCACTGGGATTAAAGATGGATGCTCGGATCTTGACTTTACATGGGCTGTGGGCATTTGGATCAAGATCTTTATAGTGTGCAGCAAGCACTTTATTCACAGAGGTATATCCTCAACCATTGTATCCTTGTTCTGAAAAATGTATCTGTATTCACTCACATATCACTGAATTTCTTAAGAGAGATTGGAAATCCCTTGGTAAGTTTTTTTGTAGTTAATTAGAGTGTATAAACATTTTCTCTGTGGTAGGTTTTCATCTCTGATAGCAGTAGCATATATGATTGTATTATTAATCTAGATTGTAAACGTTTATGATTTTTCTATATTTTAGAAGGTGTTTGCAGTTGATGGTGTGAATTATTGCAGTGGTAGTAGGTTTTGCTGAGCTATGAAATACATACAGTATCTTCACCATAACCAGTAAATAAGCCCAGAGAGTACTAGACATTTTTGGTAAGAGTATCTATAGACTGAATTCTCTTTGCTTTAGAAGAGGTGTGTTGAAAGTCTTCTGAAACACATGCAAGTAACATTTAATAACCATCCTCCATGTTTTGTAGGCTTGTGACTAATCCTTTACTAAGTCCCAAAGGTTGCTGAAATTTTAGATAAGGTACCTGAATTCATGGATTGAGGGATCTCATTGTGCAAATTCCATTTCAAATAAGAAGTGTTTGGTCAAGACAAAGACTAAATATAGCCTTAAATAACATGGTTGGACTCTTCCCCAAGGTTCCATGTAGCTGTGTGAGTTATGTTCAGTGCTTATGCACTAGCAGCGTCAGTTTCCAAGACATGATGTAGGAAGAAGATCATCACTAGATCTTGCATATGAGCATAGTGTTTTACTAAGGATGGAACAAATACTAGTACAGTACTGGACGTATTGTACTCTGTTGTGTGCTTTCAGAACTTCAGAATGACTATTGTGGGCAAAGTCAAGAATTAGAAACAGTGGATAAATACCAAAGGCTGTGTGTTCAGAAAGGGGTCTTCTGCATTCTGTAACATTCTGATCTCCCTGAACCTCATAAGTTTCTTTCTGTTCCTTGTCATATTTTGACTCCCACTTCCACCAAGAAGAGACTGTTCAGTTTTAAGGAAATAGCTACACAATAAGACATTTTGAACAATGCCATTTATGAATATGAACAAAATTATACATTTCCAAAGGACACTTGTTTACTGTAATAATTAGTTCTTTAAATACTGTTGGTCTTTCACTTAATTTCTTTAAGAAACATTTTATCAGACAGTCTGAAGTACAAGTATATAAACATCACTGCTTTTACACATAGTCATCTGTCCAGTGTCACACAGATTTAGATATATTCATGAGCACATACTGGGTGAGAATAGTAGCTGTTACATAAAATGCCAAAAATACTTTTGATTGTTTTGTCTTGTTTGAATTTCTGTCTTGACTTCTTTCAATGAGAAACATTGATGTGGATGAATAATCCAGATAAGCTCTTTTCTCGCCCATGTTGCTTTGTTATGATGTTTCATCTCGGCTATAGAAACCATAAGACAAACATCAGTTTGAGGATAGTGGGGTATTTCTGTCACAGACCTGAACGTGTTGTTTTTGGGGAGGACTGTGGAAGGACATTGGAAGTTTGGGTTAGAGAAGGTATTGAGTGTTTGCGATCTGTACTATAGGACAAAGGACATGCGCTGATCCACAAAATAAGTATGCAACTGGAAAAACAGAAGGGAAACATTCTTGTTTCCACTCTTGTGCTATTTCAGGAGGAAGGGGAGTATAGCTGTTAGATCGTTGTCATAGTGAGTTATGAGGAATAGGTGATGATGTCCACATGCAGAACAGAGTGCGACACACAGCCAGTGCTAAATGTTACACCTTGTTTACAGTGCTCAGACTAAGTACTGGGATTTAAAGGGAGGCTCAATGTTAGAATCAAGGATTTATCTTCATAATAAAGAAATATTGTGTCTTATTCTGTTGTGGTACTAAAATAAAATTAATTAACAGAACATACACAATAAAGAAAGGAGAGAAAAGGAGATGGAGAGAGAAAAGGAAGAAGGGGGACAGAAGGGTGGAATTAGTCTCTACTCTATTATGGTAACACTGAGATTATAGACAAGTTGCCTAAAAACTTTAAAGTCTGAATTTCTCACCTGGTCATCAATAGTCTTGATTTATGTTTGCAAGAAAGCCCTTTTCTCCCACAGTGTACCCTTTGTTTCAGCTTTAATTCACTGCAAAATACTAATGAAAACACAATACTGACTGTTCTGCTCTAAATTTGTTCAGTCTAGTGAATTAAAGACATGACTAAATGAGTATTAAAAATTGAAGTGATATTATTATAATAGAAAGTATATCACTTTTTGTACAGTACATAAGAAACAAATACAGGAGAATAACAGTTACCAAAGGATATACAAAAGTGGATCCATGGGAAAGAAACTTTAGTGAGAAGCTTATATACACTATTTATACAATTATAAGTCTAGGTAATGATCAACTATTCCATATTTGGTTTTGGTTGTTTTCACCTCAAAGGATTTCTCTCTCTCTCTCTCTCTCTCTCTCTCTCTCTCTCTCTCTCTCTCTCTCTCTGTGTATGAGAAAGTGTATATATATGATAATATGTGATAATATTATATACATTATATTAAAGCATTGTTCTGAAATATAGTATAAAGTGCCTCACATATGTGAAGAGGTAATTAGATTTACTTTAGAAAGATCTTTGGGTAAGCATCAACTGAGTGGTTCAAGAATGAATAAGATGGAAGAATTGGAGATCTGGAGAAGTAGTTGAGAGTCAGAGACAATGGTGACTTGACTGAGGCAACTTGGCAAGAAGTCACTTAATGTTTATTTTGCACTCTGATATCCATAAACCAGAAGCCATGGAATTTCAATGATCATACATTTGTCCTACATACAAAGAAGAACGCTTGCAACACATGAAGTTTGAATTCAGGAATTACAAAGTTGGAAAATATTATAAACAAAAATGTATAACCAAAACCAGAAGTGTGATTGACTGGTGATAAGTAATTTCTCCACCAGAGATCTGAGCCAATTCAAGACATAACAGAGCATATAAAAGCAGATATATTGGGAAGCACCTCTCAGCCAGGTTTACTGGTCCCAAAGAAAGAGGCCAGGGAAGTTGCCATGGAGAAGAAGACAGAGGGGAGAGGGAAGAGAAAGAGAGAAAGCACATATGCAGAGAGAGAAGAGAGGGGGAGAGAAGAGAGAAGAAAAGAGAGACTAAACTATGTGGATATATAGGAAATAGCCTCTGGGGGAGGGAGCCCAGCCCCTAGGCTGGAAAGTTCAGAGTAAAGGGCAGGGTATGCCAGGTAACATGCTTGGAGAACCTGGAGGCCAGGTCTGCTTGGGTATGTCAAATAGGCACTTCAGCCCCTCGTCCTGGCTCTAAAACCCAAGAATGGGAATTGTATAAAATTAGTTACTACTCTCCTCTATGCAAAGAAAGAATGTAGTTGATACCACTAATAAGTGAGAAAGAACTCACTGAAAAATCAGGAAAATAAATAGAATTAGCATGTAAGTAGAAAATGCAGTTTTGTATATATTACCTTTAAGAGAATTGAGGTGCTCTAGTATATTTCATGTGTATGTTAGTATACACCTGTGTGTGCATACACATATCTGTGTGGATGTCGGAGGCTAACTCTGAGTGTTCCTTAGGATCTATGCACTGTGGTTTTTGAGACAGGGTTTCCATCTGAGAGACAGAGTTTCATTACTCATTCCGTCTCCAAACTCTAGAAAAATCACTCTAAAAAGACTATGCTAGTTTGTAGAGATGCTTTTAAGAATGAAAAAAGAGATTGAAATTTGAACTCCAATATATCTGAAACATATTGACACAAAAGTAGAGGCAATACTACCACAGAGAATTTTGTTAACGTTACAAGACTTAATGCCACATAATCACAGGTTGCAAAGATTAAGACACAGGCAGTTTTGATAGGAAAAATAGTTCTCCTAGAATATGATGAAAATTAATAAAATTTGGAAAACAGGTTATCTCAAACAGGAAAACATATAAGATTTGCAGTTAAAAATGGAAGTTGTGGAATTGACAAGGTAGCTTTGGATTTAAGGATTTATTTCTGGCTACTGAAGTACTTAAAGAAGACAAAGGCACCATTACCAGTCACTTTTGGGTGATCAGGAAAGCAGCAAGTGGCTAAAGGAACCTAAAAAGAGAGGCCTTAGGTGTATTTCATCTCTTCTTTGGTTCTAGAAACAAAGACAATACCATTCCTTTAGGCATTTGGTAGCTGACTCTGGTGAGCACACGCGCGCGCATACACACACACACACACACACACACACACACACGCACATACACACACATACACACACACACTTTTGTATATAATATATAGATGGAAACTGATTTTTATGATGTAAATTAGTAGATTTATGAGAATTGCCAAGTATTAATATCCTTTCAAACCTCAATTTTAAACCAATAATTCATAGGCATATTGTGAGACTTACACGCATTCATACCGTCAACACATCTATAGCAGCAGCTGCTAGGAAGCAATAAATCTTAACTGGTTTAGTTTATTTGTTTCTTTCCATTTTTTAGTGTATAAATCACAGGTATATTCGCTTTGACATAGATTTTTAGTTTGACTTACTGATTGCTTATAAAGTAATTTTCAATCTTTCTCAATATGTCAACACATGACCTCATTATGTTCCTTTTCCCACCCATGGAACTCATATTAGTCTTAACAACAACAACAACAACAACAACAACAAAATCAAAAGGCAGAAAAATTAAGATACTAGGTGTCTGGTTGGCAGAATCCTATGGTGAGCTCCAGTATTCCTAAGTACTTGTATCAGCACATTGGAGTAATCTTTTTTCTTTGAGTGAAGATGGCTCAGGACTTCCTTATAATTGATAAACATTGAAAAGATAATGGGCTTTAGCTCCCTTGGATAAATATACTACTTGTTTTCTATTGTTTCAGGAGAGTTTACACATTTACAAGAAAGAATTCACTTCCAAGATCATTGTGGCTACTGTTTAGGTCTTCATATTTCTCAGATTCGGGTTCATTTTCTCTGCTAAGAGACTGTGACTTCCTTTTCATGATGAAGGCTGTCACCCTTTGTCATGGCTTGATCCATCTTAAGACACCAAAGAGACATGCCATCCCCTTACTGTGCTTCCAATCAGATCTTTTTCATATCCTGTTTTATTCTTAGTCAGAGACAATTTTCTTCTCACTACAGTCTACTTTACATAAAACCCTAATCCTCACCATTTCAAGGCCAACGGTATCATATAAAACTAATAATCACAAAAGTCATCTTAGCTTATTTAAATATATATTGTAAATAGTGTGAAATTTGTGGAGCTAGGTTTAGAATTCTAGATCAAAGTTTAAGTTTATAGATTATAGAAAGTTTATACCAAAGACCTTAAAGAAAAATAAATGAAGGAAGAAAAGGTCCTCATGACAGGTGGCTACAAGGCTCTGTCCAGGAATTGGGTGCAGTCTTCAGGGCATAAGTAAGGGAAGCAGAATCCTCTGTCATGCATGCAGAAACAAAAGAGGTGTCCTCTTACAACTACATAGGATTGTCAGAAGTGTATACAGCCTGTCTCCTACCTCAATTTCGATCTTGCAAAACCTTAAGCCAAGGACCCAGCAAGCAAGACTCATGATTCTCAGAAATGGCATATTTTGTTTAAAATCATGTAATTAGAATACTTTGTTACTCAGGACTGGAGTAGCATGTGAGATTTGTATACATCCATCAGAGGTGGGCAAACATAGAATTGAAATCACAAGTCTGCAGTTCGATGAATAATGGATAGATCTGATGAAGGTATTTTCTCGATTAGTTTAAAACACTCAGAATTTATTTCTTACAACTTTCATCTTTCATTAAAAGCCAGGAAAAGCTCACTGGGGGTGACTTTGTACCTGGGAGAACTACATGTTTCTAGAATTTTCATTCATTCATTTCCTTCAGGAGAACATTACTCAGTTGAATTAGCTTAGCATCTGTAATAACCTGAGAGAGACCCCAGGGCCATAGAATGCACAAAAATCCATGGCAATCAAGACATAAAACAGCTTGTTTCTTCCAAAGATTGGGTAATTCAATCATCATCTTCCAGAAGGCCACCAGCAGGAGAATGATAGAAATGACATATTTGCTGTTCGTGGAAGAAAAAAAATGTAATTGGAAGGAAATAAGACAAGATGTTCCCAGATAAAGGAGGAAATATCTTCCGGCTGAAAACACTCTGAGCTAGTTTACTCATCTGCCAACAATAAATCTCTGTTTCCATCATCACCATCGAAGATGGCTTACAATTAAATTTGAAACATTTTTGCATTCAACAGGATGGTGGGTATTTACTTATTTATTTATAATGTCTATAGATGGATCTATAAAGAATAAAGGTTAGTCACTTAAGCAGAACAAGCAGAACTGTTTATCATTTCACAAACCTAATAACTAATTTCCTAAGAACGGTGCTGAGTACTTGGACTGCGATTGTAACTCCACCCCATACATTCTGGCATTTAGCAGCAACTTCGATTTTGTGATTAGCAAGCAAACTGCCTAGCCTGTGCTTATTGCACTATCCATTCTCCATGGGGCTTTGGGGCTTTGGTCTGTAAAATCTTTTACAGGCTGTATTAATCACAATTTCTTACGCAAAGTATGTTTTGACATCACGGAAGAATCAATACAAGTAACTAGATGAGGGCAATGTCTAATGCGATGTTTACACTCGATTTGTTAAAACATTGCCATTCTGGGTTAGCAATAGGCACAGCTCAGTTCACAGATTCCTGTGGACATGGTTAGAGTGGTTCTGTTTCTCAATAATGTCATTTAAATTTAGAACGTATTGGTGAAAAACTAAAAAAAATAGTTTCGTAGTTTATAAAAGGTAGGGATTATAAAAGGCTGATTATAGTTGTGTGTTTGACTGGGGAATGTGTGCATGTGAAAGAAAAAGGAATATTACAAAATAACATGTAACTAACATGTTACTAAAGGAGCAGGAAACCTTCCATGGGAGTTGACCTATATTATTTGTAATGTCCATTTGAATGACATTATGGAGTATGCCAAGCAAGATCCTCTATACCTACGGTGATGGACTTTCTGCTCCACAAAACTCTTTAAGACAAGCCAGTGTGCAACTTGAAAGTTGACACTGTTCACTTCTTTTCATTTAATATATATTTAAAAATAATATTCAACAGAACTGCATGACCTAATGCCTATCTCCTTTCAGGAGTAAAATTTGGGCTGACCTCATTTCACTGAGAGGTAAGGCACATTGCTGAGTAATGCAGATTATGTATATAAAAATCAGGTTTCAAGACTGCAGAGTTTCTCTGACAAATAACCGTGCATTTGTTCATAGTTCTAGAGGTTTAAAGTCTGAAATAATTGTATCCTTATGGTTGTTTTTCTTGATTTGCTCTGCTTGTCTTCTCATCTTAAAGGTTGCTAGCTTCCCTCGTAGCCATGTCTCTCAGTGTGTCTCTGTGTTCAAGTTTTCTTCTACAAATAAGTCACTCGTCTTGCATCAATACTTGCTCTAATAAACATACTTTAACTTGCTTGCCTTTGAAAGCACTCTTTGTCCAAATAATGTTGCCTTTAGAGTTTCTGAGTTTTAATTCTTTAGCACTTGAAGTTTGGAAGCAAATAATTTAGCTCATAACAAAATACTCTACCTTTTGACAGTTCAATAGTAAATAATCACAAAAATTGCAACCCAGTGCTTCCTAGCCTGTCAATTATATTTTTGTTTTCACACATGTGCATTTTAGATCCCTATTGCATGTCATGCAAGCTTACCTAGATAAAATTCTTTATAAGAAGAAATAAAATATACAAATGTCTATAAAAGATGAGAAGTCATTAACTGAGTTATAAAATATTAATGATTTTTAGGCATGATTTCTTATCTTTAAACTACAGTTTGCATCTACATTGTTTACAGCTTCTAATGTATATGTGACCTACAGTAAGACTGGTAAGATTCAGACTTCCAGATCTCCCCATGTTGAAACTAGAATTCCAAATGCTACTTATCAGGATCCTTCTGCAAAACCAAATGTTGATAATAGTATAGCTCCACTGTAAAACCAGTTGTTGATAATAGTTATTATAGCTCTGCTTTGGTCATTTTAAGGGAAAGAGAAAGCAAAGATAATAATAGTGGAATTTACATGATACAAAATATCATGATGTATTTGATACTTGATGAGAAGTGTCGAAAATTGTTAGAAGTTTATACAATAAGTTAACAGGGAAGAAGAAAGTTTTTATTTCTTCTACATAGCATTTGAAAACACCTTTTCAGATATTCATTTTGTGTGTTCTTGTTAAGGTTGGTATTTTCACTGCTATTATAGTTGCCTTTCTGAACATGTTATTTCTGTTAATGGAATCTTTTTTTCTTTGTTACTATTAATTTACACTTGAGCTTCTGTGATTCTATGTGTTTTCATCAAGGTCCTTAGCATCCATGACAGGGAATTCATGCCATCAGTGGAAATAATTTCTACAAGTTTACAGTATTTATATGCTCATTTGAATTTGTCTCAATAGATTTGCTTTGATCCAAAGTGTGATGTCTACAAAATTCTGGCTTCTGGCCTCATGTCTTATTTTTCTCCTCTGAGATAAGGACTTGTCTCCTGCTGAGCTAAGCTATATGGTGGGAAGGTTTTTATAGCTCTTCAATTTTGGCAAAAAGAGAACAGCTTCAGAGTTAAATCTAAACTGTGAAGTCTCTTCCTCTGCACAGATGTCATGGATTTAATTATATCTCCTTTGATAACAGAGCGAATGTCTCCTCTAGCCACTACCTTGTAGAGTTTTGTTGTCTCAGTACAGGAGGCTTATAATTGAAACATCTGTGATATGCAAGTCCTTTGTATTTTTAATAAATTATTTTAGATAAAGCAGACTTCAAATGATTGGTATGTGAAAGTTGACCAACTTTATCCCATTGCTTGAGTTTAATCAGTGACCAGCCTTTCTTTGTTAAGGATTCTAGAGTCATGGAATTCTAAACAACTTAATATGTAGACTAAACTCTTATCCTTGAATTTTACAGACCTTAGGTCCAAATACTTCCAAGAAATGTCAAAAGTCTATTATCACTTGGAAGACCTAAGAACTTCCTTTCTGTCTGAGTAAATGTCTTTTGTAAACAAATGCAAACAATTTTTCATGACTCTTCCTCTTTTCTATCTAAGGAAAAATTAAACTGTTTAATTTAGTGAACTGATTTGTTTAATGCTATTAGTTTCAGGTGCAAAAAGATTGCTTACATTTGTTCACTACGTGAGTTTGCATATGGTAATTTATGTTAATAAGTGCTCTTTTGCAACTAGGAATTTAGAAGCACAAAATAATTCTAAGTAGAATGACATTTTTCCTTTTAATCCTAATTCTAGTCACTCCACAGGACTCTAGAGTAGTAGAAACAGACTTTTCTTTGAAAATTCATGTTGAAACTAAATAGACCAGTGGGAGAAGAATATGAGACTTCTGCCTGTGGCATTGAACATTTCAGACTAACTTTGAAAAAAAACTCATGAAAAAAACCTCATTCTAGAGACTGTGTGTATTAGCAGATTTCTCTCATAGTGGCAAAACACCTGAGCAAAATCTGAAAGGAGGAAATCTTAACTGGTTCCATGGTTCCAGAGATTTCAATTCATGGTCAGCTGACTGCATTGTCATAGCCTGCCATATAGTGAAGCAAATCAGCTTATCACATGGCTGACAAGAGGTAAGTACAGAAACAAATCAAAACAAAACAAACAACAACAACAAAACAAAACAAAATCAGAGCTGATGACAAGATATGAATCCAGAGGTCATGAACCTAAAGACCCACTTCTTTGAAGTATAGACTACTGTTAAATATTTTCAAGGATATGAATTATGAACCTAAAAATGGATAAACTTATTGATGGGTCCAGACTCTTCAATAGAGACATATAATTATGAAACCATGGGTACAATAAAAAACCAATTAATTCCATTATCCTGAAGGTTTTGCTCAGATACTGCAATTCATGCCTGTCCCCTCCCAACCACAGAAAATGGTTGCTTGCTTATTTGCCACATTTATTTGATCAGCTTGTTACAAAGTCTTATTATTTTCCTTAATTGTCCATTCAAATATTTTATTCATCCTGTTTTTTCTTTCTAATTGCTTTAAAATTACTCTCTATTATTCTAGATTTAAGTCTTTGGTCAGGTACAAAATTTAACATAAAGAAAATCTAATTTGAAACTTGTAATTAGTTAAGCCTATGCTCAGTCTATTCACCCAGACCTACAGACGTCCAACAGTCAGGTGTCGCCATGTTAGGATGTAAAATACTGATGCGTGACTTCCTTAGTGACCTTAATGATATCAGACACAATTTTCATGCCCTGGAGTTAAAATAACAGTCTTGATTTGATCTTTTAGTAACTCTAGAAAATAGCCATTTCAATGTAGCTTTCCTATTATGATGTTTTTCTGTACTGATCAATAATATGTTTGAGGTTTTAATTTCAGCATTAAAATTATTTCAGAGGTTATATCATAATTACATTTCTCCATCATCTATCCTTTCTCCAAACCTCCCATCGATACTTCCCACTCTCTTTCTCTTTTTTCACTGATTATTATTGCATACATTTATATATATATAAATGTATTTGTTCTTGTCTTCACCTCTCATCAAGGAAACTTCTCTTTGAAACAGATGGCAACCACTACAGAAAACACAACAAATCAAAATGCAGAGCCGTGAAGTCCAGCATCAAACACTTTTAGAAAACAGTTCCACACCCATTGCTCCAGGAACATTGTGGAAGAGATTCTAAAATATGGAGGATCAGGAAGTTTGCTGTGAAACTGTGTCTCCCAGTAATATCAGAAGTTAAAATTTTAAAGTCACACTAATATGTCAATTTTCTAAGTGTAGTAATTAAGCAGAATTTAAATACCCAATAGGTGGATGCTGGAGCTCAATGAGTCACACTGATTCATATATTAACTGTAACTTATTTGTTATCTGGTGTCCATCTTTAGTTTTTAACTCTAATATGGCACCTGATTTTGCTTTACGTCACTACATACCAGTGTGAATACTTCTTTCCACAGTATTTGTAACACCTATGTATTCCCTCTTTTGCAATGCATTCAAACCAAATAAAAACAAAGAGGAAGCACCACACCTCATTATACACTTGGCAAAGTTCAAAATTGCACCATCTTCAACTAATGGCTTATAGATACAAAATTTAGATTGGTTTGGAAAACTAGCATAGGTAATAACTACTTTAATGGATTTCTTCTCCATTTTGGTCTTTGTTTTTTGATAGTTTTTTTTTTTTTTTTTCTTTACAGCTGTTGGATCTTTGTCTATGACAAACATGTATTGACAAAATTTACTTTAGATCAAGGTTTTTTTGTTTTGTTTTGTTTTAGTGTTCTTTTTACTTTGCCATTCATTGCAGGAATTAATATCCTCTCTTCCCTGACTCCAGGTCTAATCAACTCATGCATGAAAATGAGGTCTGCTTTATGGTTACGATTTCTATTGGCTCTGGCTCATTGAGTGAATCATGCTGAACTTAGTGAAGCTGAGCCTTCTCTCATCTAAGCATGTATAATGATCTTAATGAATGTTCTGAAGAACATTCTATGAATTCTTCTCTTAATTTCTATATGCCCAAAATATCTTTTAACTCAGATTGCTTCGTTTTGCCCCACTCAGCACTGGAGATAATTTTTTGATTTGATTCAGCTTAGCTGAAGCTTTAAATTGTATATTCCAGACTATTCACATGGAGAGAACTGTGGATCACTGCTCACACACTGTTTTCTTCTTCAAAATGAAAGACATTTATTGATTTAAAATCATGAGAGCTGAAATTATGAATTTTTAAAGAATGAGTAGGTATTTTATTGTTCAAACTTTTATATCACTGACCTATGGAAGAAGAACCAGTATTCATATACCTGCACCTGCCCCCTGAGAAGATTAAAATCTTGAGTACAGTAGAATATGAAGCAGTGACCTAGAGACTTCTGCCTATGTATTTCTCCAAAGGGAAGGACCATGTTTGATCTTCCAACAGAATTTCAGAAACCAGCAACTGCATCCGATATACTTGGTCTGAGAGTAACTAGCAGTTAATGTGTCGTACCTGAGTTCTCTTTTCTCACTGCCATGAATCCTTTAGGCTGTGGCCACCACTCATTCTTCTATCACTACAGTTTTACAGAGGAGACCATTTCAAATTTTGCCCATCAAAAACTTACTTCCAGTTTTACAGGTCTTTTTTGTTGTTGTTGTTTAAGGTTTTAGTTTATGGTTATGGTATAGCGGTAATTTAAACTTTTTTCTAGTTTTTTTTTTTTTTTTTTTTTTTACATTTTGCATTTATTTCAATGTGATTGTGGAATTTGGATAGTTTTTAAATATATTTTAGTAGGTTAGAATAATTAGAGTGATATATTTTAAATCAAATCTCGAGTGATCTCTTTGGATTTAAAGATTATTGAAATTTACAATAGCAACTTTAGAAATCGTTCTGTTTCTAACAATGATTTTCATTCATTGACTTTGAAATTTAATATATTAGTTTCTTTCTAGTTAAAATTATCTGTTTAAGTAAGTTTATATAATAATTATGAAAACGTATTTATTTCTTACTGGAGAAATACAATTTAGCCTAAAGGGATTATGATGTACAGAGTGCTAGTATCCTGCAATGTGGCATACAAAATACATCGGGGCTGATTTTGTTAGCTAAGCAGCATTAGGATAACAAAGATAAGTCCAGAATTATCGTTCATTGAGTCATAGTTTAAAATTACATTGAAGGAGAGATGGAAAATACAAAATGATCATTTTTTTGCTACTTGTTAGAATGAAATTTATAGTTATTTTTTTAGTACAGGCCTTTAAAGTCAGGTCACCTATTTGAATTATCCACTTTTATATCATGTATCTCCACAGCAATTCATGATAAAGTTCTTAATAAGCCTAAGTCCTTTACAAAGGCTAGATAGAGCTTATCAAATTGTCATGAATCATGCTTACAAGAAGAGGGAGTCAGTCTCTCCTTTGTTTTTGGCATTTTTCCTCTTCTGTTCCTTGCCAGTTTGATTTCCTTTTGCCCTCACTTCTTAGCTGCCAATTCGTAGGCACTTAGTAGAAGGGTTCATCCAGGGAAAACTTATCTGACTCTTCATTTTGGAACTTAGTCTAGGCGTTATATAAAGATAATTTCTGATGGAGTTATTAACGAGCTAGGAAAATTAGCACACATAGGCTGTGCCTTCTGAGGTTACTGAGGTTGGAATGGTGATGGTGAGCACGGAAGCTGAGATTTGGGGCGTGCTAAGGCAGCACCCTAACTCTGATATGCATAGCCCAGCCAGAATGGAGTTTTGTTTATGTTATTTTGTTGAAAGTTATGTAGAGTGTAAATGGGAACACACACACACACACACACACACACACACACACACACACACACACACACACACCCTTATCACCAAGAAAACAAGCTACACAATTATAAAATTGACAATGGAAGAGGATGGGAAGTTTGCAAATGAAGAAATACAAAGGGTTACTGAACACTAAAAACATGCTCGACATCGTTAATTATCAGCGAGTGCCGATTTGGACTGTTTTAAGTTTTCATCTTATTCTAGAAAAGAGAACACTTGCACATTGTTGTTGGGAGTGTAAACTAAGTGCAACTGCGTCATATCTCAGTCTGGAAGTTTCTAAAATTGACAAAAATCGTTTTAACATATGATCATTTGCTATATGATTAGATATACTACCTGTAGGCTTGTTATCAAAAGACTATAACTTATTGTAGAGATTTTTTTCACATCTAATTCACTAAGGCTTAATTCACAATTTAGGAAGTGAATTCAACATAGATTTTCATCAACAATAGGATAATGAAAATGTAGAAGAGATACAAGGTTGAGAAAAAATGACTTTGGAAGATTCGTGTTGCCCCTAACATAACACTTAATGCAGGGCTGTGTTACCTTTCAAGTAGCCAAGAGTAAGAGTCAATGAGTTCTCAACCATCACTGGGACAGTTGTATCAATCCTAACCTGGAAAGGTTGAGGGGACAGCACAGAGAGTCATAGAAAGAATGCAAGAGCCAGAGGGTGGGAAGAAGGGCTAAGCAATGCTGTCCTTTGGACATGAGGTGGCCATCACATTACCTGAACAACATCTACACAACATTAAGCCAACTAAAATTCCCTGCTTGGTAATGTGGATGGGGTAAAGCTCAGGAGACCTCAACTGCACACAAATAATGATAGTCATTCTGGGGAAGACCACACCAACTGATTATCCAATACCGAATACTCAACCTTGAGAATGCACCTACAAGTGATATTGTACAGACTGATCAAGTTGTACTTAAGTATTTAAGGAGATGTATGTTCATACATATACATAGAAGTATTTAACAAGTAATACAAATGAGGTTATGAATTTGAAAGGGAGCAAAGAGAAACATATGGAAGGGTTTGGAGTGAGGAAAGTAAAGAAAGGGATGATATAATTATAATGCAAACAATTAAAAGAAATAATTAAAGAAACTTCCCACTTGGATTAGAGAGAGTCTTCTAAGTCTCCACTCACACTGAGGGTGCTACAGTACATTGATGGCTTCTGGAGAGTGAGATTTCTGTGAGGATGTGGGTACTGGTGGGTTCTCCATTTTCCAATGAAGGAGTCTGTACCCATGTGCACTTTGGTGGCACTAACTGGAAATAATCTCTGCATCCTTGTGTGGTTAAGCATGATCTCTTTGTCTTTTGCTCTAGCCATCCACTGTCATGCTGTTTCAAGCACTATGGGCTCTTCCTTTGAATAGTATAAAAAATAAACTCTTTCTTTTGAAGGTGCAATCTTTGAGAGATAATGCAAACTAGATAAGATACAGAAGTTAGAACCTTCATGACTGATACTGACTTTATAACTGAGGGTAGAGAGACCAGATGTTTATACGTGTAGGAGAAATGGCAGGCCTCACCGACAAAGTGGTGGCCACTTCTGTGTACAAGTATTTTATGCAGCAAAGGAGGCAACTTCCGCATGAGGAGCTAATTGAAGACTGCCTGAGATCCTAAAGATTGGTGACACAGATAATGCCAGCCAATCGGGAACTCCCACTCAGAAGACACGCTTCCTTGGAACCAACGGGACATGAGTGGAGGGTAGAAAGAGCACTCCCCGAGGATTAATAAACAACCTTGCAACCACATTCTTACCTACTCCCGGAGTCTGAGCTGTTGATTTTGTGCCACCTCATCCCAACATCCAAGGGCGAGTACCAGGGCATTGAGCATCACTTATGTATACTCCCTATCTCTTATGGTGTAGTCTCTACCATTTTGGGACTCTGCCAACATAAATTATCACCAGAAGTAACCAACTGACCTGAAACCTCTGCAAATGATTCTAGTTAGCCATTTTATTAAACTGTAGAGTATGTTTTGGGAACATAGATGAATACCTAATATAACTCTAATATTTAATTTGTTATCATTCTAGAGTGAGAAAGAAAGAAAGAAAGAAATAGTAAATAAAACTTGATTTATGTTTTGTGGATTTCATAACACACATTCTTCCAGAGATGATAGTATCTACCTTTTCCTATGGGACTCTAGTGGAGACTTAGGGAGGGATCTGAATGATCAGCTCATAAGAATCAGGACAATTTATAGTTGTTGCTTGTTTCTGTTTCCTTGCCCCATATCTGGGGCAACATTCTGGGGAACAGAAACATGTTATGTTGTGATTTCATACTGCTACTTTCTGGATCCCACTGCCTAAAGTTTATGTGTGGACACATGCTTCTCTTCTACCTGAGCGAGAAATAACAAGAAATTATTTTTCTCACAAAAGAATTCAAACAACAATTAAATATAGTTAGTGTACAAATTCATCTTGAGTTGTATCTGGAGTCTGTGCCCCTAAACAGTAGAGTTAAGCTGTAGTGGTTCAAAGTGGCGGATTTTGGTGAATATGACATATTCCTGTTTCCCCTTGCCTTTGTTGATTTTCTACAACTCTATAAGTGTTTTCTTTGATAAACTTATAAAATTATTTGCATTGAATCTTTTCTATGTGAAGAAACACGTGGGTTTATCTTTCTGCGATCTTCGCATACTTTTAGATACAATCACCATGTTTGTATAGTGCTTTTGCTCTTTTACACTGACATTATTTTCTGTATCCTTCTTGCAAATGTGAATGTTTTCTTTTGCTCAGTTGTTTACAATAAAATCTTGCCAAATATCTATAGTTTTAGAAGTTTATTTTCCATATATGGCTTCATTGTTCAATAGAGAGTATGCGTTCACCAAGGTATTGAAAACCAATCTGCTAGAAGAAAACCACATGGGACTATGCCTTGTATAAAGAGACCACCACCACCTACCTAGCCATGTTCTTATCTATAATGAGGATTGCACTCTCTACAAGAGGTCACAAGACAGCAAAAAGAAATAGGAACAAAGATGCAAGGGAGAATACACAGGAGGAAATGTTCAAGTACACCTGGTGATGTGCGCTGTGCATTGTGTTCAACCATGATAAAACGATGACACCTATATTATTTTTTCAGCGTGCTGCCAAATCCCACAGCAAGTAGTTGCAAAAAATTATAGGTTTACTCTAGCCTCTGAGAACAATTTTGAACATTGTGATAGTATTAGGAGAGCTTCCGCATTTACACATGTGCCCAAATGTCACTATAGATCTTTTGAGTTCAGTTTATTGTTACTTAAAGAGAAACCTTTTCCAAAAACTCTAGCAAAAATCAAACAGGTATACATTGACGAGGTCAAAACTGAATCTTGAAATAGAACATGGTAGTCAGTGAGTGATTTTCTCTGTCAGCCAACAGCATAGCACAGTATAAGTAATAGTGTGGAACCCAAGTTGGGCCAGTCACTGGCCATTCCTTCAGAGTGCTCCATTTTCGCTCCTGCATTTCTTTTAGACAGGAGCAATTTTGGTTCAAAAATTTTGTGGTGAGTTGGTGTCACCATCCCTGCATAGAAAATGATAAAATACAGATTTTAGTATCTAACAAAAACACAAAAGTCCCTAATTTTAAAATTAGTACATGAGATCTTTGAGATTCAGGCTAGGCATATTATATGCACAAAAATCCCATGCTGAGTCCTCAAATTTGTATTCTCTTCCAGTTGTCGTATTCAATATTACTTTTTCTTTTATGTTCATTTTAAATCTGGTTATATGTAATTACTGTTCAGATAATTCACAATATAATACTTTTTCAAACACTTTTTGTCCATAGACAGGTTTCTTTTCAACCGATTTGCTTCAGATTTATTTATTTTTTTCCTCATTTGCTTCTGTCTTCTTTATGGCTATAAAGACTTGGAAGGGTCACAGTTTATGCCCAGTTTTTCCCTTCCATCTCCCTTTTCCCACATTTCATTTCTTTGAACTCATTTTACAGGACATTTATGTCATGAAAAATGAGACAGACTGTGTTAAGCACTGTTCATTACCCTGTATTCTTCTGTTTTACCATTGTAAGATATACTGAATGCCATGTTCTATTGTGGAGATGTCAACACAAAATGATATAGCAGTTTAAGGCCTCTGTTCATTTCCTTTCTATTATCCTACAAAGTATTTCGTATTTTGAAATACTTTCAACTCATGAAAGAAAATTAAAAGCCTGGATCATTTTCTCCTTTCAGTAAAATAAGACAGTAACTTTTCATTTAACCCTCTTTTCTATTAAAAAAAAAAATCCCTAAGCCTCAAAACAAGTTTTATGGTTCTATGTGTTAAGGACCAAAAACACCGTGATACAATACCTGCTATTATCTTGGGAAATTAGCTCAACAACCTTCAAAGGCTTCCTTCCAAGTATTCTGAATTCCTTTCTTTGAATTCTGAATAGAATTTGTTTGGCCAAGCAGGTGTATGAATCACAGAGGATATTTTTTTTTCAATCAAAAATGATCCTTGACACCCCCAATGCTTCTATCTGTCTCTACCTGTGAGTTTGAGTGTGAATAGTTATAGAAATTGGCTTCATGGGACCACAAGTTTTTGAGACAAAGAAAACTACCTGCCTCTTCTTTTGGAGTCTCGCCAAGACCAAATAAATGGTTTATGCAGGCAAAGTATAGTCCACTGGGCAATGTGTTTAGGGAATAATCACGGCAAGGAGAGTCTTAACAATGTGACTAGTAGTGTAGATGTAGTATTGTGTCCCAGAGAAAATAGAAAGTAAGTTTCAAACACGGCCATTTGAAATACATTCTAGGCTCTTCATGTTCATGTGCTAAATGAATCTAATTGGATCAGAGCCTTGCTCATTACTGTCTTTAAAACTATCTTAGCTTTAGATGAAAAGAAGCACAAGATTTGATTAGGAATTTCAGTTTGAGTGATAAAATAACATTTAATACAGAAAAGTATGAAAAAATAAATATTATCTGTCATATTATGGTCATACTCTGACAGGATAGTAAATGGATGGCTGCAAATCCTCTGAAACTCTCAGCAGAACTGCATAACGTCTGTTGACTCAGTCTGGCCTTCTAATTATGCCTCGCTGTAATTTTGGTCAAGTTGGAGATATTCTGTCAATCTCTGTTTTCTAAGCCAAAAGATCACTTGAGGTGGAAATATCTGTTTGTTGAACTAGTGTGAAAGACTTTGGGCTTGAGTAACTATAAAATTCAGAGTGATCACTTGTTGAGATAGACAGTGCTGTGGAAAGACTCGGCATTAGAGGAGATTAGTTTCACATGCTGCTGTTCTGCATTTGTGTGTGTGTGTGTGTGTGTGTGTGTGTGTGTGTGTGTGTGTGTGTGTGTGTTGTGCAAGTGTGTATTCATGCACACCTATGAGCAGGCACACTGTTGGATCATTTATTTTTGAAATGAAACCAGTCTATTTTCTAAGATTTGTTTCAGTCTACTTATTTCTATATTCTCTAGGAGCAGTTTCTGGGAGCCTCTGCTACCCATAATGTTTCTTATACAGTGCCTCCTGACTTACTTTCTCGTTTCCCGTTTAATCTTTAAAAAGGCATTCTGTTTTTAAATCAAAGCCTTATCAGGTCATTTCTTTGCATAGAATCTTCCATGGATTTACATTTCTATGTGAAAATTTTGATACATATTACAAAGTCTTGCAAAACTAGGACACTGGGTCTACTGAGGTAGCATGGTAAACAAAAGTGTTTGTCCTAAGCTTAGCAACCTGAATTCTGTCATCAGATATCGCCTTGGAACGGGAGAACGCACACTCAGTAGTGTACTCTGCCTGCCATCCATAAATCATGTGTGTGCCTGATTCACAAATATATCAAACACATCCCACCAAACCCGCACAGGATCACAGAGTGGTAATAATGATACAAATTTTGGCCATTGACATTTTTTCCTTGCCAATAGTGTCCTCTGTACCACTTTGCACTGCCTCAGGTTTTTAAAATTAAATTTAATTTAAATTAAAAACTGAACTATTTTACATGCATTTGACTTCCACAGATTCCTGCTTGTTCAAAACTCTAGTTACCACATCACTTAATTTGGTATAAGTGCTCTTTATCACACATACAGAAGTGTCCAACATTTTTGATGTTGTCACACAACTTTATCCACAATGTTTATCATTGAGAAAAACACAATAAAGTCCCTCTACCAAAACAAAATTACAAAGAGTCACCTGTTCTGTAAGAGAAAACTCATGCCTAGTGTCAATACCTGAGCTGAAAATCTGTGTCTGGTTAGGTTAAAGGCATTAGAACGGAACTTAATACGAGTATTCTGCTAAATGGATATGATATAAAACTACCCCTAAGCTATTTTCTTATACATCTACAAATTGGTGTATTTCTTAGCCCTTCTCAGTGAAACTTCTTTTTGCAGTGGATAGTGGTTAATACAGAAACCCATAAACAATTGACATGCAAAGAATAAGAGATTATGGAATTCTCTTCTTAAAATAGGGTATTTATTGTATACCCTTGCCATAAAGCATGAGAAAGCATTGTGGAAAAGGTGGAAAAAAAGACTGTAAGGCAAGAGGCTGTAAAGACATATAATGGAGTGAACTTCATAGACATAAGAGCCTGCAAACACATGAACTCAGAGACTGACTGCATGCATAAGACCCGTACCAGAACAAGCCAAGTCAAATTATAACATGTAAGAAAGAGAGAATCATATATTACCACCCTTGTTTCTACTATATTTTAATATTAAAAAGTGAAGCACTTAGCATACAGAGTGTATATTTTTGAAGTGTTTTATAGTATATATGCTTATATTTATGTGTCATTTTATCTTTTTCCAAATCATCTTTTTGTGTTAATTATTGTTAGAATGTTGTTGTTCTTCGTCTTGAGAGTGATGGAATACGGGAATCCATTCGATAAGCTTGCCACTTAAGTGGATTCTGCAAGGGCAAGTATGTTTCAGAGCTCACTAACCTTTTACTTATGTGAGAATAGTCCTTGATTGAATCTGGCAAGCCACCTGCCGTAGCTCAGGTATCCTCAAAGCCTCTCAGGAGATGCAGCATATGTGCTACACTTTCAATAAGGTAGCATCATTTCTGCTTGACTGAAAGCACATATGAAGTAAAGACTGCATTAGAGAATAATTAACATTATTTTCTAAAAGAATCTTTAAGACAAAGTCTCCTTATGTTGCTGTGGCTATCCTGCATTTTACTATTACAATCTTGGCTTCAAACTGTTTTTCAGCCTGTCAAGTGATAGGATTATAGGCACAACCCATCATTTCTGGCTGTTTTCTTCTCTTAATCATACCAACTCTTAGTCTACATTTAACCAACTTAGGCTCAATGATGTGAAGAAACAAACATTTTATAGCCCTGCATGTTGGTAATGATGATTTTTTTGTGGAGTCTAGTAAGAGTGGCTTGCATTTGTTTCATATGAGTGGGGAATCAAATGCTGTGTGTGTTTTAAGCTGCTGGAAATGCATAAAGAATTCTGCAGTGTTAGTTTTGGTGGTCCTTTAAATCTCCTAGTCCTACTATTCATCTGTATACTCTGAAAGAAACATTCAAATCATTTTTCAAATCATTTGATGCTTGTGACAGGAAGTTTAAAAGTACTTACGTAATCAAATATCCTTCTCCATGTAATAACCACTCCCCCTCCCCCCGCAGGCTGACATAGGGCCACATCAGGAAGGCAGGACTTCCTTCACAGTTCTATTGGTTTTCTTCTGAGGGAACATTTGGACAAACCAAGGTAGATCCCAAAGAGCCTCTTCCAGCTTTGGAGCAAATACATTTTTGCCCCTCTATACTGTACACATAAGAACAGTCCACGTGGTGTGGGGACATGGTCTGGGTACCAGGTCATTTTATTTAGAAAATGGAAGCTTTGAAGAGTACTACACTGCTGATAGCTCTGGGTCATTATTTTTGTCACTTAATGTATTTCTATGCACACTTATCCTTATATTCTGTTTGGGATTCCAAACAGGTTTTGCCGCCTTGATATTATTCTTGAAAATAAAAATCAATGTGTTTAAGGTACTTGTTTGGGGAAAGTTACATTAACATTGTAAAAATCTTGGGTGGAACTATTAGTATGATTTTGTGTGCTCTCCTGAGAGTTTTGCTCCTTAGATTTAAATATTTACCACTCTAAAATATTAATATTTAATATTCTACAGCACGATTATAAAGTTTAGAATTACCAAACCAAGAAAGTTACAGAAGTAGAATTTTCAAATTATTCTATCAGTTATGAAAATACTATCCTACTATTAAATATAGCAAGTGCAGTGTTTTCCACAAATATTTATTCTTTGTATTCCTATTGAGTTTCAGAATAAAAATAGTGAAAATAATTCCTTCTCCCATTTTTTTGTTTATAAAACTACTTCCTGAAAGAGAACCAACTACTCAAGTGCATGAGTGGCTCATTACAGCCCTACTAGAAGTACAAATGATGAATTTAACTGATGAAAATTTATGCAGACTATCAGAAAGAATAGAGATATAATATTCCCTGATCTATCACAGATTTTGTTTTTCTTCTCCTTGAGAGGTAAATTTAAGTTTAAGCTATGCTTGCATAATGTAAAGAGAATGCCTTAAAGTAGGGAAGAAGGCAATCACCATAGCATTTTTTTTCTTTTACTATGAACCACACAAAGACAAATAAATCACCGTATGGATGAACTCAACACAACTGTATAACTATTCATTGAGTGCTTACCACTTATCACGAAAAATATCAAACACTGGAACTCTGAAGACATATAGCATATATTACATTTTAGTTTCCAGTCCAAAATAGGAGATAGATGTGCAAACAAATAAATAGAACACACTGTACTATGTCCTCTTTAGTTGTTCAGAGAGTTAGGTAGAGGAGCTCTTTTTTTTTAAACAGGCTCTGAGAGGTGAGTCTCAGTTACAAGGAAAGGTGAAATTGGACCTGCCTTTTTCTGTCCAAGGCACATAAAGTGTTTAAGCCAAGAGAAAAATATTTTTCAATTCAAGCAATTTAATGCTTGTACTGATGTCAGAGTTTGAACAGGAATATGAAGAGGAAAATAAAGAAGCGTCCAGCAAAAATACAAATGGATCAAGAGTGGAACTTCTTGTTTAACTGGACCATAACTGATTTGATTTTTGATGCTAATGTGGATAACAATACAAAAATCAGCTTTACATTTTACGGGTGTTATTGCCCCAAATGCAATAGTGACATAGTGGATCGAAGATACCATCATTCACTGACAAAAGTGTGTTGATTTTAAATGAGCAAAGATTCAAAAGTCCCTCTCTCTAAGCTATTTTAAAACATTCAAGGTAAAATTATCAATAGTCCAAACTGAGACAGCTTGATAGGGTTGAAAATTTAGTAAAACTTCAGGCATTGATATTTTGTCCTTGCTTCTTAAGACGATGCCTTTGCGACTGACAGTGCTTGGTAGAGTTGAGTGAACTATTGATATCTTCTAGTCTTGCTTTTGCTTCTTGCTCAGGGATGTGTAGGTCCTATCAGTTTTTTAAAATTATTGTGTTATGGGTGTATAAACATATGTATATATATGTCATAAACATCCTTAATATTTTGGGGTGTTGAGTAAACCAAAGGTAAATTTTCATTCAGTTAAAAGTGACCAGAAATCAAGTTGGAATAAGAAGTTCAGAGTGTAGGGAGATGATAGCTGTGTTGTTTTCTTGCAAATATTATTCTTGTAAAGAAAAAAGTCATCTCAAAACTTAAATCCCCACATTATTATTATGTGGTAATATACATGGATACGTCTTACTTTTTCAGATATTAAGATATAAAGTGACTAATAAACATTACTTCTTTGAAGTCTTCAACAGGGAAAGAATTGTTGAAATCAGAGACATAAATTTTTTGAAGTTTGTGTTTTTAAAAATAGATAATATTTGAGAATACTAAAAGTTTTATAAAACCCTGTAGGTAAGAAATACATACATATATATGTATAAAATACATACATATATATGTATAAAATACATATATATATATATATATTTAAAAATCATTTAAGCATTGTGAGACTGCCTTCGCAGTTTTAATGGTGTTTCCTGAAATTAGATCCTAAGCATCTACATGACATGTTCAGTCTGTGTCCACCTAGCTAGATGTCCTCTGTTCTGTATATGTGTGCAATGGCACACACACATACCTCCTACACAAATAGTAAATAAAAATGAAAAAAAATGAAGCCTTTCTTTCTAAAGGTAATCATTATGAGCAATGTTTTAAGACCATAATCTTGCAAACAGTGCTCACTATTGAGTAAAAGTTCAATAAATGTTTTATGTATTTAATGCTGAATGTAGTACATATAGGAAGTGCACGTACTTAAAATATTTATTTTAACAGTAACTGAATTCTTTCATAAACATTGAATCTATCAAGCTTGATTAAAATTTAAAACAAACCAAACAAGTTGTGCCCTGCAATATTTTACAAGATAGTATTCTCAGATGGGAATTCACACTTTCACATCCTATTTCTGTGATGCCATTTTAATTACATGTCACTGCCTATGCAATGGGTTTGTGAGTGATTATGCCTACAGGAGCATTTGGCACATGATGGGGGAAGGACAGAAGGATATTTCAAATTTATTATGACTTACTCAGGCACTAAGCATGACATTCTTGAACATGGACTACATTATTGTCAACTTGTCACTCAAACTAATTCCTGATCCATCATAAGAGTTTGCTCGACCACACACTAGGTAAGAAAATTATGTTCTGTTCAGAAGGTCAACGGTATGACTGAAAGACAGGAAGAAATGATGATTGGATCACACATTTTACTGCGAAGAAGAAACTGGATCTTGCACCTCCTGTTGCTCATGTGGAAAGAGTGAAGGCCTAATGATGAGAAAAGAGTAAGAGACAGAGAAAGAATACAATACCCGTGGTAGGGACAAGCATCTATCATTGGACCACAATGTAACCTTTGCACTCTGAGCTCTTAGGTAAGTTTTCAAGTCATAGTTGACAAACAATTAAGTCTTCCTAATACATTAAGTAAACATATCTCCTTTTTGTTCAGAACAAAAAATAATGCTAATCTATTTCCCACATTTTGGCATGACTATTTGGATTAACTACAGTAGTCCTAATGAAAGTAGACTATCTAGGCTAATGTGAGGCTAGCAGACAGTTATGAAACCAAGTCAAGATCATCATATCATTCCCATCTTACAAATAATGAAAAGGAAGCCTGTTTATAATTTCATGAAGTGATCACTAAGTAAAATCAAACTTACATACCCTTCAACAAATGTATTTTTAAGGAGCACCTTGTGGGTTCCCTGAAATAAAAGAAGAAGAGAGAAAATGTACAAGCATTTTAAAAGAAAGAATGACCTTAGAAGAAAAATGTAAGATTTTAAAGAGAAATATGTAACTTATTAGTATTCTCTGCATCCTGGCCAGCACTTAAAAAATAGAATATAAAACTAAACTGCGAGTTTTTCGCCAGATGAAACACTGAGAAATACTTAGTGACTGAGAAATACTTAAAAGTATTCACCATCCCAAGCTAACAGAGAAATGCAAATTAAAATTCTCTTGGGATTTCTTCTTTTTTTTTTTTTTAATTAATCATTCCATTTATTTACATCTCAAATGATATTCCACTTCCTGGTTGGTCACCACTCCATCATCCCACATCCACCCTCCACCCTCCTCTTTGCCTATATGAGGGTGCTCCCCCACACATGCACACTTTCTCGCCCCTCTGCTCCAGCATTCCCCTACGCTGGGGGGCATCAAACCTCCAGAGGACCAAGGGCCTCCCCTCCGATTGCTGTGTTATATCCTCTGCTACATATATATCTGGAGCCATGGATCTCTCCAGATACACTCCTTGGTTGCTGTTCTAGTTTCTGGGAGAACTGGATGGTCAGGCCAGCCTATGTTATTCTTCTAATGGGGTTGAAATCCCCTTCTACTCCTCCAGTCCTTCTGCCAGCTCCCCCACCAGGTTCCCTGAGCTCAGTCTGATGGTTAGCTCCAAGCATCCACATTTGCATTGGTCAGTTGCTGGCTGGACCTCCCCTTTCTCTGTGCATTTCAGCTAAAGTCATCTCCATCGTGTCCTGGAAGCCTCACTATTCCCTTGTGTCTGGGACCCTCCAGTGACTATCCCCAGTTCCTCATCCCCCCTGCTACCTCTCTCACATCTCCTCCAGTTCCTGATACTGCCCCCCTTATTTCTTCCCCATCCCCTCTCCCTCCCAGGGCCCCCTCTCCCTCCACCTCCCTCGATCATCTTATTGCTCCCTCAATGTAGGACCGAAGCATGTACACCACAGTCTTCCTTCCTTCTAAGCTTTGGGATTTCAACTTAACACCAGTCAGAATGACTAAGATAGATTTAACAAATATGAACCCCTTCAAGATACAAGTACTTTCATTTGCCTGCCATTAAGAAAGGAAAGTCCCTCCATGTATATTCTTTGGTTGGTGGTCCAGTCTCCTACAGAACAGGGGGGAGGGGGGGAGTGTGGGTCTGGCCAGTTGACACTGTTGCTTTTTTTTTTTTTTAAGATTTATTTATTTTATTTTATGTATATGAGCACACTGTTGCTGTCTTCAGATATACCAAAAGAGGGCATCAGATCCCATTACAGATGGTTGTGAGCCACCATGTGGTTGGTGAGAATTGAACTCAGGACCTCTGGAAGAGCACTCGGTGCTTTTAACCACTAAGCTATCTCTACAGCTGGCCATATATGTGGCAGAGGAGGGCCTTGTTGGACATCAGTGGGAGGAGAGGCCCTTGGGCTTGAGTGTGTTAGATTCCCCAGTATAGGGGAATGCTAGGGAGGGAAGGCGGGAGTGGGTGGGTGGGTGGGGGAATATCCTCATAGAGGCTGGATAAGAGAGAGGATGGTGGGAGAGAATAAGAGATTTCCAAAGGGGAGACCTGGAAAGAGGAAAACATTTGAAATGTAAATAAAGTATTAAAAAAAAAAAAAAGGAAAGTCCTCAGGTTTCAATATACTTTACTCCCATCTTACATATCTAGCATTAATTAATTAGTTAGTTAATGAATTTATCTTTTATATTTGATTTATCCTAGCAAAAAAATCTTACCTGTTTTAAAATGATTGGTTATTTGGATCTTATGAGTGATGAGATATTTGCAACACGAAAAATATCTATATTCTGTTTAAAACGTAAAGAGCATTAGAGAGTCATTGAGGAGGTCTGTATTGTTTTCAAATGGCAATCATGTCTTATTAAGCAGATTCATTTTGGAATTTGGTGAAGGTAAAATTGCCTAGCCAAATGCCAAGTACCCATGAACTTTCAAGTTTCTATTTATGACAAGATTTTTAACATGTGGTACATCTACACAATGGAGTACTACTCAGCTATTAAAAACAATGACTTAATGAAATTTGCAGGCAAATGGAT